>JAGMVL010001364.1:0-600000 GCA_019202695.1 Populus x sibirica | reverse complement strand
ATTGCGATGATAGTCTCGTGAGTAGCAAGTGAATCTATCCAAAATATGAACGAAACTGAAGACTCAAATAAAAAAAGAAATGAAATATGCAAAATGATGAAACAACACCCAAATATAGTATATATGTTGAAAATATATTGCAAGAAATGAAAACAACAGAAAGAAAGTGGATTTTAAAAGTTGACGCAAAACAGACTCGTTTACGATAAGTTAAGTCTGAATCTGGAACCTAAAGTAAATGATGTTCAATTGAGCTAAAATTTTAGATATAGTGTGATTTAAACCCAAAAAGACAGAATATAAAGTTTGAGCAATTTACAATAATGTTTGATATACTGACGCAAAAACATCATGAATCAGACCTAATTAGACCTGAAATTGAAAACCAAAGCAAACGATATTAAATTGATCCTAAAATTAATATGTGGTGTGATTAGGACCCCAGTAATTAGAGTATCAATTTTGAGCTAATTCTGAATTGATTTGATCCAATTCTTCCTTGTTTAGTTTTCTGGGGCAGAAACCAATAAACATCTTTTTGAACAATTTGTTTTTTCTTTCCTTTTCTCTTTTCTCTTTTCTTTTGATGCTACTGATATATTTTGGTTAGTAACAGAATGAAATAACAATTTTTTTCGTATGCCGTAAATTCAAGGAGAAGAAGAAATTGGACACTAAGGAAGTTTTGCGGAAACAACAAGAAATAAAAATTTCATAAAGATATAACCTGATTAAAGGAGCCAAGCTCTGATACCAAATGATGCGAACCTCGTAATCACGTGGTCACACAACCCACATATAAAGACACTAATTTCCAGAATGCCAAGTAAATCAAGTTTGATAGGAGTGTGACACAAAGATAACTTGTACCTAGACACCAGCACTATTGGAAACGGAAACCCCCACCCAACGAATATTGATTCGCGAATGAGAAGTATAAGGATGACGTCATGAAGTCAATTGTTCTTCGATAAGTCATTTTTAGTTCTTTATAGAACCAAGGAAGGGGGAATATCTCACCAACACACACACACACACAAAGTGCGACAAACATGAAGTTTTATTAATCTGAATTGTCTAACTTGCATGTCTGGTTATGCCTTTATTTATACTAACTTTAGACTTAAATAAACCCTAAAGGACCCCCCTTAGGTGGACTTATATGAGGCCCACTTATAATTAACCCAAATAAGTAATAATAACCCAAAGACTAAGAAGAAAATAATAAAAATATAAAAATTACTATCCTAAATATGTTTGAATTAGATTTGTCACCCTTAAGAAGTTTCAAATAGACTAGAAAATCTGATCTGAAGGTAGAATTAATTATGAAGTGTTCTTTTCTTGTTCTAACTAGGATGAATAAGGAATTCTTGTAAAAAAAGGATTCTGAAACATTTATGAATCATTGTCACCAAGGTTGTCAAAAACGCTTTTTTGACACGACACGAAATATACAATATAAACTCGGATCGTAAACTCGAATCGTAAAATTGTAAAATCACAAAAAAATATTTTAACTAATTATATATTAACAATTTCAATCAAGTAGTAAATAATAATATAACACAATTAAAATAAAAGTGAAATAAACAATACAAATGTCCAAACACCTTAAAATACATAATTCAAATAAAAATTCATATATGGCTTAAATAACTTAAAAATACGAAAAGAAAAAAAATAAGATTGAACAACTATGTTTTATTGATAGAGTTTCAGAACATTTTTCTAGAGGACAGGTCTTGAAACACACTGCATGCAATTAGTGAGATGATACAACATTATAAGGTATATCACCAACTTCAAAAAAATAAAATTAACAAAGACCAATACAGTGAAGCCGTGACAATGAGAACAAAAACGTACAAAATGACATCAATTTATTCTCATGCCACCTCACCTTCCACCTTTTTTATGTTAGTAACAAGTCCTAGAAATAATGTCCAAATATCCCACCAAGCAAGACATGGATTTCAAGTTCTCTCTGAGTTTTTATCGTCTCTCTTTGTAGTTAACAAATGGTTAGTCTAAAACACAGTATTTCTCTCTATATAAGTATTCATATCTCTTATTTTACTCCTTTGATTCCTCACCATCTACCTCTGTCTTCCCATGGTTTCGATCCTCCGATCATGCCTTCCCGGCTTAAAATACAGTATAAGGCTTTCTCATACCCAAGATCCTCTAATGCTGGTGTTAGTCTGCTAAGATTGAAAATTTGAGATTTAAGAAATGGGGAAAGGGTAGACTGGGGAGTGGGGACTATGTAGTGGAGTGTCAGGGGACTCGGACAGGAAGGCCGTAAATTTTTTAACTTTTACGGGTTAAAACTTGAAATCGGTCGAACTCGGAGTTTGACTGATTTTGACCGATTTTGAGTTTTAACCCGATTTGACACGTTATATACATGTTGACTCATAAAATTGTAAGATTTTAAGAGTCAACTCGCGATTTTAACAACCTTGCTTGCCACACTTGAAGACTATATTGTAGCCCATTAAAGATCCTTGTAGAACTAGAATATTTCCAAAACAAGCTGACACATTCTTATAGGAAAAGAATCCTAGTCAAATACGAAGTCCATAAGTCAAAATGAAGTAAATAACAAAATTCATACAACCTGTTCTAACCTATGTCACATGTTCTTCCTGAACTCCGATTCATCTAAAACTTTACCCCAACATAGACCAATACCTCCAGAATCTTCATGTCAAATTTCAGTTTGATCCAACGATTGGCTTTGAAGTTATGCTCAATAACGTAAAACTGGACAATAAGAAATTTTACGTCAAAATCTGAATCTGACCTTACTTGGATTGTATCAAGATATATTTTTTTTTCATGACTTTATTATTCAACTTTAAATTTGTTGATAATTGAACTTTTAATTGAACCTAATCTAGAATTTCACGGGATATGAGCTTTAGATATTAGACCAGGTTTATGAACTTTATATCAGGTTTGCATGGTTTTTATTATCCTTTGTTTAAGTTTTTTTTCCTATTTTCATCCTTTAGCATTTATTCAATTGGAAACTGGATTCTATTGTTTTTACTTATTTTTTCTGTAGAAGTTTTTTTCTGGTTTTGGAAAAGACCTTGATAATCTCAAGTCTTTTTATTTGTCATTCTTTGTTGGGCTTTTTTGGTAATTGTTTAAATTGATATTTTTTTCAATTCTATTTTTCAATATTAATTTGGAATAAATTTTTTAAACGATTTATAAAATTAAAATTTATTTACAATGTCATCCCCTTTTAATTTTTTAATCTTCCCCATTCTTTTATTATTATTGTTTTATTTGAGAAATTTTTTTATTTTTTTTAATTTCATCATCCTTAAGTTTTTTTTCATATCAAAATTGATTTCTATTAGATTTACTACTATTTTTGTTGCTTTGATAAATTTTTTAAATTTTTATATTTTTTTATTTCATCATTACACATAAATTAGTTAGGAATTGAACTTTTTGATGGAGTTTGAGTCTACAATTACATGGGTTTTGGGTTTAAGAAATTAACTTGTATTTAAGAAGTTCACTCAGATTTATTTTGTTTTTCTCCCTTTCTTTAAACTATGTTTTTTAAGTTTCATCCTTTAGCATTTATTCAATTAGAAATCGAGGTCTGTTGTTTTTATTTATCTACTTTCTGTATGATTTTCACTGATTTTGAAAAAAAGCAAAAAAACTTGGTTTTCTCGGGTCTTTTTATTTGTTGTTCTTCTTTGGATATACTTAAATTGGTTGAGAATTGAGCTTCATGATTCAGCCTGGGTCTAGGATTTAATGGGTTGCGAGTTTGAGATCTTAGCCCAAATTTATAAGGTTCGCTCGTGTTTGCTTGGTTTATTTATTTATTTCTTTTTTTATCTTATATTTATTTTTAATTTTATCATTCAATATTTATATTATTAGTGATCAATCTCTGTTTTTTCTTTATCTACCTTTTATATGATTTTCTATTATTTTTCAAAACTAATTGGGTTATCTTAAGTCTTTTTATTTATTGTTTTTTACAAGTTCTCTTTTTTTTTTTCAGTCAGGTCTATGACCCAAGTTTTATTTTTTAAAAAATTAAAAAGTTAAAACACGATTGCATTGCTCGAGCATTTTTTTATAACGATAAAAAAATGTTAAGGTCCGCGGCATAACATAGACCCATAAATCTAGTCTCCATACAAAAGTGTAGGAGAAAGGGGGGAATAATTTATTATTTTTATGTTTTCCAAGTGAAAAGTTTTTTTTTTTATCATAGTTACAAAACTTGACTCAAGACTCGAGTTATGGATTGAGCGGATCAATCTAGATTGACCCAATCATTTCAAAATGGCATTGTTAAAAAAAAAAAGTTGTTAAAATGACATTGTAGAAACCAAAATTTTCTACCAATCAAATTTCACCATATGTTATTTTTAATTTATTTTTACATGAAATGATAAAATAGAATTGAAATAAATGACATGGAAAATAAATGAGCCTTCATATATTTTTTTGTCAATGAAAGGTTGACAATTGGGATGAGATATTCAAAATATTTTGTCATAAATGCAAGATCTCATCAATATAGATCAACCAATAAAATCATGTCATGTGGCATTGAAAAACAAATTTTCTTTAAGCAACGAAGCTCTCTCAAAAGTTCTTAAACCTCTTTTATTTACACTTGAAGTCTACAAAGAACAAAGCTCTGTTGGATTAAGCCTAAACACCGCATAGGAGTTCTTCAACAACACTTTGAAGATAAATCAATGGTACTCTTCAAAGCATCAAATCTTGTTACTCAATACACTCCTAAATTCAAGTTCTTGCAAAGCACAAATCTTGACTTTATTTCACAAATAAATCAAGTCACCATATATCAAATCCAAGGAAAGAATCAAATGATTTTCTTATTCTTTTGAAAGAATACTTTAGATAGAGATTATACCTGGTCATATATTTAATAAAATCATATATTTGTACATGTGTGCTTATTTAATTTTAGGTGCTCAAAATTGTGTCTATAAATTTCTGGCGACTCTAATCGGGAAATCTTTACCACTCATGCCATCCCATCCAATCAAGAAATAATTTTCAGCAAACTTCCAATGGCAACCAGGAGGAACATGATCACCATTGTCGTTTCCAAAAGCAACAAGACTATTGATTCAAGTCGCTGACATACCATTGAAGATTCTTCAACCCCGCAATTGAAAACAAAATCCATCACCAAGTTGTATGCACAAACTAAGTTGATGCTCAAGCTAACATCAACTTCGGATGCAAGAGGGGCACAAGAGCTCACTCTAAAGTTGAAACCACAAGTAACTCAACTATAAAAGTCAAGTGGGGCATATGGAATTTTCTTTGACTCTCAAGGCGACTTCGACAATTCACCCATGAAAACTTTTCCATGTCAATCACCAAGTAAGGCTTTGGGTTTTGGCATCCTGTCAGTGATGATGACTGGGACTACATCTTTAGAGGATTAAGTGGCTAACTTGACAAAACTCATCGAGGGGCTTTCAACTTCACTCAAGGAAAAAAACCACGAGATAGCAAAGTTGATGAACAAATTCAAGAGCATGAACGAATGAGGCCAAACCTCGGTTACTAAGGCTTTTTAAGTAGATCAATTAGATTTCATTTAGGATTCTATAATTAGAGCTGCAAGGAATATACACGGTATTACTAATGACATCTTCACCACGAATTAACTAAAAGAACTTATCAAGGAAGCCATCACGGACCAAGTATAAATCTCAGTTCAGCCCTCGTATTCTTATGCAAAGCCATACACCTAAACAATTGACTGTTAAGGTGCCTCTAAGCTATCAACCACCAAAGTCTCAACAATTCGATGGCAAAGGGAATAAGCAACATATAGCTCACTATATGGAGACTTGCAACAATGCCAGAACTGATAGTGATCTCATGGTAAAACAGTTCATTCATTCCTTGAAAGGTAATGCCTTCGACTGGTACACTGACTTGGAGTCTAGCTCGATCGATAGTTAGGAGTAATTGGAAAGAGCACTCTAAAGATCGAGGGAAAACATTCTTTAGTAATTAACTCAGCTACTGTAAAGGTACCAGCTGGAGTTAAGAGGAATGATCATGCAACATCGGCTACTTTTTAAAAGGCTAAAAGAAAGAATCCATCCTTGAAAGAGTGACAAGAGAAAATGTATCCATTCCCCGACTCAGACATATCTAGGATGTTGGATGATCTGCTTGAGGCAAATATTATTGAGTTGCTAGAGGTGAAGCATCCCGAAAAAGCAAACCAAGTGGACAATCCAAACTATTGTAAATATCATTACTTGATCAGTCATCCTGTAGAGAAGTGTTTTATACTGAAAGATAAAATCACAAGGCTACACAAAAATAAGGATATCATTTTAAATGATTAAATAGCAGCCTCTAATATCACAACTATGGTCAATTTAGGCCCACATTAGTTGCTCCCTATAATAAGTTTCGACTCCTTTGAACCTACGAGAACTTGGCATCATTTTGCCTATGAGCTTTACTGTATCCTCAAGTCAAACTCCATGTATAACCCTCGCACCTCAAGCTGGCAACTTGAAGCCTAATTCATCTGAAAATTATGACGATGAAGGATGGATTTTAGTCACGCGTAGAAGAAGATAAAAGAAACGTATGCAAATGACCAAGCCAACTATAATGATAATCTCAATGGTGAGGAGGCCAATTGATGAACCGATATGCTGAAAGATTCGATGAAAATCCATACGAGTTAGAAATGAGGTTTTTCCAGCTCAAAGCTTAAGAAAGCCTGTTATACTAAAGGAGTACATGCCAATGGGGATGAGAAGGATGGAAAATGTATTTGTTGTTTGCTATCATATTGATGAAGAGAAAACTCTCACTGAACCCGTCATGAAGGAAAGTCATGATGACTCTTCAAACTTGTCTCATGATGTATGCACCACAGAGATATCCTTTAACGATGAAGACTTGTTGTTTGGATCAAAACTCCATAACCAATATTTTTTTATTAAAATAAGTCGATGAAAAGATGGTGAATCATATCTTAGTGGATGATGGTTCAACTATCAATATACTACCTTGAAAAAGCTTAGGATTCCTATGGATGAACTCTTCCTACGTCATATAATGATTCAAGGCTTTAACTAAAGAGGGCAAAACGCCATAGGAAAGATAAGACTTGCGATACACATGGAAGATATGGTATCTAATGCACTTTTCCATGTCATAGATGTCAAAACTACTTACAACATGCTACTTAGATGACCATGGATACATGAAAATGGTATCGTCTTCTCAACACTCCACCAATGTTTTAAGTATTGTTAAGATGGACAAGTGAGAAAGATAGTGCACACACTAACCTATTTACCATAACCGAAGCCTACTTTACCAATGTAAAGTTCTATTTTAAATCATCTCGTGATGAAAGAATTACGATCCCCACCTGACCATCCAAGAAAGGGAAAAGTTGACTCTAAAAGCTTAAAAGGGCACAAGTCATCTCAGAAATAAAAGGAAAATAAAAGGTAGAGGAAAACTTTGTTGATGATAAGATATCATGTCAAGCCATGGTACTATGTTATATTCCAGTATCAGCAAGAAAAAGAGGGTCAATCTTCTTTTACTAAGGATGAAGAAAAGATCAATAAGGGGCTCATAAACTTGACCTTATCAGCTGCTAATCTCATATCAAACAAGGTCTCAAAACCTTTATTAAAAGGGTTTGTTCATCAGATTGAGTTGATAGTTACAAATCTTGAAGGACTCCTTAATAAACAGGCGGATGGCTTCGATCCCAATGCTTATAAGCTTTTAGCCAGGGCTGGTTATAATCGTAAGGACATTAATAAGTTGACAAAGGATGGTGATACGACTCAACTTGAAGGTAAACAAGTTTCTATAAAGACTAGGAAGGCTTAAAGAGAGAAGAAAACTTATGGCAAACCTTTAAGGGCTGGTCTTGGATACGAGTCTTCCACACCACTGCATTTTCAGATTAGTCAATAAGCCTCATGATATATAAGTGTGGAAGAAGTAAAGGACAAACAAAAAAGTCAACTTACACCTCTTAGAGCTTCAGTTTCGGATCGTTTTGGTGTGACTATAACTCGAGCTTCCATTTTTATCAGGATTGGAACCCAAAAGAATGGAAGGGCACTAAAATGCACATAAGTCTTTGCAAGACTTGAACAATCCAAGTCAAAAAATGACAAGCATGTACTCGATCATTAACCAAATTTGATGGAAAATTCAAAGGATCCTTATAACAAAATACCTTTATATATGAAGAGATAATGCGAATGGGTGGGGAATGTTGAGGCAACATTGAAAGGGAAAATGCATACGATAGTGATCATAAACCCCTCTAATAAAAAAAAACAGATGAAATAATGTATCTCACTTCAAATCACATCACTATTGAAGAAGATGATGATGATGATGAGCTTATCATTGGAGAAGATGTTGAGGAAGCTCCACCCTCCCTTGAATTAGAAAATAAGCCTATAATGGATGAGCTTAAAGAGATTACCTTAGGAACTATTAAAAACCCACGCCTAACCTTCATCAATACAAACTTATCACCTAAAAAGGAAATGAATTACATGAAACTTGTAATGGAGTATCGAGATATCTTCGCTTGGTCCTATAATGAAATGTTAGGTTTAGACCCAAAGGTTATTGTCTATCAATTAGTAGTAAAAAAATAGGGCTAGAGCTATAAAACAAACCCAGTGTCACTTTCATCCTAAACTCATCTCACAGATTGAGGCTGAAGTCAACAAACTTATCCAAATAAGTTTCATTCGTGAAGTCAAATATCCTACATGGATTTCAAATATCATGCCGGTAAAAAAAAAAAAGAATGGCCAAATTCATGTTTGCGTGGATTTTCAAGACCTTAACAATGTTTATCCCAAAGATAACTTTCCACTTCCAATCACCGAGATCATGGTCGAAGCTACCACAGACCATGGGAGATTAACCTTCATAGAAGGTTTATATGGCTATAATTAAATTTGAATGACACTCGTAGATAAGGAGAAGAAGGCCTCCCAGACTCCGAAAGAGATATATTGCTATAAAGTCATGTTTTTTAGCTTAAAGAATGCAGGTGCCACTTATCAAAGGGTGATGTAGAAGATTTTTGATGATATGCTTCACCAACATGTTGAATGCTACGTTGCTGAAATCGTGGTAAAATCAAAAGAAAAAGAAAATTATTTGCAAGATCTTCATCTAGTATTTGAACGGTTACGCCGAATCCAACTAAAAATGAACTCGCTAAAATGTGCATTTGATGTGTCCTCGGGCAAATTCCTAGGATTTATAGTTCAAAATTAAGGAACTAAGATTGATCAATCTAAGATTGACACCATTCTAAAAATACTGGACCCAAGAAACATCCACGAGTTAAAGAGTCTCTAAGGAAAATTTGCATAAATACGGAGATTCATTTCTAACTTAACAGGTCGATGTCAACCATTCACCCACTTGATGAAGAAGGATACGTCATTTTATTGGGATGAAGCTTGTATTAATGCCTTCAACAGGATTAAAAAATATTTTCTAAATCCATTTGTCCTACAAGCACCAGTATTAGGACACCTATTTATCCTTTATATTACGGCTCAAATACATTTCTTGGGAGTGTTATTGGCACAACAAAATAATGAAGGCAAGGAAAGTGCTCTCTACTTTCTTAGTATGACTTTAAATGGGGCTGAACTGAAGTATTCTCCAATGGAGAAGACATGTCTAGCATTAATGTTTGCGATAAAAAGTTAAGGTATTCCCTTCAAACACATTCAGTGCGACTAATCTCTTAAGTTGACCTTCTCAAACACATCATCTCAAGGCCAATACTTTGAGAAAGATTGACAAAATGGGCTATATTGCTTCAAGAATTTGAAACTACATCTTACAAAAGGTGATTAAGGGGCAAAAACTAGCTGATTTTCTCATTGTTCATCTTATTCCCGATGAATGGAAGTTCTCTAAAGACCTGTTTGATGAGGATGTTTTGTTTATTGAAATGTCAGAACCATGAAAAATGTTCTTTGATGGTGCAACACAATAAAATAGAGTTGGAGTTGGGGTAATATTCATCACACCAAAATAAGAGGTCTTGCCTTTCGCCTTTTCACTTATCGAATGTTGTTCCAATAACATGGTTGAATATCAAGCCTTGATTCTTGGGTTGGAAATGGCGGTGAATATAAAGTTGCCTCATTTTAAAGTTTTTGGGGATTCTCAATTAGTCATCAAACAACTCCTCTCACTTTATGAAGTCAATAAGCTAGAATTCATCACATATCACAAGTATGCACTAAAAATGATAATAACATCACTTTATTGTGTCACCTTAGAACATATACCACGAAAAGAGAATAAGCAAGTCAATGCTTTAGCAAATTTGGTATCAATATTAGCATCATGTAGTGAGGAAATAAAAGTCTATGTATGTTAAAGATGGGTCGTTCCACCAATAACTCATGACACAGAAGAGAAAGAACAAGTAGTCGTAGTTTTTGTCTATGAGATTGAAAAGGAAGACTAATGCCAGCCGCTTATCGACTATTAGAGACATGGTAAGCTACCTAAAAACCTACATCATAAGACAGAGGTGAGGTGAAGAGCTTCTTATTTCATATACTTCTAAGGCACTCTTTATCGATGCTCTTTTGATGCAGTTTTTTTTATGTTGTCTCGGAGAAGAAGAAGCTACAAAAGCATTAGAAGAAACACACTTGAGGATCTGTGTAGCACACCAATCGGGTCCTAAACTTCACTTCCAGGTCAAAAGAATGGGGTACTACTGGTCTATAATGGTGAAGATTGCATAGACTATGCTAGAAAATGCCAAATTTATCAATTGCATGCTAATACCCGAGCTTTTATACCCGACAGTAACTTCTTGGACCTTTGGTGCTTGGGAACTTGATGTGTTAGGACCATTATTGAAAAGCTCTAGAGGTATCTTTTCATATTGGCCGCAACAAATTACTTCTCAAAATGGGTAGAAGTTGTAGCATTAAAAGAGGTCAAGAAAGAGACAGTTATAAACTTCATTCAAATAAACATCATCTACTCTTATGGGGTATCGAGATATATCATAATTGATAATGGAAATGATTTCTACAATACAACCATGAATAAGTTGTATGCACAGTTCTGTTTCAAACAACATAACTCTTGTATGTACAATGCTCCCGATAATGGCTTAGCAGAAGCTCTTAACAAGACCTTATATAATATTCTAAAAAAGGTGGTAAATCGTTCGAAGAAGGATTGACATGATAGATTTGGAGAAGTGATTTGGGCTTATCATACTACGTTCTGAACACCAACTCAAACTACTCTATATTCCTTGGTGTATGGGGTTGAAGTTGTTCTTCCACTAGAATGTCAAATTTCATCTCTAAGAATTGCGATCCAAGAAAGACTCTCTAATGAAGACAATGTTCGTATATGCCTAATAAAACTTGAAGCTTTAGATGAAAAATGTCTTGAAACGCAACAACAATTAAAATGTTATCAAGCACAACTTTGCAGAGCTTTCAACAAGAAAGTACAACCACGCCCATTCCAAGTAGAAAATCTTATCTTGGCAGTATGACGCCTGATAATCATGTCAAAACGCATAGGCAGTAAGTCTCTCTCCAAATAGGATGACCCTTATGTGGTTCAAGAAGTCTACACTAATGGAGCTTACAAAATTATCGATGAGAATGGATTGAGGGTTGGGCCTATCAATGGGAAATTCTTAAAAAGATACTATACTTGAAATTTGATGTAGCTCCTGGCTCGCACGAGCTAAAACTATGAAAGGCAAATAAAAAAAAACAACAACAAAAAATTGAACTATGTTATGACTTGATTCTTTATCCATAAAAGTACGTATGCAACTTGGCACTTATTTTGAGTACAATTATGCAAAAGAAAATTTTAAACTATATTATAACTTGATCCTTTATCCACAAAGGTACGTAGGCAACTTATAAATTATTTTAAGTACAGTCACATCATCCTCTAAAACTATTCGAACCCGTATGATTGTTCGCATAGAAAATAGGGGTAAATAAGCTTGACAACACAATCATAACATGAAAATCCAGGTAACAAAACGCAAGTGAAAGAAAAATATAGACTTTATTAATAGAAAGAAGAATTCTAGTACATAAAGTATGTATTCTCAACATAAAGTCATAAGATAATGTTACCAAAAAACTAAAAAGCATGAGAAACCATTGGCATATTATGACTTCCAACTATATCCTTCTAACTCCTTTTATTTGGTCTCCAACAGTCCTTTTAATTTTTGAAGAATGATTGCGTTAGTTTCACTTATCACAGGGGAAGAGGATATTGTGGTGATCTCTGCTCGAAGGCCTGAGGTGATAATTTTTCTCTTAGAAAGCTATTTATCATGTGCCTTGGGGGATGACTCTAACTCGATCTTCTTACTTTATAGCTATATCAGTTGTTCCTTAATTTTTTTAATCGCAGCATGAATGGTGAAAATAGATCTAGATGCCTCCTCTTCAAAAGCTTGAGAATTTTTAAACTATACTTCATGCTTTTCAATGTCTAAGACTCGCTGTATTGATGTCATTATAGGAGATAATGAAGACTCTAAGTGGATAAACGTTTTAGCATCTTCAATCATCTTAGTCACCATTCTTCTGATAGAGGACCAATCAACCTTTATATCTTCTATAGAGTGAAGGATCTTCTCAACTTCACTAGCTAAGTTAGGAATATAATGGATTGGTGTATGAACAATCTTATTTTTAATGCTCTCCCAACATTTAATAGCAAATTCAAATCTTATATCACCTATTATGTCATCAACACAATACCTAGTAACTCTTGAAGGCTCAAAGGCTGGAGTAGATCCATGAATATGCAAGTTAGTCCCTATATTATTAAAGACTAGTAGAGGTGGTGTTATAGATCGATGATTAGACTGCTCATGTTGTAAACTAGATGAAGGATGAGAGTTTCCAATCCCAGCAACTAAAATATTGTAAGGATTAGGGCTATCAACAGAAGCAACACTCATTTCCGGCCCAATATACATATCAAAGTCATTCCCCAAGTCTTATTGACCAAGCTGAAACAAAGAACAATAAGGGGGAAAAAAGAAGGTTAATATATGACAAGTAACTTGAAATGAAGAACAAAAAAAGTGTCAAACCAATTCATCAATATTGTCTGGTATAATTAATGCACTAGGGACTCCATAAAAAAAACTTAGTCTGCAAGGATTGAACACCTTTTTGATATGTTTTAAACATTTCTAATTATGATCATTGTCTTCATGTTCACTGTCTTCAACATTTAAAATTGCTTCAACATCGTCTTTCTTCTCCTGCTATACACATATCATTGTGCGCATCTTAGTTAAGAAAACAAAAAATTAACGAGGCACATAAAAAAAGGACAAGTATTCATTTACCAATCGTGGAGAAAAGGATTATGCACTCCTTTCCTTTGCCCCTAAGGAGTTAATGGATTTCTTTCAAGATGATCTTTTGAAGCGTTCATTCCCTTCACACTAGGAATCACAAGTGGTGTCTTCTTTATGTGGGCACATGTTTGGGCACCATTCTCCTTGCCTAAATCAACATCAACTACTTGTTTGTCTCTTTTATGGGTAGGAGAAATTCTTTCCTTTTCTATTAAGATAGGGCCATTCTTCTTTTCTTTTATCTCCTGGATACTGTAGCAACATTAGTAGGACTTTTGAGAATGATTTTCATCTATGAAGGATAAACTTTGGACCACCTTGAAGTCCACCAGTCCATGTAGCAATTAGTCACCAAGAAAGTTCAACGCTTGGGGGTAACATAAGCTTGCACTAAGAATGAGTGTTGAGTTTAGTAAAACTATATCAAAGTTGAAACCCATCTTCTAAGGTTGGAACCCAATTCTCCTTCTAAAATCACGGGGAATATGTTGGCAAAATCCAAATTGTCTACTAAATCTATCAGGAAAATAGAGCTCAATAATAAAAGTATCATCACAACAAAGATTCAAATAATTGGATCGAATATACATAAAATAGTCACTCTTGAAGACTGACAAGTTGTCATCATCACGCAAGACAACAACTTTGGCCAGGGGAAGTAATGTAGGAGATATGATTCACTTGGGATTTCTAAGAAGAGCATTAATTTGAGATTCATTGAAATGTTTTCCTTAACCCCGCGCCGACATATCTTGTCATCCTAACTAACTTGGCAGGGCTAATAGTTGTTTGATAGGTGCCAAAGTTTTCTGCAAGCCAACTACTAAGAAAATGAATAGGAAAAGGGATGTCTCATGTAGTCACACCTAATACAGATTGGACTTCCTTTAGACCTTGAAAGATACTTGCTAGAACTGGTATTGCAAGAGAGAATTGCCTCTTAATCGCCATCATGGATGCTACTTTAAAAGTACTAGGACGAATGAAACCATCTTTATTAGGAAATACAAATTTACATAGCCAACATGAAAGAAAAGCCATTAAATAAACTTCATCCTGAATATAAGGAGGGACATTAAGCTCTATAAGAGGATAAACGAATTTGTCTAAGGAAATACAAGACTTGTTAATTGAGCCAGATGGATAAGTAATCTTATTGGATTCGTTAGACTTGCCCATAGAGAAAGGCACCTTATATCTCAAGTCATCTCGAAACAAGAAATCTACCCAGTCTTGAATAGTCATTATATAGTCACCATCAACGGTCCCATATTTTTTATGAAATGCAATAAATAGATACTTGCAGCTCTTTGAAATAAAAGAACGTCCTTTCTTATCAGCTTCATTAAGTTCATTAATAGAAGGGATGACTTCGTCATAAAAGTGCTGAAAATAGGAAGGCCACTAAATGATTTCAATTCCCAAAGTGACACAGACTCCTCGTCATTCAGGGTAGATAGCGTGTTAGTAGCAGGAATCCAATGGTTGTAGAAAGAAAGAATTATTGGAGACACAAAATTTCTACAAGACAAACTCTTCAAGTAAGGAAGCTCTCTCAAAAGTTCCCAAGCCTCCTTTATTTACGCTTGAAGTCTACAAAGAACGAAACTATATTGGATCAAGCCTAAACGCCCCAGAAGAGTTCTTCAACAACACTTTGAAGACAAATTAAAAGTACTCTTCAAAGCATCAAATATTGCTTCGCAATACACGTCCAAATTCGTGTTCTTGCAAAGCTCAATTATTGGCTTGATTTCTCAAATAAATCAAGTCACCATATATCAAATCCAATGGAAGAATCCGGGAATTGTTTTATTCTTTTGAAAAAATAGTTTAGAAAAAGATTGTATCCGATCATATATTTAATAAAATCATATATTTGTACACGTATGCTTGTTTAATTTCAGATGCTCAAAATTGTGTCTATAGACATCATTTTGGAAAGAAAAAAAAGTGAAATTGAGTCTCACGTTAATTTTAATTGGGTCGACTAGGTTTGACCAGGTCAACTCTTAACTTAGTTAGACATGAAATCCTGCTCAAGCTAGGTCTTAGGTTGACTTGCCTGTCAAATCGGGTTTTATAACAATGGAATGTATAGAATTAAAAAATCCAAAACTTCGATTCGATTCATCAAGCAGGGCTGCCAAACTTCTTGTGCCCTCTTCGAGTTAACTCAATTTTCCTTTTCTCTTGTTTTTTTCATGTTCTTTTATAAGAGAAATTATATTTTTAGGTGGTGTTTAGCATTACGGTCAACTACGTTTTTGAAAAACTTTGAATATTTTTAGCTTCAAATCATTATTATTATTATTATTGTCTTTTTATATTTTTTTAATGTGGTAATATTAAAAATAAAGTTTTAAAAATAAAAAATATTATTTTAATATATTTTCAAATAAAAATACTTTATAAAATTAAAAAAAAAAACAGAAGACAAAAGACAAGGAACTTATTAGCTAGATTAGCTCATTTCTAATGACATGGTAACGTGACAAAAATAGACTATTAGGGTCTAGTAGACCTATTTATGGTATGGGCTTAGTTAGGTTTGGAATTTTTTTTTTCTTATCATGGGCCTGGGCCTATTATTTGGGCTTATACTTTTGCTAAACTGATCGATGATGGTGGCCCATGTGAAAATAATTTTTAAAAAAATCCAAATCTCTAACATTATATATAAATTACTCCACATTTATCAATCTAAGCACACACTTGATTAACAAAAACAAAAACTAAAATAGAATGGTAAAACATTTTGGCGTACCTTTTTTGTCCATCTCTTCAAAATTTAGTATTCATAACATGGTTTTAAAACTCGGTGAGTTGACCTTGAACCCGGCTGACCCGGGGCTGGAATCGGGCCGGGTTTATGAAAAAATAAGGGTAGTTAAAAGCCTGGTTGATCCGATCGACCAGACAGGTTGACCTGGTGACCGACAAGACCCTGTCAAAAACTCGGTTGCAACCCGTTGACTATTTTTTTATTTTTTACCAAAACAATCGTTTTGATTTATAAAAAAAATTAGGGTGGACCCGGGCCTTGGGTCTGGTCGACCACCGGGCCGAGTTTAAAAACACTAATTCATAAACATTATTTTAATAAATAAAAAAACCACAACACAATAGTAGAACACTATGACGCCCTCTCTTGTTCATCACGATAGTAAAATCACTATTCAAAAACTACTCTTTTTTATTTTGGTTATCCAAATTCAATGTCTTTCAATTTAGTCATCAAGATTTATTTTTTATGTCAGTTAGTTTTGGTGTTTAATAACATGTCAAATTTACATAGGAAAATATTTAATTATTGTAAGAAAATAAAATTAAATAACAACCATCAAAATTGATATTTGTAAAAAATAAATGTAGACTTTTTGTTAATGAGGCGCGTCAAAATATAGTTTAATCCCTCCATTTTAATTTTCTTAAAGTTTAGTATCTTCTAGTTTCACAATGTTCATTTATATCATAAAGTTTATTTGATTTGCATTTCAATCTCTAAAATTTAAATAACATGGAGAAAGTTGTCAGAAAATCAAGAACAAAGAGAAAGCTTTTAGGTGACTGTTTTCGACCACCAATGACTTTTATTTTGATGACTATGGATTTGTCTTTGAAAGTGTAACTTAATGGAGATGGTTTTCATTTTCAATGACACAAAGAAAAGTATATCAAAACTCACAAAGTTTTTTTTATTTGATTTATGTTTTTAATCCGATTAGAATATGTTTTGCTATTTGAAACGGGCTTATAGTGGTTTATGGAATTCTTCATATTTTCTTATGAAAATATTTTTAAAATTTGGGTTTTAGGGGTTTAAAAACTTGAACCTTGATTTTCAAATCATTGAAAGCATCTCCAATGATTGGAAAAAGAGACCGAATCGGGCAGGTGACACTTCATTTTTTAATTTTTTAAGAAAAAGCAATTGAGAGAATGACCCTTGATGACAAAAAATCAAGCGCGCTTGGGCTTTCATATTAGGTTAGGCATGCATGTCTAACCCTTGTGCGCCTGGTTTTTTCATATTTTTTTATATATTTGTTTTCATTAAATTATTTTTAATAAAATTATTTAAATCATTTTTAAATAACTATCCAATCATGCTGTTATTTTTAAATAATATTAGCATTTTCTATGGTAATATTAGTGATTGTTTTTTGAATAGTTATATATGTATCTAATATAAATGATTTTCTAAATGTGTATGAAATATTTATTTTTAAATATTTTATTTAATTTTGTTATATAATTTTTAAATATTAATTTTATTAAACATTTTTTCTAATACATCTCCATCAAAAATAATAATTCATTGGTTTTTTTTTTATTAAAACTTGCTTTTAAGACTATAATAAATTTTTGTCTAGAAAAAAAGACTTTTGATAAAAGATATCTTGTTAAGGAAATAAAAGGCATCAGTAAGGGAACATTTTTTGATTAAGTTAATTTCTTATATCTATTTCAAATTGTTAGAATTGATATTGATTTTAATTGCTTACAATTTCTAAGCAATAAAAAAAAAAGCTAAAGAAAGATATATGATTTAAAAAAAATACATTATTTAAAAAAGATATAATTATAATAATAATTATATCTTTTCTACAAAATTTAAATTATGACATTTGTAATGAAAATCTATTTTTATTATTATATAATCAAATAAAAAAAATTCAAAGAATACCCCGCATAAAAATCATATATATATATATATATATATATATATATATCTTTCAAATTTTTATTTTAATTCTCAATTAATATTAATAAATTTTTTATATTTTATTAACTGATTTAATTTTCTCTGTATTTACACTAAATACTGGTAACTTTTCAATTCTTAATTTAATTTTTCCTAATAAACCAATAATATGAACATCTAAGGAGAGATGGGCCAAAAGAAGATAGAAAGAATCTCTCTCTGTCTCACCCTTGAAAGAATTCTTTTTTTTTTTTTGTGAGGAGGAAGGATAAGGTGAGGCGTGTTATTGTTTTAAGGGTGAGACAGAGAGAGATTCTGAGAAGATAGAAAGGAGAAGAATGGGGAGCAGCGGTACTTGTTCTCTTTGGAGTGGGTTCTTAGGAAGTGGGGGGCAGCAACTCCGGGCATCGGTGGCAGCAGCCAAGCAGAGGACAAGCCCAAGTCTAAGCTTTGTAACAGTTGAAGCCAAAGCCAAAACTAGACGCGAAGACAGGACTGCTCGCCATATTCGTATCAGAAAGAAGGTCTCTCTCTCTTTGCACTTCTTTATGTGATGTGATGACTTTTAGATAATCCCACCTCAGATGGGGTCTAAAAGTTCCCTTAACTTGTATATAAAAAGCTAAATCCTTTTTTCTTCCCACATTTTTTCATAATTAATTAATGCTTTGGATTGTTGTCTTGGCTGGTCTTGAGTTGGCTGTGGAATCTTGGTCTCAGGTGGAAGGGACTCCAGATAGGCCTAGATTGTGTGTCTTCCGTTCCAACAAGCATCTCTACGTCCAAGTGATTGATGATACAAAGATGCACACGCTCGCTTCCGCTTCAACCATGCAGAAGCCCTTCGCTCAGGACTTTGATTACTCTTCTGGTCCAACCATTGTAAGCTTACCAACGCTACAGTCTTTCTTTGATGTTTTCTTTTCCTTTCCAATGTCTATTACAGCTACATAGTTTTAGCCATGCCAACTTCTTCATTCTTATTCTGTGATAGTCTTTTTGAAAATCTGCAAATTGTAGCTTCTTCTTAACCAAGATTTAAAGAGAGTTTGGAGCAAAACTGTGATGTAAACCAAACACTTTCAAATTTGTGGTTGGGGCAAAACGACGGAAACAAACGGAGCCTTAATACTTGTGCTTTTTGATGCATTGCTGACTGAATTATGATCCCCCTACCTACAACCCTCCCTGAATCACTTCATTTCTGTGCTGCAGCCGTTTTGCCAAACCTTTTCTCATTGATTGCAAGCTAAGCTTTTGTTTCTACTACCTTTTCCTTTCTCACCAGGATGTAGCTAAGAAGGTAGGTGAAGTCATTGCAAAATCTTGTTTAGAGAAGGGGATAACTAAGGTGGCTTTTGACAGAGGTGGGTACCCTTATCATGGGCGTGTAGCAGCCCTTGCAGATGCAGCTCGGGAAAATGGCCTTCAATTCTAGAAATGTGATTGGTCAGTCACTTTTGAGCATTCTTTTTTCCTCTTCTTTTTGAACTTTGTGATGGAATCATGGATGAATTTGTTGGTGAAACTCTGTAATTTTGTTAATTACTGAAAGTGGAAAAGTTCTTTAGTTCTCTTGGTCAATTCATATCATTTATATTTGAAAAAAGGAAATCAAATTCAAATGTGTCCTCTTATTTTGATGGATGGAATTCACATTGAACTTGACAACTATTCTTTCCTCTCCCACCAGTGGGTTGGGAGCTGAAATGCATAAGCCCATAATCGCTTGGAGTGTGATAGGAGCATTTATGCTGGAAAAGAAAAGTAGGAGCAAACGATTCTATGGAAGCTCTGTGAAGAAATCCAATATCCCAGTCACTCATTAGCTATACCGGTATTAAATAAGGGAAGAACAATGTCACTTGAAATCGTGTCTTTGATTATGACGACTTTTGTTGTCTTTGAATACTTGATAGGAAGAGGCTATAAGCAAAGTTGTTTTTTTTTCTTGGAACAACCTTTCTCATGCCAAGTATTTAGATATATCACATCCCTAGATTCAAATGTAGATAGAAGGCTTCATGTTGAGCATGCATATAGAGGCAAAAAGCCTATCTTTAGCATATTTACATAGCGGTGAAGGCCTTTGAGTTAAGTGGTTATCTCTATGGTACCGAAGCTCTGTTTGATCTAGCACCTGAGAGGTCCAAGTATTGGGACTAATACTCTCATTTATTTGCAAATTAATTTCAACATAATTGGTAGGTATTATATCTGCCTACATGGTTAAATATTGCACATCTCAGTTAGGCCAATCATACATGAATTCCCAAAATCCAGTCTGTCCATTCATCCCATACATACCTTCATTTGATATTAGCCACGAGCATTGAGTCTCGCATCTTGTGTGATCCCTTGAAAACGAGTATGCATCAAAATGGGATCTCCTAGCATTTTCCCATTCCAAATCACAATAAAATAGAGTAGTTCCCCATGCATTGACTGAGAAGTCCCAACCAAATTCACTTCCATCGGCTATGTCCTGCTGGCCAAGATCATCATCTTTCGACTGACAATGTATGCTCAAGTTTTCCCCATTGCCTAATCTGTTCTTGATGCTTGCATGCACGTCATCTGAAAGAACCATCCTGGAGAAGCTGAATACCAGGAGCAACACCACATGATAACCCACCTGATATGGGGCAGGCATATTGTTGTAGTTGATTTGAACAATTCTGATCTGGTGCAGGTTTTTTTTTTGACGAATAAAAGCTACAATGATAGCTTTATTTATGTGAGCTTGTTCAGCATCATGCGATAATTTTAGTTAATAGTGTCAGCCACAACAAAATGAGATCCGATCCTATCTACAAAATTAAGGATTGGCGATGCTTTCTAGTACGGTTCCTTGTTTTGTACAGGAAGTAACGTCATCCTTGTTTTAACTGCCGAACGACAAGGTTCTGGCATTGGGATTGCTGGACTCATGACTCACGCACTGATCTGATCTTGCTACACTGAACAATTTTACTCACAATTCTTCTAATCAATGACTTTTGTTCGTAATCACGATCACCATCATATCCAACCATTGTTGTACTAATCAAGTCGTTGTTGATTTGGATCTTGCAGATGAGGTTTGATATTTCTAAACGAACACACGACACATCTATTTTCATTGAAAGAAAGCTCTGATTTACAAAAGATGATTTACAAGCACAAAAGATCATGCTTTCTTTTTCAATCCACTTCAATCCGATTACTATCATTTGTATGATGATTCTTTTGTTATTTTTCTCAAATTATTTTAGTTTTTATTATCGATTAATTCATTATTTCTATTGCAGCTCATTATTTCTATTGCAGCTCATTAGACATTTATTTGCTAGAAATTGAGAAGTTTGTGCTTAATTTTTAAACCAAGAGCACAAAAGATTCACCAGAACTGAAACCTGCTTCCTTAAATGAAGTTATATGGGTAACAAAGCCAGCAGATCAAGCTTACATGTATACATATAGATACAAAGATTGGGTTAGTGTGTTTTTGGTATTGTGATAGATTTTTGCGATTATGGCTTAAATAAATAGATTTAAAAAAAATTAAAATTTATAACCAAAGTTTTAAGAGAGTTTTAAGTGAAATACATACAAAATTATAAAAACTATAATATATGTTATAATATATGTTGATTTACCAAATATAGAACTAACTTTACAAGATGGAAGGTGTTTGAGAGTGTGGTGGTAGTTGTTTTTTAAAGTGTTTTTCGTTCGAAAATACATTGAAATAATTTTTATTTTATTTTTAAAAAAATTATTTTTAACATCAGCATATCAAAATAATTCAAAAATACTAAAAAAAATTATTTAAAATAAAAAAATTTAATTTTTTAAAAAAATACTTTTAAAACACGAATAGAAACGATTTCATGATTATAACGATTCAGTGATTGCATACCCTAACGTAGCTATCATTGAGCATTTAAGAAGAAGAAGCCCTCCTCCCCTTTCATACCCATCCTATATATTCTCCAGGGTCTTAACTCGATATACCCAAGTAGACATTCCAAATTTTAACTGCCTTGGGCTGTCCCCCTTGAGGAATATTATTGTTATTGTTAACAGTTCATAAATAGGTTGCCTAATTTAATTGCTATGACTAAGGATCGACGAGGAGAAGGTTGCCTTCTCTGGCAGAAAATGCGCACACAGCTCATGCATTCTTCCCCACAGCTAGCTAGCCCTCAATTTAAATGTATTAGCAATAATATGCGTGCTCTATAGATAGTTTTACGTTGGATAAATTATTATTTTTTCTGAAAAGATTCCAAGCTTGTTGAGAACCCCAGTTTTTCCTCCTCTCTGGTAATTAACCTGTGGGGTTCTGTTGCTCATGTTATATATATGTAAAAAATAGTGTTTATCTAGGGTTCGTGCGAGAATATGGCCACCAACACAAGTAATGTAACAGCTGCATTGCCAAAGCCTATGAAGGCAACGTCAAATGGAGCGTTTCAGCATGAGAATCCATTAGATTATGCGCTTCCTTTGTTGATCCTTCAGATATGTTTGGTCGTCGCTTTTACAAGGACCCTTGCATTCCTTCTCAAGCCCCTCAGGCAACCCAGAGTCATTGCTGAGATCATTGTAAGTTTCTGCTCTTGAATACCATCATCATCGTGCATGTGATCTTGTCTTTTATATATCAACGACTTTGTTCTTCGATAAAAGGAGTCGAGAAATTTCTGCAGGGAGGAATACTGCTTGGACCATCTGCATTGGGAAGAAGCGAGAGATTTCTTCACACGGTGTTCCCACCAAAGAGCATGACTGTCCTGGACACGGTCGCCAACATCGGTCTCCTTTTCTTCTTGTTTTTGGTGGGTTTAGAGCTTGACATTCGATCCATTCGTCGCACTGGAAAGAAGTCCTTGGCAATAGCCGGCGCTGGCATCACCCTTCCTTTCCTTTTAGGAATCGGCACCTCATTTGTTCTTCGTTCCACCATATCCAAAGGAAGCGCTCACGCCCCTTTCCTTGTCTTCATGGGCGTCTCTCTCTCCATCACCGCTTTCCCAGTCCTGGCCCGTATCTTGGCGGAACTCAAGCTTCTAACCACCGATGTGGGCCGCATAGCAATGTCTGCAGCTGCAGTCAATGATGTTGTTGCCTGGATTCTCCTTGCACTTGCTATAGCTCTCTCAGGCAGCAACACTTCTCCGCTTATCTCCTTATGGGTCCTCCTTTGTGGCGTGGGGTTTGTTGTGTTTTCCGTTTATGTCATAAGACCATTACTGGAGCTTATGGCCCGGCGCAGCCCTGATGGCGAGCCGGTGAAAGAGATCTACATTTGCATCACGTTGTCACTTGTGTTGGCTTCCTCTTTCGTCACTGATTCCATCGGCATACATGCACTTTTTGGAGCTTTTGTGGTGGGAATTTTAGTACCCAAGGACAGTCCTTTTCCCGGGGTTCTTATAGAGAAGATAGAGGATCTTGTGGCGGGGCTCTTTCTGCCACTCTATTTCGCATCCAGCGGGCTCAAGACCAACGTTGCAACCATAAGTGGAGCACAATCTTGGGGCTTGCTTGTGCTCGTAATAGCCACGGCTTGTTTCGGTAAGATAATTGGGACAATGTTTGTGTCAAGGATGTTTTTTAAGGTGCCCTTTAGAGAAGCTGCGGCTCTTGGATTCCTAATGAACACCAAAGGCCTGGTGGAGCTCATTGTCCTCAATATTGGAAAGGATCGCAAGGCAAGTACTCATGTTCATTGCTTAGCTAGCTAGCTCTAGGCAGCATCACTCAATTCGTAGCGCTTCTATCTTATGCAGGTGCTCAATGATCAGACTTTTGCCGTTTTAGTTTTAATGGCGCTGTTCACCACCTTCATCACTACGCCAATCGTGATGGCCGTGTATAAGCCTGCTAGAAGGGTAGCGCCTTACAAGAACCGTACTGTCAAACGCAAGGATCTTGACACAGAGCTTCGACTACTGGCCTGCTTCCATAGCAGCCGCAATATTCCTACTATGATCAACCTTGTGGAGTGTTCCCGAGGAACACGGAAGCGAGGACGCCTCTGCGTGTATGCCATGCATCTCATGGAACTTTCAGAGCGATCATCTGCAATCTCAATGGTTCATAAAGCCCGAAAAAATGGACTCCCTTTTTGGAACAAGAAACGTGATGATAGAGATCAAATGGTGATTGCTTTTGAAGCTTATCAGCAACTCAGCAGTGTCACCATCCGTCCCATGACTGCCATCTCTGCTCTCAACACTATCTATGAGGACATCTGCACCAGCGCACACCAAAAGCGTGCTGCCATGATTCTCCTCCCATTCCACAAGCACCAGAGAGTGGACGGAAGCTTGGAGTCTTTGGGGCACTCGCTGCAGGAGGTAAACCAGCGCGTCCTCCGTCATTCTCCATGTTCTGCTGGTATTCTCATTGACCGAGGATTCGGAGGCACCACCCAAGTCTCGGCCAGTGATGTGTCCTACAAGATTGTAGTCCCTTTCTTTGGAGGTAGTGACGACATGGAAGCTCTAGCCTACGGGATAAGAATGGCGGAGCACCCTGGAATCATGCTTACTGTCCTTAAGTTCGTGCCCGCATCAGGGAAGACGCTATTGACATTAGAAGGCCACGATACCAATGTGATCAGGGTTGAGAATGATAAAAATTCTAACAGCGAGGCTGATAGCGAGATCTTCTTCTCTGAATTCGTCCAGCATGCTGCCAAAAAGCTGCAAGATTCAGTGACACATGAGGAAAGAGTGGTAGAGAGTAAGGCAGACGTTGTTGCAGCATTGAAATCAATGAGCAAGAGCAATCTCTTCTTGGTAGGAAGAATGCCACCCATAGCTCCTCTGTTGATCTCAACCGACACTCCAGAACTGGGTCCTGTTGGAAGCTTTTTGGCATCCTCCAACTTCTCCAATACAGCATCAGTTTTGGTGATTCAACACTATAATCCAAATGTAAATCTTCATCCGCTCGTGGAGGAAAAAGAAAACGAAGACACGGATGATGGCACAGATACACCCGTTTTGGTTGACAAATATTGATATATTAATTGTATGTAGGAGTGTGTGTGTGTGTGTGTTACACCATGATATTGATATATTAATTTACCATTAATTAGCAATTATTCATCATTTAATTTGTTCCATGACCTTCCTTTCTCCAGCTAATTAAGCTTGCTACATATGAAAACGTATGAATAGTTATTACCATATGATGGGTCATGATTTCTGTAAACCAACCCCATTTAAAAGCCAACACATGAAGTCACAACCCAAGATGGGATTATGTCTTTCTTGGCATCCAATTTCATGTTGGGCTATGACATGACCGCGCCCAACTCTAAGTTGGGTAAGTGCATGTCCTCGCCCAGCTCTAGGTTGGGCCGTGACGCATCCCCGCCCAACTCCAAGTTGGGACAAGACGGGTCCGCGCCCAAACTTATGTTGGGTCTAACCCAACCCCATGTTGAGCCAGGACGTGCCCGCGCCCAACTCCATGTTGGGCTATGAGGCGTCCGCGCCCAATCCCCTGTTGGGTCAGGAACATGAACGCACCCAACTCCACGTTGGGTTGTGGTGTGTCCGTCCTTGACTATTTCTAGGTATAGTCACAAGTTGAACCCAACTCCTTCTAGGCTCAGTGTGTGAGTTGAACCCAACGTCCCTCAGGTTAAGTGCGCAATTGAAAGGTCACTTCACACCGAACCTCTCATACCCCGAGTCCGGGTTAATAATTATAATACCCATCATAATCTTGTTAAATACGAACAAGCAGTCCATGCTTACATTAATTAGATGTGATGGTACGAGCAATAAGATAATATTGTCTTACTCATACAAGATTATATTTTTATCCCTCCTGCGTTGCATGAAACATGTCAAATCAAGTAATATAAAAGAGGGCAGAAATATACAGAAAGGGGTTCGAAACCTTATACTCTGAGATATAAACACGTTCTTTGCTTCTTCCTTAATTCTACATCTTCTTCCCTTGCCTCTTCTTTATTTTCATAAAAACTCATTAATACCTTCATTAATATCATTTGCTATACAAATATACCTAGTACTAACTTGATCTTCGAAAGGTCCCCCATCAACACCCCTAGAGGACTTTGTGCAGGTATTTATTTAGAAAAAGATGTACACCCCTGAGAAAATCTATTGAAGAAGAAGTCATTGCAGTCTTGAAGTGAAGGTCGTAGAACATATTGTGAATGACGTACAAGAATTTCTAGAAATAATTCATCCCAGAATATTCCCTGTGATTTTTGTATCGCCATCACAATACAAACTAGAATGTGTTACTGGTAATGCGGTGAAATGTGTTTTTTTTACATAATTTTTAAAAAAAAAAAAACACATGAAGATAAATTTTTTTAGATTTTATTTTTTATTTTTGATATTAACATATCAAGATCACGAAAATTTTTAAGAAACATCTATTTAATATTTGTTTAAATAAAAAATTATTTAAAAACATTTTAAAAAATAAATTGAATTGTATTACCAAACAAACACAAAAAAAATATTCACTCACATAAAACCTCAAGGAAAATGAATCGAGTATTGTTGTACCATCACGATGGTACATTTCAATAAAATTAACTAGTGGAAAATCATAGTTTGTATACCAAATCTATTTTATTTTTTTCGAAAACTTTTTGCAAATTTTGATTTTAATCCGGAAATTTGTTCAGATACCTTTTTTTTATTCCAAAATTATCATTATTGGACTTTGTTTTGTCTCATTTAACTTCTAAGTGGGTTCATAAATACAATTTAGTTCCTCAATTATTAAAGTTTTTGTAATTCATCACTGAAATTAAATCAACCCATTAGTCCTCGCATTTAGTTTAAATTTTGAAAAAAAAAATGATATCGTTGGAGCTAGGCCTCGTTTATAGAAAGAAATTTTCTAATTTTATATTTTGAAAAACTAATAGACAGAAATTCACTTTTTCATTAAAAAAAAAATTGTATAGAAAGAAAAATGTTTTGCGGTCCAAGATTCATTGGAACTATATATTATAGGATTAATTTAAAACTAATAAAAAGAAAAATATAAAAACCTCCTTAAAACTATCATGGGATTAATTTAAAACTATTATATAAGCATGTAGTTTTCAATTCTTTATTTTCACTTTGTTTTCCTCTCCACTTCCAGATGACCTGTGGACCACACTCTAGCTACTATAAGAAAGCATGCGTAGCCAGCCTGTATATTCCTCCTTCTGGATAACCTCCAAAGAAATTGAGGGCACGTCATTGTTAGAAATTTTTTTTTAGCACTTGGTTAATAAATTAAAAGCAAAGTCGAATCACTGGGGATAAAATTTATTGGAATTAATTATTTAACAAAAATATTTTAATATGAATTATTAGCATGATTAAAATAAATTGTGAATAAATAAAAAATTTATTTTAAAAAATTCTTGGTTGGTATTTTTTAAAAAATCCAAAACTCTCAATCTCACATTGAAAGAATAGAGGTTTTCCCTGTAGCTTATATAGCGAGAATAAACCCCCCACGTAAGTGTAAGACTGAAAACATTAAGATTTTGACGGGTAACGAAAACCTGAGAAGAAAAAAAATGGGTAAATAATGATGATAATAATAATAATAATAATAATAATAAGAAATGCGATGCATAATAGAAGTTATAACCCCCGTAAATAAATAAATAAGCATTGTTAAGGTTAAAAATAAGAATTTTGAATTTTAGCTTAAAATTTATAACGTTAGCAAAACAGGTAACGGGTTTCAATGGATAAAAGAATAAGAAAAATAAAAAAAAATGATCCTAAAAAATAAGAAATTAGTGTGGTAATGAATGGTAAGCTATAATAAAAGATAATACAAAGAAAAAGAGCAAGACTGATGATACAAACATCGGTTAAAAAAAAATCAGTAACGTTGTTGTGAAACGGTAATAAGTTCGGTAAAGAAATAAAAAATAAAAAAATAATTATATTTTTTAAAATGATAAAATGGTCCCGAGAGTTTGTAGGAATAATCGATATGATTTATGTAAGGATTAAATAAGAAAATTTGTCACTTATCGACTAGTTTTACGGTATCGAGTATAAATCTCAATCTGACTATTAATTATATCGGGCTGAAATTTTACAAGTAGACTATTGACATGTTGTTCTACCTTAGATTCAGATTTTAGAGTAATCAGCATTTGGAAAGGCTATATAAGATTGGCAGTAGTCGGAAAAAAAAAATACCATGTAAACTTACTAATGACAATTTCATAAATAAGTGGAAAATTAGAAAAATTAAGTTCTTCCTCTCTTTATAACTGACGGGTTTGCTAAAAAAAAATGAAGAAAAAAAATGAGAGGAAGAGAAAGCTTGAGTGAGGATAGAAAATTCAAGGAAAAAAAACATGGAAGTGAAGATTGAATGAGTGATTCTAACTAAAAATTCTCAAAAAAAAAACAAATGAAATAAGAGAGAGCAAGAGAGTTAGGGATTTAAAATGAGGTTTTAGTGAGAGAAAATGAAGAATATGAGAAAGAATGTGAATATTAAACTAGTTAATGAAGTGACACTTGATTTGGGTTCAAAACATCTAGGTAAGTTGTTTTTATGCAAGAGTTTCATGTTTAATTATGTTTTTGAAGTAAAACATAGAAATTCCTAAATTTTAAGGAAAATGAAATTGTTGAGATTGTGTAAAGTAGATGTGTTTTTTGTGATAAATGATGATGATGAGTTTAGAAAGTGTTATTGAAGAAAAATAAAATTATGGGAGATAGAAAGATTTTAGGGAGTGTTTAGTTTTTGTATATATTTAGTATATGATAGTTTGTTGATGATGATTAGAATTGAATTAAATAAATTATCAAATTTCAATTGATTTTCTTGCTAGTATATTGTGAATTTGAATATATGTATAAATGTTAAAGGATTGTATTGATGGGTTAAGATTTATAAATTAAGTTGGATAAACATGTTTAAGAAGAAATTTATGAACAATCAAAGATCGAATTATAGAGACCTTAATGAGATAAGTAATTCATGGTTATGCAATTAGTTTAACTGGTTAGGAGGTTTTTTTTTTAATATGAATGTGTTTAGCAATAATGTGTTGGAAAGATTTTGGAACTTGGTGGTATGAAATGTGAATTTCATGTTATGAGCATATTTTAGAATATATACAATGGAATTGTTGAAACAATTGGCATGGCAAATGGTTAACTTATTAAATTTGATTATATGTTAGTGTTAAGAATTAACATGACTAAGTAGGGAATCTAGAAAGATAGAATGAATTCTGAGTTTTGGTTAAAGTTGAGAAAAGTTGGGTTATGAAAGTTACTTTGATGGATGGTGATTCTAAAATTGAATGAGGTGTGGAAGAAGGCTTTTTTGTCGGTCCAAATGGAAAGAAAAGGCGACTTTTATGACAACCTAAATTTTAATGAAAACAAGAGTTGTTTTTGCACCTTATAGATAGATATCAAAGTTTGAACTTGAAAACGAAAAAATTTAGAGTTGGTTTCTTGAAGAAAGTTATAGATATGGATGTTATCTTTCAAGTGGGATTGGGCTTGATTATTTCAGAGTGATATAACTCCAGATATGAGCTAAAAATCAAGGAAATGTTTAAGTCAAACTAACTCTTAGACAGATTTCTGATACTACTATAATTATCGATTTTGAACTTGAAAATGATGAAATTTGGAGTTACTTTCTTTATGAAAGTTGTAGATATGAATATTATATATCAAATGAAATTATTCTTGATTAAATCAGAATTAATTTAATTTTAGATATAAGCTAAACACTGAGTAAGGGCCCAAACCAAACTAAATACTACTGGACATGTTTGTTGTCTGACTTCTAGTTGGGTTTGGGACTTGATATTGATAAGATTTGAAACATTCTCATCATAAGAGCAGTAATAAATATGTTAAATTTCAATTAAAATAATTTTTACTTTATTTGAAGTTATGGAACTCCAGATATGGAAGAAATACTAAAGAGGAGTCAGGTTGTATGCCATATGATAGATTTTTGCTGATTAATTTTTAGCTAGATTTGAGATTAGATAGTGACAGAAGTTTGGACATGTTCCTCATGAAAGTTGTGCTTGAAGATGTTATTTTTCATTAGAAAATGATCTTGCTTGATTTGGAGCTACAAAACTCCAGTTAAGAATTGAAAACCACAAACATGTCATGCTATAACTCGATAAATAGATTATATGTATGTGTGAAATGAATAATTTTTAATATGCTAATAGTTGAATTTGATTTTTCTTCTTTCTTAACAACGAAAGATGTGTGTCTTAGATTTTGAAAGGATTAAACAACATCTAAATCTAAGTTCTAAAGGTTGAGTTATAAAAGAAACACTAAGCAATGTTCAACATATGTGAGTTACATGGATTTGAGTAAATAATAATTATTTTGCTTGAAAAGTTATCCTTAATATAGAACTTTGAATAAAAGATTACGAGGATAAAAATAGAAAAACACATGAATGAATATGCATAAGTTTGTGCATGTGTAATTTTGAGATAAATAAATACTCCAAATATAATTTTGGTATGAACGAGAGTTATTAATTGTAAAATTGAATCTTGTTGTGGTACAGGAGAGGCTACAAGGATAAGACAACACTAGTTGGAGCAATAGTACATACATAAACCTAAGATAGGTGCCTTGCACCTTAATCCTTTTATTTTGTAAAATCTGTAAGTGTTAAATCACTATCATTTCTTAAAATATGTTTGCGAATATAGGATTGTATATAAAAAAGAAAAAACATGTGATCGATTAGCTGTCCTACATAGAGCTAGAGGCGTCAATGTATTGACTGTCGGGTTAATAATAGTATAACTGAGATGAAATGTGATAGTTGTTGTCTCAAAGTGAAATTTATGTGTTATGAATAAAGTATCAAGTTCTAGATTAATAAGGTGATTTTATTATATATCTAGTGTTGTGTAAATGTAGGCATAAATATATGAAGAAACTAGTGCCTAGTGATCGGCTGTTAGAACTAGTGACCCGTTAATGGGGCTAGTGCTTGGTGATAGTCTGTTGGAACTAGTGACCTAATAATGGGGTTGGTGCCTGGTGATGAGCTGTTGGAACTAGTAACCTGGTAATGGAGCTAGTGCTCAGGCATGGGCTAAAGGCATCAATTGATTAGAACTTGTTTGGAAATGCGAGCCAACCCACGTTTCCAAAAAATTCAAAAAAACATTTTTTGCTAACATGGTTCCATTGTGCCATATGGTTCCATTTTTTTATATGTTTTAGATCGTTTTGATGCGTTGATCTCAAAAATAATTTTAAAAAAATAAAAAAACATCAATTTGAAAAGCAACCGCAACCACACTCCCAAACAGGCTAATGTTTAGGAAAACTTTCGGTAAGATGATTCCATTTTGTCATATGATTGATTAAAAATTTGATTTATGATCATGAAATATTATTGAAAAATAAAATGATGTTTTGTAAAATTGATTATAAGGTTTTGGTTATGATATGTATTAACTTCAGGATCAAGATTATGAATTGGTTAGTGGCCCCTTATGAAATTATTAATGTCTGAAACATTGACTCGTTGGATTATTAATGAGATGTTGTATAAAATTCAATAGTTAATATAAAACTATAGTGATATATTGTGTTAATGGTACTAAATGTTGGATTAATGAATTTGAAGTAATGAAAACTTAATCCTCATGAAGGATGGAGACAAAGTTTGTATTAGCTAGGAAGAATGCATGGAATGGTGGATAAACTGGTAAATCTGAGCGGTGAAATGGAAGATGGATTTCATGATGAAAAGGATAATGGTACAATTTAAAAGTTGAATTATAAATTATAATAATAGAAGTTCATTGATCATTGGGATATGGTATAGCTGAAGGTATTGATGATGTATGTATATTGTATTTCAAGTTATTTTGATACAATATGAGAATCATTTATTGTATAATTGTAGAATGTCATATTAGTTGTTTTGTATAATGTAATTATGTCAATATTAAAAGGGTTGTATGATGGTTGACATGTTATGAATTTGTTGACAATTATAATAGTGGAATGAAATTTTATTAGCAGTGGCGATGACTATGTATAGCTAGTGGTTGTCAATTGTTTTGTTCAATGTAAACAAGATAGGAAAGTTCAACTAGAATATTGGTTGTGTGATGGAAAATATGCTATGATAATTTTAATTTCATGGTAAAGGAACTACCAAATTTAGAAATTAAGTATGAACTATCTATATAGAATTTAGTAACAAATAAACTTGTTAAAGCTTAAATAGTTGTGTAATAGTAATATGGTATTAATGTGTTTAACTGAACTATTATTAAAAGTCAAGTATTTTAAACGATAAAAATGAAGAGATGGAATTTAAAGGAGCAACTTTTTCTATTAGTCTTTTTATAGATAATGTCATTTTTAAACAAATGATGCAATTATTTTATAGGATTAAATGGTTTGTTTTATAATAAATGAAACACCTCAGACGAGGGATATAAAGGATAGAATATTGGAAATGCTGAGATTAAAAGATCTAGCTTATGCATTAATTTACTTTTGAGCATGATGAAATAAAATGTGAAACTGGTTAATGATCTCGTTTTATTAATATGATTTGAATACTTGTTGAGTTGAAAATTGAAATCTAACATAGATAAAGAATTTTGCAGGATACATTACAATAAAGCCAAGGCACGAGAAATTTCTAGTATAAAACAAATTCTTGCGGGTTATTCATGAGATGTATTAAGTTCATTAGACAGATCAACCAATAAATGTATTATAGTCTTTTTAGGTAAATACTTCGTAAAGATATCTTATGAGTTTTTAAATGAACCCATATGACACCAAAGTTTTTAGAAGAGATAGGAACTAGGTGAAATGGGATTTAGGTTTAAACCACGTATGCTCATTCAGCTTAGCTTGGCACGACACAAACATGGACTCGGGTTTGGATTTGCATTTCGGTTTACTATAAAATAATTTTTTGATCCATAGAAAATTATTTTTTGTCAGCTTAGCTTATTTTATGTAGCCCATCCATAAATAAAATATATTAGTGATCATTTTATATTATACATAAAGCTAAAACCTCTTAATTTTTTACTGTAGATTGTGAACAGTGCAATCCACAGTAAAATGATGATTTTGCCCTTCAATAACCATAGGATTGAACACAAACTCAAGGCTAAAATAGTATTTTTACACTTTATTGTATAGTGTAATCACGCCTTTGCCCTTAAAAAACAACAACACAACTTTTAACCAGGGGGCTTTTAGTGATTTTCATATTTTTTTGTACAGTGTAATTACTGCATAGCTCTTAGGTCAACTTTTTTTTGCCTAAGGTCAAGGGGTATTTTTGGTTTTTTTACCTTGTTTTTTTTTACAATTATCGCTTGGGGTCAAGGGTATTTTGGTCTTTTAATAAATAAAAAGCAGGTGGGAGGCGTCTGTGCCCTTTCGATGGCGCATACGGTGCCTGTTGGTTGCCTTTTAAAGTTGCTTCCGAAGCATCGCGCCACCCCTACACGGTAGGCTGACACGTGTCAGCCTCCATGGCATAATGGAGCTCTAACAATAATTTTTCTCCTCCCCTTGTTTTCTCTCTCCTCCACCTTAAAAGATGTGTTGGCCTTGTAAAATTGCAAAGTGATCCTCAATATTTTAATTATATTAAATTTGATTTATATATTTTTTAATTTCATCTCTTGACATTTGATTTTTTATGTTTTTTTATGAAATTTGATCCTTATTTTTTTATTCCTATTTATTCCTTTTTTTATTGGATTTTATTTTTCTATTTAATCCCTAATCATTTGATTTTAATTCCTTTTTTTGTTGAATTTTATCCTCATTCTTATGATTGCAAATCCTTTTATTTTGAGTTCTCTCCTTGATTAATTTTTTTTATATATATAATTTCATCCCTCGTTGTTTAATTTCATTGAAATTTCTTATCATATTTGATGTTTATTGTTTTATCATGCTTTTAAAACTCGGCCCGGGAGTCGACCCCCATCATGTCCTAGGTCACAAGTTGGGTCAAATGACCGAGGTTACCGAAGTCAGTCGGATTTTTTATTGTGCGGGAAGTAAAAATGATATTATTTTGATAAAAAAAATAATGGCAAAAATTAATCAATGGATTTTGACATGATTTTCCCCTAGCTAGTTGCTTGATTTTTTTTATTTTTCTAAAAATTAAAAATGGTATTATTTTGATAAAAATAAAATAAAATAATGGAGCAAAAATTCAATTACAATCTTCTTTTTTTATTAGTTTTTCTTTGTTTTGAATTTTTTTTTTAGATTATTTTTTTCAGCTTCATCCCTTTCCATTTGATTTTTTTATATATATCAGATATGGTACTCATTCTCTAGATTGTTATTTTTTTATCCTTTTTTTTGTTTGTTTTTTTTTTTAATTTTGTCCCTCAATATTTTATTTTATTTCTTTTTTTAGATTTAGTTTTTATTTTTTTAATTGCTCTTTTTTGTACTTTTCTTAATTTGTTTGTTCTTGCAATTTTGTCTGTTAGCATTTTATTTCATTTGTTTTTCTTATTCAATTTTGGTTTTCATTCTTTTAATTGTTTTTTTTATCCTTTTTCTTCTTTTTGTTTTATTAAGTCCCTCATTATTTTCTTTCATTAGTTTTTATACCAGATTTAGTCCTCGTTGTTTTGATTACTATTTGTTTCTTTTAAAAAAAATTATGGTTAAGAATTTTGTTCAAGATTTTTTTTTATCTTCTGTATGATTATCTCGGTCTTATAACTAGAGTTGTTGATTTCAAATATTAGCCCGATTTAACTTCAGTTATTTGTAACTTTTTTTATTTTATCCTTTGGCATTAGGGTATTGGACCTTGAACTTTCTATTTTTTCTTCCTCTAGAATTATCCCGGATCGCGAGTTAGTCAAGTTAACCCAGGTTCACTCAGGTTATATCACCATTTGAATATCTTTTTTTATGTTAAAAAAAAATGACCCATCATGCGGCATAGTGCGGGCAAACAAATCTAGTATACTGCTATAATTTATAGTACTCTCATATATTTAGTTGAATAAAATTAAACCTAAACAATTGCAAATGATTTTTTTATAATAATCTTAAGGTTGTGATTATAAACATAGTTTATTATTACTAAATTAGTTGCCAAGTTGAGTATGTATAATGCTTTGCCCTTTCAAACAATGGTGGCTGTTGACCAGACAAAAGTCACTATAAAAATACCCAGAGAGAATATAGAAGTTGTTGTTTTCAATGTCCTACAGGCATTTGTATAGGATGGATGGTCCTCGGCAAGTCAGGAGCACTACGATCAAAAGTTTGTAGGGATGCCTTGAGATGGAAATTCTATAGCATATGTTAATTCCATTGGAATCATCCCTCGCCTAGGAAGTAGTGACCATTTAAATGGATGAAAACAATAACTTATCAACATTTATACAAAATGCCAAGTTAGGGGAGAACAACTTTCAAAAGGGTTTCGTTCCACCAATATCATCACATGATAGAAATATCAGATAAAATTAAAAAAAAAATATATAAAAAAACGTGTTTGGAAACATTGAGTTTTAGAGTGAGTTTTTGTTATTCAAAAGTATAAAAGATAGAGAAGACACATGTTTATTTCTACTGCCTAACCAAACGCTACTTAGAAATTTTATTGTCAATTTAAATGACTAAGTATAATAAATATCCTCCTTTTTATTAGAGTATATTCTATCATTTTTCAAATTTACTAAAAATAAGACTATAGTTTGAGTTAAGAAGTGAGATGAAAAATTATTCACCACTCTTACCATTTTTCAATAATTCCACCCAACACGCATTACAAAAAGCTAATTACAAACGAACACACCAATGAAATATTTTTGTTGGTAGATTGCGGTGAGTTTTTTATATTGAATATATCCTCGCAATATCCTCGCAATATCCTACGGTAAACACCACAACTCCCCCATATTATCACAAATCAACCTCCTATTACAAATTTAGTTATCCCAACAATCAGTTTATCAGCATCTATATTCTTATTTAAATTTTATTGAGGATTTCCCACTTCAAGTAAGCAAAACTATCCATTTTTTATTTGAACTCAATTTTAAAATGTTAATTTTTATTATATATTTTTGTAGTATATATATTTTCTTTGGATGTTTACTTGTTTTGTAGCTTTTTCCCATAGAATTTTGTTGTGTGAATGTATAATTTGTACATATTAAGGTTTGTTTGAAATTTTGTAAGATTGTATTTATTTGTAAATTGATGAAATCTAATTTGAATTTGTGACTTAGATGTTATGATGAAATAAATAATGGTTTATTTAACGGATTCATTTTTTATTATTATTATTTTATGAGTCGTTAGGTGCCGACCAATAACATGCACTTGAGACACAGGATTTACTCATAACGCGGGCTCGTCGAGTTCGATGCCGCCATGTCAAGGGGGTCGGGTCCCTTCATAGCAGGACTCATTTACCAGGAAGTACCAGACTCAATGGAAGAATGACATTTCAATGTAAGTTTGTTTTCCCTTCACATCAACATGTTAGTAATTTTTGAAAAAATAATTTCAATTAACGAATGTAATTTCAAGTTTACAAATATTAAGGCTACCAGAACCATAACATCAGTGATGAAAATTATATTATTTCAATGGAGTCAAGTTTTTAAATATCCTGAATGAAAATTTATGATTAATACATGATTTGAAATATTTAAAATTAAATTAAATTAAATTTTGAATCGAGAAATTACTAGATTAACCTCTAAGCCATGTCGGGTTTAATAACAACCATTAATTATTAAATGGTGTATAAAAGCATTTACGTAAGGGGAAAACCCCAGCACCCACTTTATTGGCACTTCTTCATAACCTCTATTAAGGGAATCTGCTCTTCAGTGTCTCCATCAACCTCTATGACTAAAATGAGAGGTGGCTTTGTGCCTTACAACCCTAATAATAAACAACAATTTGTCATTTTTATTTGCCTTGGTCATCTTTTCTTGTGACTAAAGGATTCCTTGATAGTGGATATCCTTACACCTAGAAAAGCTACTTTGATGGTTTTTCTTGATGATGATGAACCCCCAAATGATCAAATCAAACAAGATCAACTGCTCTTTGCTTTAATTCTTTTCCATGGTCGGTCTGGATATCCTAGCTGCGTGCGTGCACATCCCTCAATTGCTATAGATAGCCATCCATGCTAAAGCAAATTCCCTTTGGCAAGGTCCATACAAAAACACCGGCCTCTTTCTTGAAACCTACCTCCGCCCTCTCCCTTCCCTTCTTTAGCATTTGACAACGACTCCTAAAAAGGTGAACAATGAAGCAAATGTCATCTTCTTCCTCTCCCAGAGAGGAAAAGAGATTCCTTTCATGCCCCACACCCTTTTGCCTTCCAAATATTCCCTCCTTCGGCACACATAAATGCCGCCTATTGATTCTTCATTCTTACTCTCGACCCTCTCTCCATCTCATACAAAGCTTATCTCTTGGTTTCTCCATTCATGCCTAATGTTTCCAGAGTTAGAGGTACTCCTGATCCACACAGAACATGCATGAGCATCTAGCTAGCATCTAAGCTTTGATATATGCCATCTTCTTGTCTGACCGTTCGGTTTTCTTCTCTTGTCGTGTGCAGAAACCTCGAGTCACAGAGATACAAGTCCGAATGGACTGTAATGGGTGCGTGCAGAAGATCAAGAAGGCATTGCATGGCATCAATGGTAAGCAACCAGTATGTGACTTGATAAATCCTCCAATCTAGTTTCTTCCACTTTCAGATTAGCATCTAGGCTTTCACTTTCAACTTCCTTGTATCTAATTTCGTTCTCGTTTTCCTCAGGCATATATGATCTCTACATTGACTTCCCACAGCAGAAGCTGACAGTCATTGGGTGGGCAGATCCCGAAAAAATTATCAAGGCGATTAGGAAAACTAGGAAAATTGCCACCATATGTTCCCATTCTGAACCATCAGATCCTGCTGCTCAGACAACAGAAAAACCACCTGAACAAGCACCTGAAGGTGGGGCACCGCCTCCACCGGCCTCCGACCAGGCAAATCCTCCCACAGCAGAAGCTCCACCTGCTTCAACAGCAGCTTCAACAGCAGAGCCTCCAAAAGATCCACCACAACCTGAGAACCCGCCACCACCTGGGGAGAATCCATCACCTGTTGCTGAAGAAACCAACGCAAATCAGCCACAAAAGCCCCCTGGACCCAAAGATTCAGGAGAGGTTCATGTTATATACCATCACCCACCTGACTATGGCTACAGATATGCTTATGGTCATAACTATGGCGGTAACTGGAACAGACACCCTATTAGCCAAGGAGTCCCACAAGCGGCGCCAAAGCCCATCTACGTGACTCACAGCTACAACACATACATGCCATCACCGAATGTCACTGAATATGAATATCTCCGACCACCACCACCCCATCACACAATTTACAGTAGGATGGACCACTACAATGAGGATTATCATGACAACAGTCGCAGTAATAATGGAAACATTACATCTATGTTTAGCGATGAGAATCCAAATGCTTGCCGAATAATGTGAGGAGGCTCATATGAAAAATAATAGAATCCAATGGCACCAATCATCTTCTAATATGCATGTGAACACGTTTTGAGAGGAGAATGAGATTCCAAGCTTGTATTGTGCGGGAAGAATTTATTCTGCATTCCACTTCTAAGCTCTAAGAGGAAAAACATACCTTGTGCTATTCACTTCCTTTAGAAGAAACCTGTTAAGAATTAATTATATATTCTACGACTATGCTCTCGGCCTTCCATTTTAAAAACAGTATTCCACCAGTAGTTTCAATTCCCGTAGCTTGCACAACCTCTGCATCTGCATAGGGACACTAGAAAGTTGAAAATATGCTTCCAAATGCCTTCCCCGTCAACCAAAAAGAAAACGTGTCTGCTTCTCTACACGCATCTCAATATATTCCACTTCTAATTCTATACACCATGTCCAACCATGACATTGATGGAAAGATGACTATTCTTCTACTAATAAACCAAAAGAATTGGGGAAATTGATGATTATGTTGTTTTTAAAAATACAACTGAAAGATCAATTATCAAAATTGACATTTCACTCGTTAGTTGTTCCAATGATGCAGAAATGTATAGCTTCATCCCTCAATTTTCACTTTTCTCATATTCAATCGCTCTTCTTTACGCCTTTTACAATTCAATTTGTAAGTTCATTTTTCTTTCGTTCCTGGATGTCCAGATAAGAGGGAAAAAATCAACAAAACAGAAAAAGAGAGAGAAAGAGAAAGCTATCGATGATAAAACTTCAGTCACCAATTAATAACTAAAATTTAGATATTTTTTATTAAAAATAACTCGATGGAGGTGGTTTCTATCTTTAATGATATCCGACAAGATAAATCAAGCCTTGAAAAGATGTTATTTTAATTTAATTTTGAATTTTATATATAGTTAAAATATGTTTTGAAGTTAGCAAGGGGATTTCAAAGGTCCATATGATGTTTTTGGATCAAAACAATGTTGAAATTCAAGTTTTTAGGGTCCATAAACTTGAATAGCTTCAAAGGTCAGAAAATATTTTAGGTGGATAATTTAAATATTTTAGGTGGACAATAAGTTGTTCGATTTTTCAACTTGGATGGTGGGTTGTCTTTTTTATAATATGATTGCTTTTAAAAAAATTCATTCAAATGATATTTAAATAATTGTTTGATTGTAGTTTTTTATGATAATATTAACTTTTACTTTTTAAAATAATTATATATATGAAACTAATATATTTAATTTTTTCTAAAACTCCCCTCATGAACAGCAAATAAAATATTTATTTTATTATAGATTTAAAAACAATAAAAAAAGAAAGATGATTTTTTGTAAAAGAAAAACACAAGGATAAGAAAAGAGGATTAGAGATATTTTTTTTTTACTTCTTATTTCAAATCAATAGAATTTTTTTCTAATTTCTAATTTTAATTACCTTTATTTTTTATTTAAGAAACCATAATTTTTTAATAGAAAAGGAAGAAAATTTTGACTAAAAAAATATATTTTTTCCTTAATTTAAATCATTATCTTTCTTGCTAATATCTATTTTTATTTTCACAAAATTAAATAAAAATATTAAAAAATTACCCCTATCATTAGGTTAAATACGGATCTATACGCATTGATTGGAACTGGCCTCGTTAGGGGGACTCGCATAATTTGTTATGTCAGCTGAAAAAGGATAAGTTGCTTTGACGTCAAGAAAGTTCCCTGGAGTTCATAATACTCAAACATTTATCTTCTGCTTCTGACAATGAAAATCAACTATTTTTTTGACAATTCATCAATTTATATATTTCTTAAAATAAAAACATCATTTTTTTTTAATTTTCAATTAAAAAGTTTATAATAATGGAAAACATATACACAACAAGGGAGCTTTCTTCTTTGTGTTGCAACATAGCTTGAAATCTTAGCCCAGCGTGGCACAGGTAACCCTAAGTAGTCAACTCTAGGATGGTTAGTACTTCAGTTCCAGAACTTTCTGCTTGATGCAGTAATCAGCTGCTGTCCATGATTTGGATCAGAAGCTCGAACCACAAAAATGATCCTTTTTTTCTATTGATTTCCTAGACAAACGAAAATCAGTAATATGAAACAAGAGTGGTCTATTCATTGTTATAGACTACGTAATTCCTGGCTACTAGTATTCTCATGGCCATGGAAAAGTCGCTAATTCACTAAAACATTCTTATCAAACACAAGTAAGCCTAAAACGTTCGTGCATAGCTTTTTCGTCAGCTAAAATCACCTCTGCAATATAGATCAACTGCACTCTTCTACAATGCAGAGAGATGTCAGCATGTTCAGCCACAGATGCAAACAAGATGCAGATAAAAAACTCATGAAGAACTAGCAGAGATGAAACCTCAACTAATTGGCTATCAGGTTATGCGGTAGTATCAGGAAAGGGGGCCTAGCAGTCATTGCCTGTTTACATGTTACAACAAGTATAATACATTCACATTTGAAAAAACTTGTGGGCTGTTAATGGAAGGAAAAAAAAAACAAGTTAATTAGAAACGTAACACCTAGGCTAACATGATCATTTCTAAACAAAAACATTGAGCGAAAACAAGATAAGAGGAATAAGCAGGTACAGAAGGAAACAAGTATTGCTGTACTCTATAAAGGTTGAAGATCAATTTCGGATATGCACCAAAAAAATCGGTGGATAGGCTGAACCAAAATGATAGAAGCCCACGCCAAAAGATGCCTCTCCGGGTAACAAGCCGCTATACTCACTGGGAAACCTTCATGATAACAAATTTAGGGGTAAATGTCAAAACGAACAAATCTCCACCAACAATTTTGAGAACTAAAAATCTTACAATTTTTTATGATCAACCGGGAAGTTTAAACAAATTGTGAAAACTCCATTTGGGAATTTTTAAACATGAACATACATATAACTAGCTGTGCTTCTTCCAAAAGACATGTAAATTCTCATCCGGAATAATGCAACCATACCATTGTGCAGTTCTATATTAGCATCACGATCCAATTGGTCAACTTCTAATCACTCAAAGTTTGGCCATAGGTAGACAAATAAAATTTTCTGTCAAGAATGATTACCTGGTATGGTGATTGCAGCTAGCTGTCATCATCACTACTTAACTGGGATTCATCATCTTCTTCCCCATAAAGATGTTCATCGACATCATCATCATCATCATCCTCGTTATCATCCATTTGGTCATTATGCAATGAGATAGGGTTTTTGCTCAGTGCAACCTTGTCAATCTGTTAAGAGAACACAGACAACAAATTAAATATCAACAGACCTTATTAAAACCATCAAAGTAATAAAACAAAGAGAAGTTCGGAACCTGTGCTGTTACAAGCTGCAAACGGCCTGCTAATTGCAACAAAGGTTGAACAGCCACAGCCCTTGATTTGGTGATCTGAGAGAATAGAACATAATTTGAGTCTGCCAGGCAAATAATATGACACTAAGGTCTGGTGCAACAGCATTATAATCCAACGCCTTTTCTAACAGTCTCTATGAACTGGGACCTTTGAAAGAAGAAAAATGGGATAAAGGGATGTGATTGGAGATGAAAGCCGCCTTATTTCTAGATGCTTAAAATGGACAAATTGCATGTGATGGACCTGTTTGGAAGGAATAGCTCTTTTCCCTTCTCTCTACATAGAGATGGTGGAAGTACCCATCTCTTCCTCTTCCCTCTTTTGCCCTGTGCTCGTGTCCTTCCAACCAACCATATCATGGGAGAATAACCACAGATGGCAAAGTAATGCCCCCCCAGATGATAACAAAGCTCAGTCACTCGACATAGCATCACCAAAATGTTTATTACAAGGCCCCTGCAAATAAGATCAGCTTTGGAGTTGGCCTGGTCTACATGTTACAATGGCCAAAGTTGGTCTAGACCACAGAAACAAAGAGGCTGTCTCTGACCAATTTGCTACATTACTAGTAACCTCAGCCTATCACAACCTATTCTGGCTTGACATCTTTCATCTTAGAAGTTAGAGCCACTAACAGAACAAGTCATGTTGTACAAGAATTTGAATACAAATGTTAATTACAATCTATAAGTCCAAGCATCTATAAACAAAAGTAAAGCTAACAAGTTATAATAGTGTATATAATTTTAAGCAGTAAAGTTTTACCATGAATATGAAACATAGGGAAAGAGATAAGGGGTAAAAGGAGCTAACAGCCGCAACAAAATCACTTCAAGTTATGACACAGCTAAGATAAAAGCATGAAAAGAGAAACAAATGATATGCCTACACGTTCACATTATTATACCTTTAATAAGGAATTAAGCATCTGGGACTCCGGTTTTTCTTGAGCCACAATATATTGACCATGATTGACCAATATACAGTATATCCATGGTAAAACACACTTTCCACTATTTGACCTGTTGAAGACAACCAGAGTTTTGAAATTCCTCCATAATTAGTGAATAAATACATGATGGCTTCCTAGAATAAAAGTCCTTCATAAATATCATAAGATGTAACAAGATCAATGAACATATTCTTCTTGGCAGAACCTTATGTTCTACATAGAATTATCTGTTGTCTTTTAAAGAAGTCTACAATAAGAATAAATTAGAAGTTGAGAGTCAACACAATTATAGAAAAGTAAGAGCAAACCTAGATTGCCACTTAGCCACCAAGACTTCCAGTAACTTGTATGCATTGCTAGGTTCCATAGACAAAACTGTTGCCCTCATCTGATAAAAGAAAATTATCAGCTACTATTAGAAATGAAGAAAATACATGAAGGAAAACAAGAACATAATTTGGATGGGGAAAAAAAAAACCAAAACTGCCTTTAGATGAAGAACAAACCTTCTTTAGCGGGATATTGTCTTCAAGGTTAATACCCTTAAGTGTTGCAGAATCAAGAGTGTGGCTCAATATACCGTCATCTTTACTACCAAGTATGTTCAATAATCTCAACTGCTTCTCCATGCTAGTTGTTACAGCATCAACCTCTACCATGACATCTGTAGAAACCAGCATAATAAACAGATAAGAGCGAGCAGAAGAATTGACAAAACAACTCACATTAAACCAGAACTTCACAGTAGGAACTCTGAAGCAAAAGTATCACTTCACATTACTTATGCCAGCATGGCTATAGAACAATTTCAATATAATGTCAATTTACCCATTACATATTACAGAACTATATTGTTATTGAGCACACGCATTTTCATATTGAAAAGCAAAATCATTGCACAAAACTTGCGACACTTTTCAAAACAGTTCTTGGGTTCTTGAGGATAGACCTTTCTGTTCCTTTCTCTCAAATCATTTCTATTTGTATATTATTTTCCTTGCTATCAGTTGCTCATTATTTTCATTTTCTCTCACTTTACAATTTGCATTCCATTTCATCTACTTTTTTCCTCTTTCTCAAGATATATTATATTAAGTTACAGCTATCCATAACTCAGTTGCAACAGTATCCTCATTGGCTCATGTGATAAAGAATACGCATATTGTAGATAAATGCTTAATGAAATGAAGTAAAAGAATCATATGATGCAAGTTAAGAAAAAGGGTGAAATCATAAGATTCGCCATATTCAAGCATCCAGACACGGAAGTTATCAAAAGAAAAAATAAAGGTTAAACCAAGCAACCATTACTGTCCCAAAAAAGTGATCTGATGTATTCAACAATTAAAAAAAAAAACCTACCCGGAATAGAGAGATGAACCAACATAGGTGCATTCATATACATAATCGGAATTTTCTGGAAAATAATAGATGTACCTTTGCTCTCAGCAGATTCTTCCATGACCTCATCATGGTCAACGATATTCATATTTCTCATCTTCTTCTCATGAAGATCATAAACTTTTGGGAGAGGAAGCAAGGCATCTTCCACATTGGCACGGTCTAATGCAGTAACTGTTGAATTCAAAGAAAAGTAATTAGCAACCATGCAAGAGCAACAATCCACATAAAAATGACATTAGAATTAAAAACTATCAGAAGAGGAATCTATAACATCAAGCAAGAGCTAGCATAATGAAGAGAACATGTTAGGAAACAGCTGAAGAAGCAGATTTTCAAAGGATGCAAAAAACATCAACTGTTTAAGCAAACCATAACTACTGAAATCAACAAAATATAAAACTAAGAACATTTTGACAGAAGGCTCCACCACAAGGGTCTGCCTCATCAGTCAACATGGCAAGCAAGGGCTGTAAAGGATATAGAAAATGGTCTAAGCACACAGTCAGACAAGGCAAAAGGAAATCATTGTTCAATCAAATGTATCAAAGAAGTCAAAAACTAATTTTTAGAATTCTTTTGTCCAGAGTTCGTGTCAGTATCAGAAGAGTTTGTCTACAGAGAGATGTCCAAGATAGCGTGTGGAAACCAATAACTCTCACAATATATTTCGACTTATCCAAAAATATAAATAGTTATAGTCGAGAGTTACCTCGATTTTGTAAGTCTCTGGCTTTCTTAGTGTTGCTGAGAGACTGACTCAGTGGTAGCAGAACTCCATCCTGAGAGCTATTTAGCTTAATGTCTGTCCCAGGATGCATTAATATTTTCTGAAATGAAGGCTTTACAAGCAAACCATATGCAATAAACACATTTGCAGCTGTAGGTTTGGCAGTGCCTTGTAATTTTGCAGCCAGTACTGTTGGTAATGCACCCTTGTGATTTTTGGGAAATTCTTCATAAGATAGTAAGACTTTAGTGGGTTTGGAATTGCGTAATTCCTCAACATTTTTTCCACACCACGTGTAACAAACACCAGTTTCTGAAATGGCCAAAACATACAGGCCTGCATCATCAACTCCCTCATTTTCAAAGCACTTGCAATCAATGAATACAGCAGGGTGCTCCATTGCAAGAACACAGCTTGCTGATTGCCGTTTGCCACCATCTATTCTCCACAGTGCAACATATCTTTCACCAACAGCAGAAGAGAGGATGTATTTTCCATCATCAGTAAAGACCATGGAGCGAACAGCTCCCTGTCAATATTGAGAGAGACTGATTTAGCTGAACATAGAAAGCCAAGGAAGATAACTGAATGGAAATGAAATATAGTGCCAGAAAGATATCTTCTGCATAGAAACATAGTGCAAAAGGAATATGGAAGCACTCACAGGATGACCAGAGAACTTCTGCATCTTTTTGTGGTCAGAGCAATTGAAAATCTTCAATTGTGCAGCTGCAGTTGCTAATATCTTCCCATCTGACATTCAGAGTGTGAATCCCAGCAAAAGTATGAGAAAGCAGTAAATATTGCATATTCACAAAGCATTCACTTCCAACACACTCTAAAGAGAGTATCTTTCATTGATGATTAGCAACCCAAAAAATACCAAATGCCAAGAGTGTAGTTAAATTGAATCATTCACAGCTAATTTACCAAAGTACATCTTGGCATAAATTTTCCAGATTCTACACTTCATAAAAATAACTAATTAGCAAGTGAAAAAAATTACAGAGAAAATGTTTGGTTTCCCTACAACCATAAAGCAAGAGTAACACAAATGGAGTGAATGATCAATACCTGATGAAACAGACATGCAGGATATTGCCTTTGTAGAAGCTCTAAACTTCCCCAGAGTATTTCCTGTTTGTGGATCAGTTTTGCAAATCATTCCATCAGCACCTGAAGTGTAAATGCACGAATCACATGTAGAAAATGAAACAGCACTGACACCCCTGCACATCAGAGAAAGAAAACTATTAAATCTAAAGTTACAAGTCAACTTTTACTGTTCTTTTTCTATTTTTGGCAATTCTGAAAACTGATGCTTACAAAAACCTAGGAACAGTGTGGTTCCAATTCATAAATGATAAAAGGCATGACAACATAATAATTATTCAGCAAGGAACTCACCCAGGATGGCAATCGCTAACACTCCACTTCAACTGACCAGCAGACACATCAAGTGCCAAAACATCACCACTGCCCGTTCCTAACACTAACAATGAACTTCCTAGCTTCCTTTTCTTCTGCAATCACTCATGGTTTTGAGCAGAGTTATTTCAGATAGTAGGAAGCAAAGATCAAAACATTTATTAGCACAATTACAAAGCAACTTTTATATTTAACCTTCTTATCCAAAGACAACCACTTCATGCATTTATAATCAACCGAAAGGTGTCCTCTTTCAGGTTTAGCATAAAAATCTCCTTCACTTGATGTTATGTCTGCAAACTCAGTTTGCACCTGGCCCTTTAGTGTATCCCAGATCTGAAAGGAAAAGGAAAGATTAGTAGTTCCTACATGAAAAGAAGAAGAAAAACCTCCTTTATCAGACAAAGGATATTATCACACAAATAGCACTAAGCTGGCCAAAAATTCAATAATGAAGCATTGACGGAAAACATATTATACTATCAATCTCAATTTTCAAAAGCCCTAGCATTTTCAGAATTCAAAGATAAGGGAATCGAGTACCTTTATTCGACCATCTCCCGAGCTGATTGCCAAGTAGTCCAATGAAGGACTAAATGCTGTCAAGAGGTCTCTGATATTCAAGGACACCATACTCCTGCGAAAAATTTAAAGTGACAAGCGACACTAATAACCTTTTCATTCTCAAAACTCATAGCTTATATAGTTAACAAATAACCATTCAACATAAACCAACATACCCACCATAGACTTTTATGAGAATCATTGTAAATCCCTCTTAAAACCCATTTACCCAATACCAACTTCCAATCATGAATGTAAAGAAAGATTAAAACTTTTTTTGACATATGGGATTATGAGTTAAGAATTTGAAGTTTAGAATGGTTTCTTTTACACTGTGTTTTTAAAAACACAAAAGAAGAGGAGTGGAAGCAGAGGCTTACCTGAAACGGTGGTGGCGGAGAGAGGAAGGTGGAGAGGTGGCGGTCACTGGGGTTTTAGGGGTTTTAGAGTTTCCTCAATTCTCTCTCTCTCTATCTCTGTCGTGGTTTTTGTTTAGGTTTTTGTTTTGTGCTTTTGTAATAACAAAAAACACTTAATTGGGCCTGGGCGTTTTGGAGGGCTATCTTATTATGGGCTTGTGAGCCAGTTTTACACTCTATCTCACAAAAAGATTATTATTATTATTATTTAGTTTAAATATTTTAGGGTGTTTAAAAAAAATCAACCTTAAATTATCTATTTTGAGAAATTATTAGAAGTCGTTCGGAAAAATAATGCTACTTTAATTATAAAAAAATTAGAGTTGGAAAAAAAACTAAAATTATTTATTCAAATGTAATATTTTTTTTTTATAAAATTATAAGACTAGTTTTTTAGTTTTATAATTTTTTACTGAATTTGAAAAATATATTTAGAGGTTTTTCATAGTTTTTCAATACAAGTTTTTCACTGTTTTTCAAACAAAAAAAACACAAACAATATAATATATATATATACACACACACACACACAAGCATTTTTTAGCAAGGTAAGAGATTAAAATTATTTTTTTATATTTTTATACTTAGTTGGTGTCATATATTTAATATTTACCATAAATATAATATAAATGTTTTTTTAGTTAACAATATAGCATTTTCATGATAATTTTTAATTTGAATAAAATAAAATTAATATTAAGATGAATATAATGATTTATGTTAATTTTTTTAAGAAAAATAATTATAATTTTGATGTATTTTTTTTATGAATAAATCTGTCATCATTTTAAACAAATGAACATATTTTTTAATTCCTCACTAGAAAAACAAAACTAAAAATGAAAAATAAAAATGAATAATTTTTTTTTTTGTTAACCAACACAGTTTTAGATACTATAGTGTTTGGTTACCTTCTCGAAATATAAAATATAAAGATAGTGAGAATAAAAAAGAAATGTTTTCTTATATTTTTTATTTTGAAAGTGTCAATTATAAAACTATATAGATTTATTTTATATTTTCATTTGTTTTATTTCTTTTTTTATCTTGAAATACAAACCAAATACTAAAAAAAAATCCATAGATAGTAATTACAGTGGATCCTATTTTCATGCAAGTGGAAGAACAACATACCAAAATATATCTAATAAATTTTCATATCCTTCTGTGCTGAAGTTTAAATAAAGTTATTTAATTCTCTGTATTTACAAGAATAAAAAATCTTTCTCTTATATTTTTCAAGACGCCAGATGATAAATTGGACTCTTCGTAAAACTTCTGAGGCGCACGGATTACATATTCATCGCTTATGCCTTTGGCAATCATCCTTTGAATGAATATTACACGTAACCATCTAATAGTAAAAATTTAGGATTAAAAAATTTATTTTTTCTGTAATTTTAGGTTTGAGTTCTATGATTATTCATTTAACAGTAATTAATTAGGACCCATTAAATAAATTGAGGTATGCACAAGTTGACCCGCACACCCACGATTAATAAAAAAAAATTATATATATATTACACATAACCGGGGCTTAAATTTCACGATGCCATGAAATTAAGAAAACAGCGAAAGAAACCATCTAGGTGGTAGCCCAGTGGTAAGAGTTTGGGACTAAGGGGTTTGCTCCCTCTTAGGTCTCGGTTCGAACCCCGTGGTTGCTCATATGATGGCCACTGGAGACTTACATGGTCGTTAACTTCAGGCCCGTGGGATTAGTCGAGGTGCGCACAAGTCGTCTGGCCCGACACCCACGATAATCTAAACAAAAAAAAAAAACAGCGAAAGAGAAGGAAAAAGATTCTTAGCTTGCTTGCCTTTCTCGAAAATTAATAAAGAAGAAAAAGAAATCGGTTGAGAGTTCAGACAGGTGGGATTTTGTGTCCTGCTTCATACCACTGTCTTTTTAAACCATGCCAAACCCGACAAGTTAACCCGGGTAATTTAATATCTAAGTTTCAACTAAAATAAAAAATAAATTAACTTGATATAATTTAGTAAAAAGAAACATATTGATTTATGACTTAGTTTATCCAAGAAAAACTCAATTAAATCATTGATTTTTTTTAAAAAAAATATTATTCAAGATGATATCATTTTTAAATTTAAAAAAAAAAAATTGACTCAGTTAACACATAGTTATCCCGGGATGACGCTAATATTCTAGATTGGGTTTAAAAACCACGCTTCATGTATATATCTCCAACCATCCACTAATATTTGTTTTTTTAATAAGGGGTTTTTAAGCCTGTATTTTTGTTTTTCCTAGTTGTTTTAAAATTTAATTTCCAAGTTATAGAGTTGATCTAGTTTTCCCGAGTAGGACTCGGAGTCTTTTGTTTTCTTTCAGGAGCTGTTTTAAATCCTCGTATAAACAGTTTTATGTATTATTTTGAGAAGATGAGATATATTAGGAGAATAATACTATTGAATTCCAAGATTTCTTCAGAGCTTAGAGTTCAAGATTTTCTTTACAGTCGTAATCTTCGAGCTCGAGCACCCTGATATATATTCTTTCTATCTTTACTGTTGTATGCTCCCTTGGATTTTCTTGGCATTCCACATGTCAATGACAAGGTATGAAGTGAGCCCGTAAAAAAAGAAGTTTGATAGTTACAGTACTAGGCCGGCAAATAGACTAGCATGGAGAAAGTTGCTTGAAACGCATTCCATTCATAGCATGAACGCAGTTCTATGGTAAATAGTCATAGCATCATGGAACTGTTTACCTTTACAATAATTCAAGAAGCAGACAAAGGTTGTCTGATGTAAGCCATCTGAACTGCAAGCTTGAGAAGAGACATGGATCCATATCCATTAAACCTAGAGATTTTACTGCAAAATATCGTCAACTATACATGCCACTTTTACTTCTGTCCTAAATCCATAAATGGTAATATTATATTCTGCTGATTCCATCCACGATGCTGGGCACTGCAGTTCTCCCGTGGAACTCTTGTTAGTTGTCATCATGAAGAATCTCTGGGTAAAACTTTAGCACTGTTGCATGCATTTAATTTATCTTGCTTGGATTAGCAGGATCTGGGGATAATTTCCCGTCTCTGTGGATGAGAGATCAAGAATAGTGATCTGGGAATAATTCTCTGTCAACAACAACAAAGCTAAGCCACAGTTTCGGGCAATCTAATTTGTCCAAGCTACAGGATTGAAACACGCAAACATCAAAACCTGTGATCTTGTCATGATGGTTAGCACACGAATGTGCTTATGATTTACATAGGGCCAAATTTGATTGTAGAAGTGAAGTTAGAGATCTCATTTTCTTTCAATTAATGTCAAAATTCACCTGAATCAATCTCTTTCAGGCTCGGGTTCCTCTCCCTTCCTTCCTCCTTAATCTGTTGCGCACCGTAATGGTTGAACAAAACAAAAAGACAGCCACGTGATAAGGTGGATAGTTCTTGTACTTGAATAGAAAACACTTTGTTTTTTTATGGAATAATGCCCGTCAATCATGGCATGTTACATAATCTTAGCCAGAGATATGATTCAGTGACAACATCGCAATTGCATGGCTGTGTTTTTTTTTTTTTTCCCTTGTGGAGTCTCTTCTTTTTCCCAAATGACCATATTTTCTATTGATCAGTCACTGTGCAAGAATGGGACACGCCTGGTTGGGGCCTTTTGCTGCCATGGACTTTTGTCACTATTAGAAGAAGATGTGGATCAGCTGCCTTCCACTGCTGATTTTACTGTTCACCACCAGAACGGTTCCAACAGGGCATGTTTGCGTGTAGGGACATGCCTGCAATAGTCGATATCCCCCCTGCCCTTAATTCAATATTTGAGTGTTTTCTTCCACGAGGAAGAAAAACGTTTCAATTTCGGGGTGGACTTTCATGGATAAGCCATGACACAACATCGGATGCTGCTACCAACATGATTTTGAGCCCTTTAACTCAGCATTGGATGCTTTAATCTCTCGGTATGATTTGCGAGAGTTGTAGACAACCTTGTTGCTTGCTAGGCTAGGAAATCTAGTGCTGACCTTAAAACACTGCAATCAATTAGTATGCTTGTTGGATTGCCATGTGGTTGCAAGGCAGGCACTTGCAGTTGTTATATTTATGGCAAAGATCCGAGGCCATGGTGAAAGCAGTCACATTGAACTTCTAGGTTAGGTGTCATGTCATTTTATGCCTCGCAGATGGCTTTAATGATCACATGCCTGCATGGTTTAATCTTTGCTTAAAGTGTTAATTACTGCTACCCTTCAATATCGGCGGCTTAACCTTGCGATATCAACAAGCTTTTTCTTTACACAGCCTGTCAATCATTTTGAAGCTTGAGTAACTGTCATTTGGCTTGCAATTTTTGACATAGACAAGCCTACCAAAAGAAAATGTATATCATCATTATCAGATTAGATGTAATTCTGAAGCTCCCATGGAAGTATTACTATGCTTTTGCTTTTGTGATCTTGACTTGTGTGGCTTGTTGTCTTGGATCCATGACTTCTTAGCTAGCTGCTGTGTTCAAATGTGCGAGAGCCGAGACCTCCGATGGAAAGAAATTATTCAAGGGGAATACACAAATATTGCTCAAATGCCCCCACGTTCTTCTTGACTAAGGTCCCGTTTAGCCAACAGCGTTTCGAACTGCGATTAGCTACAAAAATATATGTTTTTTATACACGGTTAACCGCGATTTGAACGTGCTTGGCAGTGATGTCTCATGTACTTTCATGGCTTTTCAGTGATCTGGGAGGTTGGAGAATTAGTTGCAGTATAAATTTTGTGGTTAAAACATGATAAGATTTGAAAGTTGGCTGCTGCGAATTATGATTTTATGAGTTGAGCTCGTATCTTAAGATAAATTTTTCATAGTATTCAAGTTTCTAAAGTTGTCCCATGTTTCTTTGTCCTTTATAAAGTGATTTCTGAAAATCATTTTTTAAATTTTATTGTGTTTATTTATCATTTAAGGGAAACATTCTGCAATCAAAGAAAAAATTAGTAGAAAAGCAGTTTTTTTTTAAAGAGAAAAATATTTTCAAAAAATCTCAAAAATATATTATTATTTGTTAATTATATTAAATTCAGTTCTCAAATTTTTTATTGCTATATATTTTGTTTTGTGTCATTTTTTTTTTTCAATTTCATCCTTTGAAATTTGATTTTTATATCAATTTTAGTTTTTGTTTTTTTATTGTTATTTGTTTTTTTTTATTTTTTTTATTTAAATTTTACATCTATTAGATCCGGTTCACACTCTTTTGATTCTATTTGTAGTAATTTATGGAATTTTAATTTTTTTAATTATTTTTTAATTTTTTTATCTATCAAATTTGATTTCTATTATTTTAATTATTCTTTATTTTATATGAAATAATTTATTAAATTAGATTTATTTTCAATTTCATCATCCTTCAGCTTTTTATCTATTAAATTTTATCTTTATTTTTTTTATAAACTTAAAAAAATAAAATAAAATATTTTCTAACTCATTTTCATGATATAGCTAAACATTATTTTATTTTTTAAACAATACCTTAAATTAAGGTTGCGCAACGGGCATATGCAAAAAGTGAAGCATCCAAAGGAAAGTCTAGCATGAGATTTAATTCAAAGATGGTTTAGGTTATGGTTTAGAAAATGTTATTTCTTATTTTTGTATCCTTTAATTCCTCCATAAAAAAAAAACTTTGATTAATCAAGATAATATTTTTTTATTATTTTCACCTTAATTTATATTAAAATCAACCAGTTAATTACAAATTGATCACGCCTTGTGAGCTCCATCTTGCTTATAAGTAAGAGTGAGAATTAACCAATGCCCATGATTATTTTATTTCCAATCATAGTTAATCATACGTGTCTTTCTTCTCAAGGTAGCCCCAAGGATAGGGCTCAAATTCGAGATCGAGTCATTTTTTATTTAATAAAATATAAATATTATTAAACTTAAATATTAATTTTTTTAAAAAAACAATTAATAGGATATAAATATCGAAATATACAGAAATTGACGAATCTAATAAAAACCGTACATATTTACATATAATAAGAATTTGCAGTCCCAGATAGATATATATTGTTTATTTTAACGCTCTCTAGCGGTACCAAATGTGGCAGTGAGCTGTGATTTGCTAGTAATTATTAATTAATTAATTCCTTCTCTTTGTTTTTAATGTAAGCTGTGGTCAATACTTTATAGCAGTCAATGCAACAGCAATTTATAGTATTTTTTTCAGGGAGCAGCTCACCAATTTGACACCCTGAATCTTGATTGGTCCAGCTCGACAAAGAAAATAAAATCAAACCATGCAACTTGGCATATGCGGGCAAAATCACTGGCGTGACTTTATATTTTCAAGTAGCTAGATTACGGAAATTAAAGTTTTTTTTTTTTTCAACTTGGAATTAAAACAGACCGTCCATAGCTAGATTTATGTATTTATGGGGATTTTATCATGTATAGTATAGTTTTATCTTGAATATAAACCATCGACATCACAGCATGGTCATTGTTCAAAAACAAAAATTACAGCATGGTAGCCAAAGTAAAGTATTAGAGGCATTAGTGCTCCTTTCTTTCAAAAGTTTTTAACTTTAGACCATTTTTTTAAATTAAAAAAAAAAGGATAAAACATATAGATTTTATATTTTGCTTTTTTTTTTAATAATAAAGATATTTTAAGCTGATTTATGCATGATTAAGATTAAGATCTTTTTAAGAAAAAAAATCCAAATTAGATATTTAAAAGTATTTCCTTAGTCCGTATATATTATAATTAAAAAAACTTTAACTTTTTTTTTGGGAAAAATTTACCACACCCAATAATTAATTAGCATAAGATAAGGATGTGTTTTAAAATATTTTTTGTTTAAAAATATATTAAAATAATATTTTTATTAATTTTTTAAAAAAATATTAAAAAGTTTATTTGAAGTAAAAAAATAAAATAAAAATTAATTTTTTTTTTTAAGAATACTTAAAAAAAAAATTATACGTAGAGGTGAGAGTGAAAAAATAGAAAAAACTTGTTCTTTCTTCTCTTTCTCTCTGTGTGCGTGTAGTGTTCTGTTATGTTCTGTCAAGTGATTGAAGCCAGGCTAGCATCTTAGCTATGATTGAGGTGGGTCCCACCCCTTCATCTCTCTGTCCTGTCAGCCCACATGCTGTCTCAATACCCCATGCACCTCTCCTCCCTTATTTTTATTCCCCCGCTTCACCCATGGTTTCACTCGCTTCCCATACCACTACAAAATAAAAAATAAAATAAAAATTAGCCAGCATGACTATTTGTATAACATTGCAATTTACCAAATATTCATTAAAAGAAAAAATAATCAATGAAATTAAGTTTTTTATTTCGATCAGATCTTGAACTGGTTTTTCTTCTATTTAAATTATGTATTTATAAAATGTTCTATTCTTATTTCTTATAAAATATAAATGCTAGATGATAATATAAAATAACATTGTTTATTAATAATACGAACAAAATTTTTATGATAATATGTTATTTACTCATTGTATAACAAATGTAAGATGATAATGTAAAATTTTCATGATAAAAAATAACAAAAACAAGAACATAATGATATTTAATGAAATATTTTCTAGAGAATAATTAAAATTACTCTATTCATAATAGATTTTAATTAAAAAAAAAAAAAAACTAAAGGGTTATCTTAAAAAAAACTAGGAGTCAATTTGTGGGTGGATAAGTGTGCGCCTCAATACAAAAAAAACTATGCCTTCACATCTTAATCTTCTTCTTTTTATTCAAAAGTTATTTTCTCCTAAAAAACAAAGTAAGTGACAAATCGTCTATAGAGGCAAACAATATGTCACCTAATAGTAAAATTCTTGACCGCTAAAATTAACAATAAAAAGCAGCTAAAAAGTCATGTTTTAAGTTTTTGGACTCTAAAAACCCTTCATCAATCATTTTTTTTCACTTGAAAATATTCAAAAAACACTATGAGCACCTCAATAAACCAATCAACGACCTTAAAGCACGTTAAAACTAGTAAAAAAATTAAAAATTAAACTAAATAAAAAAATTTCAAGCCTAATCTTTTTTTTGCTTAGTGAGATAGGAGTTCAAAAACATTTTAATAGTACTCTATCTTATAAAGAGAAACTCAATAGTACCAATATCAATATCGCTCATTTAATTATCAGAATATAGCTAATTGATCATTTTATCTTTTTTTTTTATACTTTCTCTCAATATCTCAAAAATAAGGGATTGAAACATAAAAAAACAAGGAATAAAATTTAGGATCTAAATGTAAAGTCTAAAATTAAAGGGGACCAACTATTTAAAAATAAAGATTTGTAGGATGGAAATGATGTTTTTTCTTGTGATAATAAAATAAGCCCTACTATTCTTTTGTCATTCTTTTTCTATTTTTTTTTTCAAAACTACAAATTGAAATCTTATTCTACCAAATTGGCTCTTAATTTAATTTTAAAATTCATGACAGCACCTTGAGTTTTCAAGAATACATAAAGAAAATAAAATATTACAAACATTTACATGAAAAATGAAATTAAAAAAGATTTTCAGGGATAAAAATAAAAACAAAAAACAAAAAACCGGCACCGTTCAATAAACAATGTAATCGGTAATGATAAATCAAGGGTATAGTAAAGAACCATAAAAACCTATTCTTTTTTACAACATGCCTAAAAAGAAAATTTACCAATTACCAAAACGGTTCACCAAAATTATATGCAACCTTCGGTTAAATTATCAAACCCAACTACATTCTTTTTCATTACAAAATAAAATATTAAGAAAAAATGTAAGGAAACAAAACAGAGGCAATGCTTCAGCAAACACAGCTGCTAAAATTTAAAGGGTGTTTGTCGGGACGGTGGAATTGTATTTTTTTATATTATTTTAATGTATTAATATTAAAAATAAATAAATAAATAAATTATTATTTTAATATTTTTTTAAAAAAAACAATTTTACTACCGTTCCACACATTCTCTCTCTCCCCTCTCTCTCTCTCTCTCTCTCTCAATGAATGAAGCCCGTTTCAGACAAATTTGTCGGCGAGAGACGTTTTTAATCATATTCACTCAGAGGGTAATTACGCCATTAGTGGCCATTAATATAATTAATTAATACATTTCCTTTTTTCTTTTAATTTTGCATGAAAATTAAGCTGTCATTTCTTGACTTACCAAAAACATATTATTACTGAGCTATTATATAGTTTTGTGTAATGAATTTGAAATTAGTATAGTTTTAAAATCCAATTCAAAATAAGATTTAGGTTATGATTAGAGAAGAACATTTTAGATTGATTCAATTTTATTTTTTGAAAAATAAAAATTATTTCAATTTTTTTAAAAAAAATAAGTTAATGACCATGTTTTAAGAACTGGGTCGGCCGAATTTTTTTTTCCTATAATTGGACTAATCCGAACTTAGATTAGTTAGATTCCAGGTCGAGACATCAGACTTGTCCGGATCTAAATAATGGTAACTTATGTACAGTGATGGTAGTAAGCAATGATAAGTAAATAAATAAATAAAGAAAAAATAAAGAAAATGCTCTTTGTCATTTATATATAATTAATGCTTATAATATACATGCTTACACAAAGCTGTCCCTGTTTCTGTGCTGCTTCTTCTTCTTCTTCGCCCCACCCCCCCTCCCCCTCCCCCTCCTTTCTCTTTCTTTCTTTTTTCTCCTTTTGTTCTGCAGTTTGTTGTTATTGGGGCATTAGCTAGCCAGACTTTGTTTTCTTTGCTCCCTTTTTGGTTAACACTGCTGAAGAAGAAGAAGAAGTTGTGAGTTCTTCACGAAGATGCCAGTAAGTACGTTTCTTTTATATATCTGCGTTTCTTTCTCCTTTTCTCTTCCTGCAAATCTGGAAAGCTTGGAATCTTGATTGGTTTTGTGATATATTTTTGTTTTTTAAAAGTATTTTTTGACTGCCTTTCTGGGATTCTCATGTTTTGTTGTATAGTGCATCAGTGTTTCACAGCAATGGCTATGGCTGTGAATTCAGTTCATTTTTGCTATATCTTGGTTCATGGGCATTCTATGCTTCTATCTTTTCTAAATATGGTGATAGTAAAGTTCCATTTTTTCTTGAACCGATGCTTTTAATTTGGATATTATTGTGATAGATTTCTTTTTTTCCTTTTTTGCTTCTTCCATCTCTTCTCTTTTCTAAATTTAGTTGTGTCTTGAATATCTGGTCTTTCTGTGTTGCTGTTACTCTGAGCAGTTCTGCTCTCATTGGAGTTTTTTTTTTTTTTTTACCGTTTATACTTTTGATTAGCTGATTTGTTTACTGCATTGCTTTCCTTTCTTTTGGATTCACCAAACCACAGTTCAGCTTCCACATCACAAGGAGGCTAATTTGTTTTACTAGAAAATACAGTATAATTTTATTTTTTTTATTTTTTATAAATTGCTTTCCATTATGATCTCATGTATTTCATTGCTTCACTTGAAGCATCCTCTTGTCAACTAAAATCTAATAGTTGCCTGCTATACTTCATCATAATAGGATTTTCCAATATTTTTTTGGGGTGTAAGGGGAATTGTTAGCTTGCGAAATTCTTACATAATATGAAGAATACTCTGTCTCCATATGGCATCTTTTTTTGTGATAAAATGGACAGCCTGGTTTTTGCTTTTCTTTGTTCTTATTCTGTTGTTGGTTTTGTGAGCTTTGTACAACTCACTAGATTCTAAGAATCCAATAGAGGAGGTTAGAGTCTGCTTGTTCCTGTTTCAATGAATTTTCAATGGAATTCATGATTGCTTTGAATTTTTTATTGCTCTCTTGTTTAATTGACTGTTGCGCAAAATGAATCTTTATTCTACGAATCTGTTCTTAGATTTGGTTGTTTTGTGAGCTTTGTACAACTCACTAGATTCTAAGAATCCAATAGAGGAGGTTAGAGTCTGCTTGTTCCTGTTTCAATGAATTTTCAATGGAATTCATGATTGCTTTGAATTTTTTATTGCTCTCTTGTTTAATTGACTGTTGCGCAAAATGAATCTTTATTCTACGAATCTTTTCTTAGATTTGGTTGTTTTTGCTCTTGTTTTTCAGGTGGCATTACTCTTGCTACTGGTACTGAGCATTGCCATTAGAATTGATGCAGAAGAGAGTAGCGGAGTGTGTGACTTTAAGCCAGGTTTAAAACCGAGGCCACATAGTGTGTCGATCTTGGAGTTTGGTGCAGTTGGAGATGGGAAAACATTGAATACTCTTGCTTTTCAGAATGCCATTTTCTATCTAAAGTCATTTACTGACAAGGGCGGTGCTCAGCTTTATGTCCCACCCGGAAAATGGCTTACTGGAAGTTTCAGTCTTACCAGCCATCTCACACTCTTCCTGGAAAAAGGTGCTGTCATTCTAGGATCGCAGGTACTTTTTCACTGTTTGCTTTCTCGTATTTGTTTTCCCTCATTTGTTTTGTTTGACCTGTTTCTAGTGAAGAGATAGATGAAGAAAAATCTTCTAACAATATTAGTTTGGTTTGCTATGTTCAATCCTTGGGATTCTTACGCATGCTTTCCTTGCTTGTCAGGATCCATCCCATTGGGATCTTGTTGATCCCTTACCCTCGTATGGTCGTGGGATTGAACTTCCTGGAAAAAGATATCGAAGTTTAATAAATGGAGATATGCTAACTGATGTGGTAGTAACTGGTAAAAGCACTTGCGTTTTCATTTGTTTCTCTTTCAATCACTGATTGTTTGGTCTTGATTGCTGCTTGCCTGACATTTATTTGCTGGTCTAGGTGATAATGGGACCATTGATGGTCAGGGTTCAGTTTGGTGGGACTGGTTCGAGTCCCGTTCCTTGAACTACAGCCGCCCTCACCTTGTGGAATTTACATCATCTGATCATGTAGTAGTTTCAAATCTTACCTTCTTGAATGCTCCTGCATATAACATTCATCCTGTATATTGCAGGTAAGTTTTCTAAGATCCAGGTGATTGCTAATTTAATAAACAGCTTAATATTAGATGGAGTGACTTAGTTTTGTGTGCAAATTGTCTCTGATGCAGTAATGTGCTTGTTCAAAATATTTCAGTCTCTGCTCCTGGAGAATCCCCTTACACCATCGGCATAGTTCCAGGTTTGTGTAATTAACATGTTTTCCACTAATTTCCCTCAGTACGAATACTGACTCTATTTCATCCTCAAAATTTTAAGTTGTATAATTTGCTCGAACTAGGAATGCTTTATTAATATAACAAGCAAAGAGATTAGGTGTGGATGAACTGCCTTGATTGTGTTTTGTAATCATTGTCGGACAAAAATTCAGCTGACTCGGTTTTTATAACATTTTCAGATTCTTCCAATAATGTGTGCATAGAGGACAGCCTCATCAAGGTTGGTTATGATGCGATTTCCCTCAAGAGTGGTTGGGATGAATATGGCATTGCCTATGATAGGCCAACACAAGATGTACACATAAGAAGGGTCTACCTTCAATCATCTTCAGGCTCGTCCATCGCCTTTGGTAGTGAGATGTCCGGTGGCATTTCTAATGTGTATGTTGAGCAGGTCTACCTATACAACTCATTTAGTGGCATTGAGTTTAGAACAACTAAGGGCAGAGGGGGTTATATCAAACGGATCATCATATCAAATGTTGAATTGAAAAATATCAACATGGCGTTTGGTGCCATTGGTGATTGTGGGTCACATCCGGATGACAGTTTCGATCCTAATGCCATCCCAATTCTTGATCAAATCACTTTGCAAAATGTGACTGGTTCAAACATCACTATGGCTGGCAACTTCACGGGACTTGCAGAATCTCCTTTCACCTCTATTTGTCTATTTAATGTCTCCTTAACAATTCCCGCCACCTCAACTTCTTGGACATGTTCAAACGTTATTGGCTTTTCAGAGTTTGTTTCCCCGGAACCATGTCCTGAACTCAACAGCTCATATTCAAATTCTTCCTCGGTTTGCTATTCCATCCTGAATTCCTATGGTAAATCCGCAAACTTATGAATACCGTTCCTTCAAAAGTACAGTCATATGGGGTAAAAAGGGATTCTTCCACAGCTTATGGTCTCCAAAGTATGTCAGATTCTTTTCAATAAGACACATGTCTACAGTATTTGTTCCTTCATTCCCTTGGTTTTGCATTTCCTCCTGTTCAATTCTGCAGATTATTTGTACAGCTTCATATCTTCATTCATGTGTAAGAAAATTTTTGGTAGTTATTGCAACAAACCACAAAAGTGACATGAATATTCTTAGTATTGCTACCTGTATTCTATTAAACCCCTTACCTTGTTCACAGAATCAGATGCATGCAATGCAGTTTTCCTTGTGAAATCTTCATTGTATATGAATCAATATACCAGCAGTATTAGTTGACATGAATTGCATGAATTCAGTATTTTGTAGTCAAGGAAAAAGAGCATCTTATAAAGTTTAGGAGCTCCTGCTTCAAGGTCTAGGACATGACTGCTACGAGGATTCTGATAAAGATTTGCACTTCTGGTTTTATGTGATGGGCATGGTTGTCAGGAAAATAATTGCAGTGTTTTAATCTCGAGCCCCCCCTGAAAACAGCATGGCATGGTACAGATTTGTTTCCTTCTGCAAAATGTTCCTGCTACAAATTTGTTTACACCAGAGCTTTGAGGTTTGATTAAAAAATGAGGCATAAATCCCGTCTCTCTCAGCCTAATTAAATCACTAAATCATTGATCTGCAGAAGGAAGGTTATGGATCATATAAAAGGAAGAGCTCAGTAATTGCTTGATTCTAAATCAAAGTTGTGCTTTGCCTAGTTCATAAACAATAATAAAGAAGGATTTTTTACACACACACACTGAAGTCAGCTGTCACCCCAATAAACCACATCCTACTCCACAATTTTCATCAAGCTTGTAACATCTGCAAGCAAATTATTGTTATAATAAAGTAAGGAACAACAAGTCTTTGACATCAAAATAATCTCTTTTTTTCTAAGAAACTACAATTAAATCGGGCAACTAGGTTTTTTTATATATATATAGATTTTCGCCAAACCTTTTTTTGGTTAAAACTTATTGTATTTTTAAGAGATATTTTTATTTCATAGAATGATTTTTTTAGTAAAATCTCCTTTATTCAATAAGAACTAATTAACACTAAGATTGATATATTTTTTATGATCAAAATGTGACCGGCCAAAACTTTTCTGTCCTTTTTTTTTTATCTCTTAACATTCACGAATTGAATCACGACTTTTTTTTTTATCACTTGACATCCAAGAAATGAAACACCTGGAAAAAAAGTTTTAGAACTGAAATGTAAATATAAAAAATATAAGGATTAAAGTGTATATTTACATGCCTTAAGAATAATAAAACGGTGAGTATTTTTTATTTTATTTTTCTGGTAATGATTCTGTTCTTTTACTCTGCCTGTTTGGGATTGTGGTTGCGATTACGGTTCAAAGTGCTTTTCGTTTAAAAATACATCTAGATAATATTTTTTTTTATTTTTTAAAAATTATTTTTGATATCAACGCATCAAAATAATGCAAACACACTAAAAAAATTAATTTTAAATAAAAAATTTAAATTTTTTAATAACATGGATTGACATGCATTTTCAAACGGGTCAATCCACTTGTAGCTCCCTCTCTTTCGGAATCTGAAGGCCCTAAAAATTTTAATAGCCGAGAGTGTGATATGCCTGCAGACGATGTGCCTCGACAACTAGCAAGTTGGTACCAAGTTTGGCACCGTGGCTCTTGCACTATATCAGAAAAGGTATGTGAATCTATCGAAACATTTGATGTTTACAGAATTTTAATAATAGGAAGATATTATCCGGTCTTAAGCCCTAATTTGTTATTGCATTTCAAATGGGATTGGTCAAAATTTATTTTATTTTTTTAAAATATTTTTTTAATTTTCAAATTATTTTGATGTATTGATATAAAAATAATTTTTAAAAAATAAAATAAAAATTATTATTTTAATATATTTTTAAACAAAAAAATACTTTAAAAAACAACTGCTACTACATTCTTAAACACCATCTAAGTTTATTCCACCCACCAAGAGCAGAAAAAATCAAAATCAAAGCCAGCCTAATAGTAAAGTGGATGAAGTAGCGAAAATCATCTTAGTTATAAACTTGTTTTGACTTTATAATTTTTTCTTTCAAAACAATGTATTTTTGGCTTTAAAAAAAATAAAATTGAAACCGGTTGACATATAGTTGTATTTGGAATTTGCTTGACATCAAGTCCAACATAATTTATCTATGGAACCAAACTATTCACATTACAAGGATTAATTATAAGCTTATTGTAATAAAGTTTTATTACTAAAACTTACTACAAACAGATTTGGATTATGTTTGATGTGTTTTTTTGGATTTTGATTTAAATTGGTTTTTAATTTTTCATTAAATAAATTTGTTAAGAATAATTCAAAACAATTTTTTTTTTTTTGAAAGGAGATAGTAAAAGTTAGAATTCATAAATTAAGAGTTAAGAAATGTAGCATTAAAAAAACTTTTAAATAGAGATTTTTTTAACTTTTTTTTACCACGTGTTACTATTTATATAAATTAAGTATAAAGCTAAAAGGTTTTTCAAATGAATTACAGTAATTCATAATATTTTTTCTTTATATTTTGACATTTTTTTTCCTTTTAATTATTGATTTTTTTTTAAATTTAGTCCTTATATATGATATGTGTATAGGAATTTAGTGTTAATAATTTATTTTAATTTATTTTTTATATGATTATCGCTGTATCAAAAAACATCACGACATTAGGTTGGTGTTAGAAAAATATTTCAATATCGCGATATGGTCTATTTTTGAAAGAAGTTTATTAAAATAAAAAAATTATTTTGATAAAAACTAGTTTATTCAACCTTCTGGAGTGAATGACCTGGTTTGCGAGTTTGGTAAGATAACCTTGGTTGCCTCGGTTCACGGGTTTAGCTGGGTATTTTTTTTATTGAACTCGATTATGTAATCGTCTATTTTTTATCATATAATTAAAACAAATAGTGTTGAAAAAAAATATTTTATTAAATTTTAGAAAGTTTATGGGCATGTTGACGAGTTTAGCTTTTTTTTTTTTTTTAATTCATCCTTTGATATTTGACTAATTGAGAATTGAGTTTTATAATTTGTTTTATTTTGTTTTTTATAAGGTTATCATAATATTTTAAAACAAGTTTTGGTATTGATTTGATGCTCGATTTGATGATTGTTTATTTTTGTTATCATATAGTTAAATAAACAATAGTTTTTTTTTAAAAAAAAGTTATTAATCCCAATGAAGCCCATTACCTAATTTGCAGGTTTGATGTGTTGAATCAGGTTACCCGATTCACGGGTTTAACAGGTTCACCCATTAAACATGTTATGTTTTTTTTATATATATAGTTTTTTTTTCTTTAATTTTTCTAATTGTTTTTTTTTAATTTCACTCTCCTTCAGTATTGGATTGGTTAGAAAATGAAATTTATGATTTATTTTTTTCTATTTTCTCTAGGGTTATCATGATCTCAATAATGTTTTTCTTAGGCTTGGTGCTCGATTTTGTAAACATATAATTTTATCATAAAATAAAATAAAAATAATTTACAAAGACAATAAAATTATTAAACCCATTAAAATTCATGATCTAGGTTGCAGGGTAACCGAGGTTGATCCAATATGTCATCGTCTTAGAATTTTTTTAAAAAATTACTGTCTTAAAGTTTTTTTTTTAAAGTTATGCCATGTTTTTAATGGCCATCCAAGTTATCTTTAGACCTATTAAATTAAATGATTATCTTTAGATCAACTCTCATGCGATTTAATTTAAAACTCGAGTTAGGCAAAGAACCGGTTGATAGGTTTCAAGATCAAATCACTCGATTGAATTTAATAATATTATAAAAATATCTCTATACTTTTAATATTTTTTAAAATTTAGAAAAAAAAAAGAGTCTAACCTCCAGCAAAACATGGATGAATGTACTAGTAAATTTTAAACAATAACTTCAAATTTTAAAATTTATTTTTCACAAGTCATGTCTAATATTTATACTATAGTATTGAAAAAAAAAACATATAAAGATAATGGGCCAACCCATCACCTCAGTAGCCCATTAAGTTGAATTTGGATCCAAAATTGGCATTTGGCCACATTAGGACATATTCATCTATTATCATCTCTAACAAGACCAAAACCCTCAAAAAACCCCTCAAAGACCAACCGAAAAGCACGAGAGCGACAAAAGCTCTAAGCTTGTACTTCAATGGCGGCGAAGAAACAAGAGAGTAACAACAAATCAAAGAAGAGAAAGCAAAACCCAGATGCTAAGACAAATACATATAGCTCATTTTCTAAAAGACCGAAGCTTGTCAGCTCAAAACCTGAAAACAAGCAAGAAAAGAAGCCTTTCAAGCCATTTAAGAAGCAGAATTTTGGCAAATTGAAGTCGCAATCTGGTGAAGAGAAGAACACCCCTTTATCAAAAAGAGAGCGTAGGCTACATGCAAAGGTTATTTCTTTTCTAGTTTTTTTATTTTTTTTATTTCTTTTGTATAGTTTTAGTGTTATTATGTATAGTTGTTTTTTGCGTACTGAGTGTTTTTGTTTGTTTGTTTGATGATAGGAATTGACAGAGGCTAGGAAGAAGAGAAGGAAGCAACATTACACTCTTGAACAAGTATGCGTATTCTTTTAATTTGTTTTTACATCCAATTTGATTCATTGAAGTCAAACATTTGTCTCTGAGTCGTGGTTTAAGGAGTTATCTGGGACTAACATGTCCTTTTAGGAATCAACTTATCATTTTTGGAAAAGATAAGTTGAAGTTCAAGGCTTGGTGTTTTTTTTTCTTAAGGAAATCTGAAGTGTGTATTGGCTATAGTTTATGTTGTAAGTTTTGTTTATTGTGATTATTGGTTTGAGCAAATATCTTTTATTTTCACACAGGAGCTTGCACGTCTTTGGGAAAAGATGAGGCAGCGTAATATTGTCAAAGAAGAGAGATCCAGGTACCTTTTTTTTTTTGTTAAGCCTAACTCCATGATTACATGTGCATGGGATTTTTCTTTCATTCTCTCTCTTAACCATTTTTTCCTTTTTAAATTATCTTAAAAGGATTATTGCTGAAGCTATACTAAAGATGAAGGGGAAGATTCCGGAAATTGCAAGCTCCCATGTTTCGTCTCGTGTTCTGCAGGTGATTTTCTGCTTCCTTTTTGTTTGTCCATGATATGGGTTTTCCTAAGTTTACTGGTTTGTAAATGTTTGCTGTATCCCTCATTTATGCTGTTTTATTTCATTTTCAGACTTGTGTGAAGTATTGTACACAAGCTGAAAGGGATACCGTATTTGACGAGCTCAAGCCACATTTTCTGACCTTTGCGACCAACAAGTATGCAATTCATCTTGTGATGAAAATGCTAGATAATGGTACGTTTTGAGTTGAAAGAATCAAAAGAGAAACTAGAGGGACAATCAAAATGCCAGTTCCTATACATTATATTTATTCTTGTAAGTAAGACCCTTTTACTTTCATCATCTAAACTTCTTTATCTTGTTTTCAGCTTCTAAAAAACAGCTAGCAGAGTTCATCAGCTCCCTCCGTGGGCATGCTGCTTCTCTTCTTCGACACACTGTTGGATCTGTTGGTATGTTATACACTTGGGTTTGTGTTTGCTTTTTTTAAGGAGTGGTGGATCTCTTGGATACTCTGATTAAAGATATATTGATTCTGCTTAATTGTCTGTTACTCACTCTAAATCTCTCAATTTTCATTGAACTTAATTCTGGTGGTTTGTCAGTTCTGGAGACTCAATAGTTGATCTAAACCTGATCCATCCCTATACTTGATGCAAAACATTACCTTGTTAGAGGCTATTCCCTTGAATTTTTCTTTAGATTATGGTTTCCTTTGGTTTTTCCTATCCTTTTCAGGAAAATATTGTTTCTATACTACTGTTTCTCAAGTTTGATGAATTGGATAAAGGTTTCCTATTGAAGATAGAATGCAACTGATTACTTTTTTTAAAAAATTCTTTTTCAGTTATCGAGCATGCATACCAGCTGGGAAATGCAACTCAAAAACAAGAGCTTCTGATGGAGTTGTATTCCACTGAACTTCAATTGTTCAAGGATCTTTCATCAATGAAAGAAAGCAGGTGACTCATTTTCTGTTTCTAGTACTTTGCCATGCAAGAGTGTTCCCTATTGTAATATTTTCTAACAGTCCATGGTCATGCTGCTTTCTTGATTTTGTTGAATATTTATCTATGCCTTGGTTATCTTTCAGGTTACCGGATGTTATCCTGAAGCTGAACCTACAGAAAGGTTCAGTCTTACGACACATGGCTTCTGTCATTCAACCAATTCTGGAGAAAGGAATTGTTGATCACTCTATTATACACAGGGTGCTAATAGAGTACCTCAGCATAGCTGGCAAGGTTAAACAACATTTTAATGCCCTAAACAATTTCAAAAGAACAAATTTTGAAGCATTTTATTTTCTACAGTAGTAGTTTCTCTTTGCAACTTTGTTGTCTTTCTAAATTAAGTTTGTTTTTAGACCTCAGCAGCAGAAATAATTCAACAATTGTCAGGCCCACTTCTTGTTCGAATGATCCATACAAGGGATGGATCTCGGATTGGGATACTGTGTGTCAAACATGGGAGTGCTAAGGTTTGTTGCATTTTCTTTGATCTTTAATATCGACAAAGATTTAAAAATAGTTGTTTATTTATTCAACCATGAGAAAAGGGTTATTCTGATTTCCATCGGTTGTCCATTGCCCTTTAATCTTTCTTTCCTTTTCCTTTTGTGATAATATCCAGGAGCGAAAGAAGATTGTCAAAGGACTGAAAGGCACAGTAGGCAAAACAGCTCATTTTCAATATGGAAGTTTGGTAAGGATTTCATTTTTCATCTGTACCTGCTCTGTAGCTTGATGTATTTATTGTTCTTGTGGCTGGAGAAAAAAGTTACAGTCACCTTCCTGACATTGTCTTCTGACTTAAAAAGTTTCATTTAAGTATTTGATGTTGTGTTTTACCAATTGAGTTCACTCTTATGTTTCCTGTATTTCCTTGGGTAGGTCCTGCACCACATAATTTCCTCCAGATCTGCATATATTGCTGAATTGTTTTCTGTAGTTGTAAATGGATTCTTTGTTCTGTGTTTTTTTTTCTGGTGGTGGTGGGGGGTGGGGTGGGGTGGGGGGTGGGGGGTATGGTTCAAATTGTAAAGATTAGTGACTGAAGGTTATGTATATGCTTTAGACTATATCTGAGTATTTTGAATTTTTATGCCCATTTGCATTATCTTCAGCTTCATCTGTTTCCTTGCTTGTGTCATCATATTTTTGTTCTGTGGTATTCTCTGACTATTAACTTTTTGTGTATCGGATGTTTTAAGGTACTTGCCTGCATTGTCTCAACTATTGACGACACAAAGCTCGTAACAAAGGTTGTTTCTAGTTGTGATGCTTATTACTGTTATTCTTTAGAATTTTCTTTTGAATGTCTCTCTGATTGAGTTTCTATTAAACTCTTCTGATTGCAGACTGTCATTCGCGAGCTTCAGTCGATCTTAAAGGAGCTTGTTTTGGATAAGGTTTCTACTCTTCTTGCACCTTGGAAGTCATTTTGGTTACATATATAATGGGAAAAGGTGTTGTGTAGCTTTAACTGTAAAACATGGATGGTCACCAAGTGTTTATTAAAATTCGGAATGCCACAAACAGGACTGGCTATTAATTATTAATTGATTCAACATATCATCAAACCCCCGGGCACCTCTGCTAACAAAATTTGGGAAACTGGTTCTTACAACGTATTTATTTATCAATTAATTTTGTGGGATCTCTTATCTCAGTTTTTTTATATTGACAGATTTTTAGCTGTCTGGTTTTACCCTTACAAAACTTGTTCCTGATTCTTTTCACTGTTTATTAGAATGGAAGACGTCCTTTGTTGCAGTTGCTTAATCCAAATTGTACGCGATATTTCAGTCCTGATGAAATGGCTTCTCTTAGCCTATCTATTTCCTCTCTCAATGCCATGGTAACGTGATATTCATTTATCATTTATCTGGACCCTGAACGATCTTAGATCACTGATGCAATAATGCTTGAATGTACTATTTTTCTTTTCCATTTGCAGGGTGAATTGGAAGTAAATTCTGAAACTAAGTCTTTAAAGGACGAGGAATCTAGTGACAAGGACAACAATGGGAGAGAAGTTACAATGGCAAAGCCTGATGGAAGCACAAGTCCTGAAACTCTTCAACTCATTGAGGGTGGCAAAAAAGATCCTTCTATTAGAAGGCAAGAGCTGTTGGTGGGCAGTGGCCTTGCTGAGGTTTGTTACATTAAGATCTCTAAAATTCCTTTTGTTGTTCCTTTCTATGGTGTCTCTGTATCAGAAAGACTTCTGGCTTTGATACTACTGTGCTTTGCAGAGCCTCATTGACATATGTATTGAGAATGCAGAAGAGTTGCTAAGATCAAATTTTGGTAAAGAAGTCATATATGAGGTTAGTCCCTGCATCTGATATTTTATTGTAGTAATTATTTACTTCAACCTCCAGAAGTTCAGTTGCTGAAACTTGCTATGATATTTTCACCTCTCTTCTGAAGTCTATGTTAGTGTGAACTTGCTATTTTGCTAGATTATTGGGTTTAGGAGGCACATACATGCCCCTATTAAGAGTGCATTTGATAATGTGTTGCAGGTGCTTCTGAAAAGGCATCAAATTGGGATGCTTTTTTTGTGGTTTCGACATCTTCATGTCACAATCATCCTAAAGCTCTCAAAAAATACCAATCTGATGCCTTTTCAGTTCAAAATCAATTTGAAACGCACTTTAAAAAACACAGAGCAATTGCACTACCAAACAGGCACTAGATGTCTTTGTAAATACCTGGCTTAACCCATCAGATCATTTGATTTGATCTATCTTGGTGATGAATGAAGGTTGCAACTGGGGGTTCTGGTGGTATTCTTCAAGAAACTTTGGGTGACAAGATGAACACCTTGCATGAAGCTATAGCATCACTTGCAGCAGAATCTAAATTTGAGGAATCAGATAAGGATCATGTCCTTGAAAATTTCCACTCCAGTCGGACCATTAGGAAATTAGTTATGGAAAGCTCCATGTTTGCCACCACTCTATGGAAGAAAGCTTTGAAAGGAAAGTGTGAGCAGTGGACACAAGGTCACAGGTTAGGCTAACATTCAAGTCTCTCTTGCAAGTAGAATGCATTTAGCCAAAGCATAATTTTGATATCTGACGTTAATGTCTTTCGTAATGTTCTGCAGTTCTAAGGTAATATGTGCATTCTTGGAATCGTCTGACGCCAAGATCAGTAAACTAGCCAAGGAAGAACTGCAGCCCTTAATAGACAGGGGTATTCTCAAATTACCTGAAAAGAAGCAACCAGCAAACAAATGAAGGTAAAATCGTTTGCAGCTGACGGTCACTATAATGACACTATCTCAAAGTACAGGCGCAGCAGCTCCTGGATCACTGGTTGAATTGAATTTGAACTCAACCACGACAAGACAAGCATAGAGTGGATCCAAATCTGAAATGAGGTCCAAGGAAAAGGTGTTATAGCATGTACTGTAGCCTATCTATCTTTCTCTTCCATGAATCATATCAACGTGCACAACATCTGTACATTAGAGAAATCACTTTGTTGCCGATCTGTGTCACAGCAGAATCATGTTTTTGTTCCTCCTATCAAGCTTGAAATTTTGTTATGTTACGACTTACCAAGTTGTAGAAGCATTTGATCAAATATATGACTTCAACAATTTTGACGTTACATCATGTTAAGATTGCCATGACAGTCACGTCAGCTTCATCTCTTCCATTGTTTTTCTCCCTTGAAAATTACCAGCTGTAAAATATCGACTGCATAAAACCATGAATCTAGTGAGACAGAAAGGATTAAGATAATGGGACAGAGGCCTGTTCTTCGAAAGGATAGATTTACTGTTATAAAAACATTTATTTTTATGAATATCTCTATTTTTTTGGACATTAATCAAAAGCAATTTAGACGCATCAGCTGCATTTTTCTTCTAGAATATCAACTTAAATGACTGGAATCACAAAAAAACGCTTATAGTAAGGGAAAAAAACACCTTAATTAAGAGATTTTCTGCTGTTTCGTAAAGAAATATACAGAGGAGAGCTTCTATTCTATGCTGTTTCATAAAGAAATATCTTAATTAAACAACTCTGTTCTGTTTGGTTAAGTGTGATCGAAGCCATGTTTTACACTAATTATAGTTTTAAAAGTGTTTGTTTGTTGAATACACAATAATTTTGTATAAATTCTACTGAAAGCTTTATTTTAAAATCTTAATTACGAAAAAACTATAATTCATTGTTTTTCTTGAACTGTAATTATAAAAGCGATCAAGATACAGAGCATGGTTGCCAAAAATGTTACGAGCTCCCTCCCTACACACTACTACTCCTTGTGGTTCTATGTCCAGTGAAAATCAATGCCAATAATAAATATTATCATGTTTTTTTTTTTTTTTTTAAATTAACATCGAGAAATGCCACAGCTCCATAGAACATATATTTTCTACTGAACCCTACGCCCTTACCAATGGATCTGTGATTCCCAATACTATTTCATGGCACGATAGATGCTATTTGACTGAAAATGTTTTGTTTGACTGCAGGAGTATAGCATTTTGTGGTTGTCTCCTTCCTCTAGCTTTCTAGATTCTTAGGCATATGATTGAATCTCATTTCTTTTCCTTTTTCAAAATCCAATTTCTTGGTAATTGAGAATTTATTTTTCTTTCCTTTTAGGCTTGCTCCAATTTTCTTCAGTAAATGTTTTTTTTATATATATATATATAGAAAAAATGCTTTAAATATCCCCATAACTGAGTATCTACCATAAATTCAAGGGATCGGTCTAGTGGATAGTGAGATTTACTCAGTTTCCTAACCTTTTATATTCAAATTTTAAGATGAACACTTGGTAGAACTTATTAAATTCCATTTAATGCATGAGAATATCATTAAAGATCAATGGACGTGATCGCAATTGATATACTAACTGATTCGAAACAAGTATTTCAAGGCACATAGCATTATTTTTGAATACAGGTGAGCTGACACATGACAATGGCTGCTCTCTTAATTTCTCGTGAAGAAGATAAAAGAATGGCCTCTAAGCTCTCAAAATGCAACCTCTAGATTTGATTTTAAAATTGAAATCAACCCAACTAATAGGGATTGAGGGATGGATATTGGAGCCAAAATCCAAATATTAACATTTTTTTTTTGGATTAACATAGGTATCCGGATCAGCTTGTGTGTATCTCGACTAATCTCACGGATCCTGAAGTTAACGACCATATAAGTCTTCAGTGACCTTGAGGTTTCTGAAACTTGAACCGGTAACCTGTAAGAAACAAACCTAAAATCTGACCAATTAAGCTACGCATCTTATGGTTAATCTAAATATTAACCTTGTCAAACATTAACGTTAACCTCTCCATCTCTTCTCTTCCCACCAACCGATCCACTTTGAAAAATCTCTCCTGCAAACTTTGCTCTCTTTTCTTAACTGCTCCACCATTGCAATCACTCCCTCTCCTTAAAGACCAACGAAACGTACACCAGCATTAATACAATACACATTTAGCAACAATAGGAGTATATATAACAGTTCCATTCTTCATTTTTTCCCCTCTTCTCTCTAAAATGGGACTAGAATTAGAAACCAAGAAATCCCAGTTAGTGTTTGAGATTTGTTCTCTGTCAGCCCTATTGGTTTCCTGTGTTCACAGGCATCATAGTAGCAGCTGTGATCCTGTGGAATCGCATTTTATTGATTGGTATCGCATTCTGGGAGTACGTAATGTGTTAATCTTCTTGATCTTGATTACTTCTCAAGGTTCGTTTATGTTTTATTTCAATTTAAGTCAATGTGTTCTCGGACTTGTTCGCAGGTAGATGAAAATGCAGGCTTAGAAGTTATAAAGAAGAGGTATCATAAACTTGGTAAGTACGTTTTGTTGATGTTGTTGTGTGTTTTTGGATATATATATATATATATATAATGTTGATGTGCTTTTCCTTCCGTTTGTGGTGAGGATTGTTAATTTCTTGTGGCAGCTTTGCAACTTCACCCAGACAAGAACAACCATCCTAAAGCTGACATTGCCTTCAAGCTTGTCTTGGAGGTTAGATAGACTATTCTCTTCTTATTTATTGATATGGGTAGAACTTGGCATGTATAGTTGCATGGACTGCTACTATTTCAATGAAGATTTATTGCTTAAATTGGTTAATGTAATCAATCAGATGAGATAGATATTAGATAATTCTTATGGATTAATGATGGAGATAGTCATTTGAATCAAATTGAATTTAAGAAATATAAAATATGGATAGATGACACAAAATCATTTGCATTTTGGGACCATCTGTGGGCACTGACTGAACTTGGTTATTTAATTTCAAACCAAGATTTAGATAACTACCATTAGATTCTGTTGTTATTAGAGTAGATAAACTCGCACCAGTAATCACATCAAAGCTAGCAGCCTGTAAAATAAATGCTCATGAGGATGAAATGCAATAGTTGATGACTAGTAATGGTTCTGTACTATGAGAGTTGCCCTGTGTGACATAGCCATAAAGCCATGGCAGAGTTTGGGTGACAGAAAGGGGCCCTGGTTGTTTTCCCCTGTAAAAAGAAAAATTCACCAAACTTTGTTTTCTTCTTGTTAGTTTTTCCATCTTTTGATAGTTCTCTCCTTTTTCTTCCACCTTTAATACACCAAGCTTTGTTACTTCACTTTGCTTCATTTCTTTCTGGGATAGCTTTCCATCAGTCTGGTTCCGTTTTCCAGAATCTATGGCTGCCTTGAATGTTCTTGCCGCAATGGCAGCAATGGCATTTGAATATCCCTGATTGCGGCCATGACATTCGTGGAAGTCATAAACTGGCCGATCGGAGGAATATGGGGCAAGATTGATGAACTTTTTCAAAAAAAATCAGTGCGAAGCAGGAACTGCCAAGTTGGGGTATCGTGATATAAAATTATATCACGACACCCTTCATCATTCTTTTAGTAATTAAGAATCAACATAAAATTTCATGGAACAGTTCTGTTTTTTTTTTTACATAAATTTCAATGTTTGTGTGTCTCTCTGTATATATATGTATGCATGTATGTATGTTCCTTTCAGCATCCTCTGAAAAAGAATACGCTTTTTCTTGCAGGCTTATTCTTATCTCTCAGATAATATAAAGAGAAGAGACTTCAACTTGGAGAGAAGCAAGAAATTCTGCATTGTGTGCAACAGAATTCCATATGCATTTTCCAACAATTTGAGCAAATCACATGCATCGAAAGTTGTCGAGGAATTGAAATCTGGAAATCGCACAAGATTGCTTCGAAATCGGGTAAAAGAAATGAAACAAAGATTCAAAGAGGAAATCAAGGTGATGGAGAACTGTTTGAGGGCTAATAGCTTGTCAAGGAAAGAAACACCTCTTTTCAAACCATCAGAGAATTACCAATTCCAAAGCAACACTCGTTGTGTGTCACAGAAGGCCGAGTCCCCGGTTTTTGATCCATCAAACTATCTTTTCACAGGCTATCCTCACATTAGGAATCGGATTTACAAGAAACCCGAGAACTTTTCAGACTTCAAGAGGGGAGATATATTGAACAAGTACGGTGGCCATGGAGAAGGAAGATCATATAATGATTTCCCAGTTTTTGAGATGAGATCAGATGGAGGAATGCTCAAGGAATCTGCTGCTTGTGTTTATTCATAATCCTGAATACTGAATAGTATTCATCCATACAGTACTGTGGAATTAGAGTTGCAGAATCTTACGTTAGCAGAGAATTCTTTTCATATTTTGTTGCTGACATGGAGAATTTTTTCAAGCAAGAAACTGGTTTGTTGTAGAGAATTCATCCAAAGAAGGAATTACTTGTTGCAAAGAACCTCTACTTCATATAGAAACATATACCAGAACTCTTCACTCAGTATAAAAATAGCAAATTGTAGATAATTCAACCAGATAAACATTATTCATCAGAAAGAATCATTTTCAATAAGGAATTATGCGTGAAGAAATAATCCTTCACAAAATATTGCCAAAACGAGCTAGATTTTGTCCAAATTCATCCTGGCTGATCCTGGGGCTCTAGTAGGCTGGTTCTAGGGCTACTCTGTGAAAATCAATGCCGATAATATACTGGAAAAACCATTAAAAATCTCATGTCTTTTGAAGGCGGAAACACTTATGCATATCATATTTTCATTCATTACTGTTTCATAATTCATCTCACACTACTACTACATTTTGAACCCGACTCGGTCAGACAATAATGTGAAAAAGATTATAGATTTGTCATTATGATTTTAATAATGCCCAAATCACTGGTATAAATGAAATATTACTAGTTTGTTATTATGATTTTGTTAATATCTAAATGAATATCAGAAAGAGCTGGCAATGAATCGTGATTTTGCACAGCCAGGACGCCAAGGAATCCATAAGAACGAGGGAATGATGGTGAGAATGGTTAAAAGTTCAGATAAATCATCTGCATCGATGCCAGAAGCTAGCAAGGTAACATGGATGGAGGAGCTTTGCAACCAGGCTGCAAGATCTCTGATGGTTCTCGTGCTTCTATTTCAAAAGGCAGGCCTGGAGTGGATGAGGGCAATCATAAGAAGAATGGCTTATTAGTTGGCACTCAATCAAGCGAAGAAACTTGAATAGCACATATCTTCATCGATGCCAAGAGGCGAAGATAAAAGTGGTGATCGTAGCAGTTCTTGGTCCTGCAAATAATTTGAATGGCACGTAAATCTGTTGTTACTTAAAAAAAATATATTTATTTTTAAAATGATTTTATATAAATTTGTTGATTATAATGAAATTAATTTGTTTATTTTTTGAATCATGTAAATATTTTTAACCGGACTTAAGTAAAAATTAGGAATAGTTGAATTATATTTCAAATAATTAGTAATTGATAGTTAGGATAAATATATATAAATTTTAAAAAATAATAATTACACACAAATTTCAACTAACATCATACAATTGAATAATGTAAGACTAGCTATAACCAAAATAATCATTAAAAACTATCTTAGTATTCAATTTTATAATTTGATGAATTTTGATATAATTTAATTATTTTTAGATTTTAATACTTTATATTTATTGTTGACTTGTTTTTATGTTATTTTAAAATTTTGATAGTTAAAATAAACTATCAAAATAGTAATATATAGTTTAGGAGCAATTCAAGTAATTTATTTATCTTATGTAGTGTTTTAAGCATATGAAAATAATGAAAACAAGGGAATAACCCTACACTATAGAATTCATTCTAAAAAAAATCCTATATTTTAAAAAATATATATTTTTAATTAGAGATAGAGTTAAATTCACTTAGTATATTTTAAAAAATATATATTATTTTAACTTATTTCTAACAATTTTTTTTTAAAAAGCAAATACACTCTCAAACTCTTCTAGTAACAAAGGCCAACCAAATCAACCTCCATTATAAAAATCATGGTTCAACCTTCCTTGTATGCTTTTGCGGTCCAAGGTCGGTCAAAATGCAATTTTGTTTTTTTATTTTAAAATTATTTTGATATATTAATATTAAAAATAAATTTTAAAAAATAAAAAATTATTATTTTAATATATTTTTAATAAAAATTATTTTAAAAACTAATCATTATCATTATCATACCGGCCCCAGCAATAAAGGCAACCAGATCGATGTATATTATAAAAATGAGAGTTAGTTGAACCTACCTAGTATGCTCGATGATGGCCCATCCAATAATTGCTCAGTAAGGTTGGATCCAGCCAGTCTCCAGTCCAACACGTTCTCGTGATTTCTGCCCTCATCTCTGCAACTCCTTTTTTACCTCTCCTCGTCAAACCGTAGAGGTGACATTTATCATTGATTTTTATTTATTAATTAATTAGCAACACACTCAAAAATAAATACTGTAGTAACGAATACTACTTTCTCATGTGTTTTTTGTTTCACGGAATGTTTGTTGTTGTTTTCTTTTTAAAATTTTATTATTAAAAAAATTAAATTAATTTTTTATTCAATTATCTTATTATCATAATACAAAACAAACGAGAGTTTAACCGTTTAATTCAGTTGGCTAATTTCACAATAATTATTGTTCATGTCAAATAAAAGTTTAAACCTGTTTTTCATATTCATATATTTTCAAGTAATTTTTAATTATTTTTATATACTAATATAAAAATATTATTTTTATATATTTTTAATTAAAAAATACACTACATCAATCTTAGGTTTTATTTATTTTTATGGTACGGTATAATATATTCTATGTTTTCTCTTGACCATATATTTAAAAATATTTAGTTAATTAGGATATATTATAATTTTATATAAATACCGCTAAAAACTCTTAAAATATTAATTAAAAAACTACAACATATAATTTATTTTTTCAAAAAACAATCATGAAAATTATCACAATATTAAATATACACTTAAAAAAATTACAAAAATACTATACAATTCATTTAAGTAAATGAATTAATGTAATCTATCATTGTGTATGAAATATAATTTATTGTCTTTTTTATTTTTTTGGATATCAATATTTCACATTCATAAAAATTTATTAGATTCTTCTAAATACATTAAATACACGTGAAGATGTATTTTTAAAATTATTTGAAAATAAATTTAATTGCAAATACATTATCATCGAATAAAAATAAAATAAAATCATAGTGTACACGCACGTTGCCAACTTACCTCCGGAGTCTTAAACAGAGGGAAAAACTTGCCCCTCCAACGAGTCATCGCACTCTTTTACTTGGTTACTTGGTTAATATATTCCCAAACTCAACCTTTCCGTTTCAACTTATTTTCATTCTCCAAAATATCCTCCTCTTATAATTTATTTCCAAATTTTAGGATTGAAATGCTCTAGTATACTAAGCAATTACACTTTTTTTTTTAAATACATCTTAAAAACCTCGAGAAATAACTCAACTGGTTAGTTCTTGAATTTGCTTCTTAATAGTTATGAGTTGAAGTACTTTTAGAGTCACTAAAGACTTACATGGTTATTAACTTCAGAACCCGTGAGATTAGTTGAGATATGTACAGATTGATCCGAATATTCATATTAATAAATAAAAATACATCTTAAGAATATTCAAATTACTAGTGAATTTCAAAATCAAAATTTAAAATAACATTATAAATTATATATTTAGATAAGATTTAGCTATGTGTGACAATTATATATTTTTAGTTTTAAAATTATAAAAATATATTTATTTTATATTTTTATATTTATCTTTTCTTGTAAACAAGATAAACTCAAGCTTAGTGTTTGTTTTTTAGTTTAGAAAATGTTTTTGAAAATTTTTAATTTTTAATTATTTTGATAGATTAATTTTAAAAATAAAAAGATATTATTTTAATATATTTATAATTTGTTTTTTTAAAACTACTATCGACACGATCGCAAGCATTTACTTAATAGTAATTTAACACCTAATCTTTCTTCGTTTCAATATTATATTATCTTCATCTATCCCTTTCAACATTCCACACTTCTTCTCTCTGTCCACATTCTCTGACTTCAAATCCATCCGCTTCCTCCAAAATCCCTGAAATTTGTTTCTCCTCGAAAAACCCATTTGCATGATCTCCAAAACTTGAGATTCTTCCAATCATGGCGGCGGCGACAATGGCGACTGCGGCGGGAGCAGCGATGCTGATGTATTACATATTAATCCGGAGACTAGCGGCAGCGAAGGGCGTTGATTTATCGAAATCGAGGTCGGGGAGGAGGAGGATTGCCAGAAGACCGGTACAAGCGCCTGCCACTTGGCTAGAAACAATAACAACATTATCAGAGACGCTTAGGTTCACTTACTCTGAGACTTTAGGAAAATGGCCCATCGGTGACTTGGCTTTTGGAATCAATTATCTCTTAAGGAGACAGGTATATATTAAGAACTGTGTTTTGATTTATATTGGGTTGTGGTAAATTCGGGTTTTGTTTTTAAAGTTTGTCTTTTTATCATTGAGTATGTGAATTTTAATATTTTTTTGTGCGTTCAGTTATTTTACTTGTGAAGATAGAAAGGAGATAGTTGCTATTTTTGTAAAGACTGACGCTCTAGTTTAATGAGTAATTATTTGTCGAAAATGGGTGGTCTTTTTTTATGATTTTTGGTGTGTTTTGAGTTATTTTTTGCTTTTTAACGAAAGCATTTTTTTAGTTATATTTTGCTTTCTGGTGTAAGAATCTAGAGTTTACTGCTTATTTAGTTGTTGTTTAGTTAAGCTAAAAGGAGTTAATTAGTGTTTTGATTGCTGTAAAGACTGGTACTTTACTGTAATTGGTTATATATACTTTGCTTGGCCTTTTGCTTAAGATCAAGTGTAATTAGTTATTTATTTGTTCAAATTTGTATATTTAGGGGAATAATGCAGCAGCCCTAGATGCAGATGACATGCCGTAATCTTAAACTTTGATTTGTATTACTCTTTTTTTAGGCCTTTGAGGTTTGGTTAATGTGTTTAATCGGGGTTTTTTTTTTTTTTTTTTTTTTTGTGTAGGGTAATTTGCAAGTTGCAAGTGTATATGCTGGTGGTAATTCTGTACAGCTGAAAGGCCCTGACATTATAGCAGAGATGTACGATCTATTGAGATTGTTGACCCTTTGCATGTATTTTTCAAAGAAGCCATTTCCGATCTTTTTGGAGTTGGCTGGATTCTCTCAGGAGGATGTTCTTATTCAGAAGCCAAAAGCAGGGGTAGGTGACCATCTATAATGCAATTTGTTAGTGTGCTTTGATCTCTTTCTTTACATTTAAAGTGAACCTGTAAACTTCTTTTACATAGGGTTTTACATAATGGCTCCTTATCCTCTCTTTAGATATAGTTTAGCCTGTTTTATGGGTTGTTATCAATTTTAAGTAGATTGTTCTTCATTTCTTGTTCTGTCTGTTCTTTCTAAAACGCTGTGCATACACAGCAATTTCCTTTACAGGTGAAACGTCCTGCTTTTACACCATTAAGAAGATTCCTTACGTGGTGCCCCCTGTCAAAATAAATTCACAAAGGACTGTGGAAACAAAAAGCTGGTTTTAAATACCTTATTTTACAGTTTGTGGCTGTTATTTCTGAAAAGGAAAGAAATAGAAAGGTACACTATTGTAAGACATTGTCTTTCCTACTTGGCATGCCCCAACTAGGAGACTTGAACTGGATAACATCATAGGTGATTGGTGGCATAGTCAATGGACCCCAAATCTTAAGCATGCCTAAAAATCAAGACTGCTACCTTTTCTTATCAACTTTTCCTCCTAGATTTACTTGTCCCAGAAAGGTTATGACACTGAACATACTTAAGATTCTTTTTCGTGATTCCGCTCAGTTTAAAGCATCAATATATGAGGCGTGCAACTTTTTTCCATTGTAACAGTATTCTGGAAGAGCTTGTTTAGATGATGTTCTTCCCATGTACCGTAATCTCTTTATGATCCTACTTTCTGCTTTATTTTTGTTCAAAATGTTAAATGAGTATTCCTTTTAATTTCCACAAGTTTGGATGCAGCTTCTGAAGCCCGCTTTCACAATTATACATGATAAAAATTCAAAACAATTCCTTCTACTGATTCGTGGTACTCATGGCATCAAAGATACACTAACAGCAGCAACTGGTGCAGTGGTCCCCTTTCACCATTCTGTTTTACATGATGGTTGGATTAGTAATTTAGTTTTAGGCTATGCACACTGTGGAATGGTTGCTGCAGCTCGTTGGATTGCCAAGATGAGCTCTCCTCTCCTGCTTAGGGTACATGGTGAATATCCCGACCACAAAATTAAGGTAATTGAATATATTTTTTGGTATGGATTCATCTTTACTCATATTAATGTCTCTGGTATACACTAACATGGTATTAGTGTAAGATGCTAACATGTAGTAAGGTTTACCTGTCTTTGAACTCTCCTTTAATTATTCGGTTATCATTTACAGATTGTTGGGCATTCACTTGGTGGTGGTACTGCAGCATTATTAACCTATATACTTAGGGAACAAAAGGAGCTCTCTTCTAGTACCTGTGTCACATTTGCCCCAGGCATGTGCTATTGACTCCTGGTGATCTTTTATTTTGTTTTGACATTTACCTGGTTAAGCTTGTACTGGATTGGATACTTGTCATGCTTGCTGTTTGCATTTGAATACCAATATTAATTTCTAAACTGAGATTCTGTGCTGTAGGTGCAATATTCTGTTTTTAGGATCAACCCCTGGATTTTGTTGTCATCGTGTGTGAAATGCTCTTTGCACTTTGATTCTTATGGAAGATCGTATTTGGTTGAAAGAGGGTATACCTCCGGGTTACTTTGATAAGCTCTCTAAATGCCTTTCATTACTTTATTTGCAGCTGCATGTATGACATGGGATTTAGCAGAATCAGGCAAACATTTCATTACCACTGTCATTAATGGATCTGATCTGGTGCCTACATTTTCAGCTGCCTCTGTTGATGATCTTCGCACAGAGGTGCTGAAATTTTTTCCCGAGAGGGTCAAACATTGATGTTCATTCTTTACCATCCACTGTCAAACTCCTGACTTTTAAATGGTTGTCAACCAGGTCACAGCATCTTCATGGCTAAATGATTTGAGGGATCAGGTTGAGCATACCAGAGTCCTAAATGTTGTTTATCGCTCTGCTACTGCCTTGGGATCCCGTCTACCATCCATAGCTAGTGCGAAAGCCAGGGTTGCTGGTGCAGGTGCACTTCTGCGACCTGTCTCCAGCAGCACTCAGGTAACATGCTTGTGGTTGTGAATTAGTGGTCCAGGGACTTGTAATCAAGCCACCGCCATTTAGTTCTAATTTGGAACGAGTAAAAACACCTGTAACTCACATTTTGTCTCCGAATTGAATCAGGATTAAAATAGGATTTTTCTGAATTTTATAATTGTTTGATATAGGTTGTGATGAAGCGAGCACAAGATGTTGCCCAAGCTGTTGCCAGAACACGCCCATCTTTAACATCATGGTCGTGTATGGGGCAACGTCGACGTTCTGTGGGCCCTTCATCAGTAAATTCTAACACACAGGATTTGCCTGAAGCTACTATAGTATCTGTAGTAAACTCTGAAGCTCTTGTGACTGAAGTCCAGACAAAAGACTCACTGCAGATCAAACTTGAGTCAAGCTGTGGTTCAGGTCATGATGATGCCGGGGAAGATGAACCATTTTTATCTGATGATAGGGTCATGACTTCATCAGTCATGGAAGAGGTTACTGAAGGTCAATTGTGGTATGAACTGGAGAGGGAGCTACAAAGGCAAGAGAGCGAAGTTGATATCCAAGCGCAGGAGGAAGAAGCCGCAGCAGCAAATGAGATTTTTGAAGAAGAGAATGATCTCGCCAAAGCAGCTGCAGCAAAAACTCACATCACCTCAGAGGATCTGTCAGAGAGCCAACTGTTCTATCCTCCTGGCAGAATCATGCATGTCATTTCCATGCCTTCATCAGATACTGCTAACTTAGAACTTGATGAACCCACGGAAGAACACGTAGGTTTATACGAGACTCCCAGAGAACTGTATAGTAAGATCCGACTGTCAAGAACGATGATCAACGATCATTACATGCCTATGTATAAGAAGATGATGGAATTATTAATCCAAGAACTGGAAAATGATGAGGATTGTAGCTGTGTTATGTTTGAAGATTAAATATATATAATAGAAAACACGTTTCGCATCAATCACCGATATTTTATGTTCTTGAGAAAATATATACACGTTGGAATATTAGGCTTACAGATTTTCAGTGTCAAGTCTTGTCATTGTTATAAAACCTGAGAATCAACTCCAACCTAGTGTGACTCAGGACCTAACATTAAATCAAGTTGGGAATTTGGAAACTGACTTTGTACTTTAAGTTAATTCAGAACTCGATCCACTCTATTAAAACTCGAGTGATATTTAGTTTTTACTATTTCAAGATTATTTTCTTCTGAAACAAAACCCAGGTCGACTTTTCATGGCCTGACCACCTTATTCCATACAACTTGGAACTTTTCATAAACTTCTTTTTCATGATAGATTTGAAAGAGAATTTTCGTCTTCATTTTCTGGTTTATGAAAAACACCACCTTCTTTAAAATTTATGTTCTGAGTTGATTCTTGATTAGCAAGCTGACTTCTGTTTTTTTAGGTCAGACTGGGTTTTGTAGTGGGGAAAAATGACAATAACGTTGTAGCTTTGAAAACATTACTAGCATTTCTGGGTTCTTGGTCGATGAAATCCACATGGGTCTTTGCTAGTTATCAATAACGTTCTTGATGGAAATTGGCGGGAGCCATATCTAATAATGCTCAGGTGTGCCAGTAGCCTCGTACAGCTAAACCTCTGCTTCGCTAAAACCATTTCATGGGGGCAGTGCAGTTTAGAAAAAAATATAAGTAAAAAAATAAAACAACGTTCAACAAGGCAACGTTTTGTTGCTATTAGAAAAAAAAAATCTTAAAATTATATATAAAAAATAAACCCGTTTTATTTTTTTTTCAACTAAACACATTTTTATCTATTTTATTATAAAGAATTAACAAATATCATATATGATTTTCATGCGAATGTTTTATAACTTAGTTTTTATTGAATACTTTATTTAGATTTGTGTGCACTTTAATCAATAATAATAGACAAGAAATAAAAAAAAACATATTTTATTCATAAGAAAATAAAAGATTCAAAATGCAAATCCATAGACAAGAAATTACATATGCATTAACAAAATAATAAAAAAAATTTGATAAAAATATCGATTTGGGTACAAGTTAGGTGAACCCCCAGCCTGCCTTCATATCCAACCATAGTAAAAACTAAATGGATTTTATCTATATTCAATTTGATCCCAATCAAGTACTCCTTGATTTTATCTCGAAAAGTTTGAAACTAAAATTGATAAAAAAAAAAAGAAAACTATGTAATGATAAAATTGAAACCATATAATTTCCACAGGGGCATCAATTTTTTAGATTTGTCCTACGAATAAAAAAGAAAAAAAAAAGAAGCAGTAAAAAACAAAAATCAAACACTTATAATAACATACATTTGTTTTTATTACGGTTCACACTGTATAAGAATAAAAATTAATTTAATTGGTCAAGTTTTAAATTTATTCTTTAAAAATTATTAATTTAAATGTTATAAATTTTAGAATCATTAAAAGCTTATATAGTCATTAATTTTAGAATTTTTAAGATTTAATCAAAATATATATAAATTAGCTTAGATATAATAATTAAAAAAATAAAAACAAACAAAGAGAAAAGGCTTCAAATTATTGGAAATAACACCACCTTAATTTGTAGAAATCGATACATGACTCTAAATTCCAATTTCCAAACAACGACAAGACCAATCTTTCCTCGGCCATTCGAAGTGTTTGAGGAAAGTTATTTCGGTGCCTTTATGTAGCCTACGTGAGTGGAGTTTCCAACCCTGGTTAGGGTATGGAGATCATAAGCAATCCAACACTTGGATGTCTCCTTGTTGTAAAAGTAACCCAAGCACTTGCAATCGCCTGAACATTTCCTCCGACAATCGTCCTCATTCATCGGACCAATCCCACTTGTGTGCTTACTCATGTAATGATCAACCCCTTCCAACTTGTAGTAGTAGAATTTCTTCAATCCACATGAAGACGACTTCACAGGTTGACAGTCCCTGCTCCAACCCATTAGTCCATTCGGCAATGGGCAAGCGACACATTGGTTATCCTCACAAAGTCCAAAGCGACCGCATCTCTCTGGCAATTGACACTCACTCTCCCAGCCCGAATCTCTAGAGAAAAGGGTGAAGGTCCCTTGAAATCCATCATTGCTGTTCGCTTTATCATAGAAGGTGTGGATTCTAAGATTCCCATCTATCCCGAGTCGAAGAAACGACAGTGTGTTATTGTAGTTGACTGTAGTGAGTATGGCATCTTGGAAAGGAGTTGAAAGAGCAAAATCATAATAAAATCCATCGACTTCTCCTCGGCTATACAGAGTTACATTGTGAATACGACCCTTGGATTCGCTTAGCTTGTCTGGAGTGTAGTAAAGATAAGGCCTAGGAGAGCTAGGGCTCTTGTAGTACATGGCTAGTCTTTTGGGTTCCAAAACCAAGCTATATGGTCCATCGGAGTTTTCCTTTTCAGATGCCCGACTCACAAGCCTAGCTGTTCCTTCAACACGAAGAGACTGCCCCACTAGAAGAGTATCGGTGGGATGGTCAAAACTTTGCCAAACAAAATTGCCCTTCGAATCATGAAGCACCATGTTGCCATTGGGAAGGAGTTGCAGGCCAACAACTCCTTTCTGGGCAGTGTAGGTTTGCCAAGCAATGCTTCCATCAACATCAGCCAAGACAAGGTTTCCATCTTCACCAAGAGTGAGAGTGGCATTTACACGTACTGGTTTGCCTCGGTTGGCTTCCCAAACAAAATACATCTTTGGAGATGCGAGAGGGTTTCCCATGCGGAGAGCGAGAGTGAAGGCATCAGGGGTGGTGTTGTAAAAGCCAAGTTGGAAAGGGTAGTTATCAATGCCTATGAGACGATAATTTGCCCCATATTCTACCGAGTACACCCCGAAAAATGTGTCGACGGGGATCTGAAATCTGGCAGACGGAGGGACAGAAGCTTGAGCAATCAAGGAAAAGATTGAGCCGTAGAGGAGGCAGAGGGAAAGCAAGGAGACTTCAAGAAGAGGAGAGGACATTTTCCTTGGGTCTGATGTAGAACAAAGGCAGGCAGGTCCTCTTTTATAAGAGAATAATAGAGATAGCTCCTGTCATGGATTCAGTAATTATTCTTTTTTCCTAAAACAATTTCTATTTTAATTTTTTTAAAAAAACTATAAGATCCTGAGTTCAAACAGATTCCTCGAAATTATACTATTTTGAATACGAGTAAGATTTAAAGTATTTTTATTTAAAAATATATTAAAATAATATTTTTTTATTTTTTAAAAATTATTTTTAAAATCAACGTATTAAAATAATTTATTTAAAGTAAAAAAATAAAAAAAATTAATTTTTTTTAAAATATATTTAAAATACAAAAACAAACAACAATTTAACTTAATTTGTCATTAATTACTAATATTTAATTACACGTGATCTGCAGTAGACTGTAAGTGAGTGTTCTGTTGACTAATAAATGGCAAAAACCTTTTTCTTATTTTTAATTAGATAAATATTGGGCCAAGTGGTAAGTTGTAATTCCTTTGTCAACAAATTGTGATAAATGCACGTGACATGACTCAGACTCGTTTATCATGAAGCGGAGAAATAGTCAAATATGTGCAAGTTGCATGTCATATTAAAAGTCCACTAAAACAAAGCACAGGATAACTTCTCTTACATTTAATTGTTCGTCGCTACAATATAATATAATGATTTTTTTTTTTATTTTCATCAAAATTTAGATCTTTGACCAGGATTATTTCGATTATTTTGGTATTTCCACTAGGTGTATTAATTATTATTGATTTGTTTAGGGTATTTATATTTATTTAATATTATGTAAATAATAAAATAACTAAAATATCTCTAAAAGTAAAAATATTAGTGATCTTGGATATGAGTATTTAATTATTTTTTTATACACAGTAGGACTTTGCATTTACCCTTTGATACAAAAGATTTAGTTCATTGTAGTTAGGGGTATTTAAGTTTTTCAGCCTAGATTTTACTGTTAATTGTAGGTTTAGTTGAGGACAATAATGTAATTTTTTTTTAAATAATAATTTTTTAATTAAAAAGTTTTTGGCGCGTGCAGAGCAAGAACCAACGTGTTGGAACCATCGCACACTTTGTGCTGCGGGTGCGGCAGTTTCTGACGGTCAAAAAATCTCTTCCGTTGTCTTAGCCAATTCCTCTCTGTTTTCTCTTTCATTATAGGTGGCACGTGTACTTCAAATGTGGTCGGTGTATCGCTAGTGACCATTTTTTTTCTTGCTTCATTTTTCTCTCCTACCCCGGTAAATACAATATAGTCCTCGTTGTTATTTTTTAAAAAAATTCAGACCTTTTAGTTTTGATTGCTGCTTTTTAGTTGAGTTTTTTTTTTGTTGAAGTTTTATTTCTTTTCAATTTAACCTTTGGTTTTTAATTTGTATATATAAGGTATTTCAATTCGGTCCTTCTATTTTTAATTTCTTATTTTTTTTCTTTGCCCTTTTGTCAAAGTTTTTATATCTTTCATTTTCATCCTTCAAATTAGAGCTGAGCATTTTCGGTTCGGTCCGGTTTTGGACCAAAATAAACAACCAAACCAATTTTTTTTTTTTTAGTTTTGGAACCGAACCGAACCGAAAACTGGTTCAAACCGATTAATTTCGGTTCGGGTTTTTTCCCTTGCAAACCGTTCAAACCGAAATTACTCCGGTTGAGTTTTTTCTGGGCTTTTTATTGACCGTATTTTTCAACACTTTTGTTTTGTACTTGCTTCCATTTTCCAGAAAATCAACTTCAATTTATGTTTTGATAGATCCTTGCCCAGAAGTTAAACCTAGCAAAAAAATTCACAAAACAAAACAAAAAAAATATCTCTGGCTATGACTGCTTTCTTTGCAGTTAGGTTAGCTAGTCCGCTCTTTCCTGTTCTTCAAGCCCAATGAGCTTAGGGTGCCGTTGCACCCCTTCAATTATAATAGATCTTGATTTAGTGTCCTTTCTTCCCGAGTTTTGGAATTTCCTGAAAAGTATGAAATAAGAGTGGTTAGAAGTAGGAATCGTTGGAACTAGATGAAAGCCTAGGATAGCCTCAAGAAGCGATTTCAAATACTACTTACAAAGTTTTGTAATAGAAGAGCCTCAAGACTGGAATTCTTAAACCTTTCTTTGCATATTCCCGCGCCGTCGAGATGAGAGATGAGAGACAGAGAGCATGGAGGAGAAGGAGACAGATTTGAGAGATGAGAGATGAGAGGCATAGAGCATGGAGAAGAAGACAATTTTGAGAGATGAGAGACAGAGAGAAGGGAGAGGAGGCGGTTGAGAAAGTGAGAATGGTCAATAGTGATTTAAGTTTAGGGTTAGAAAATATGCTATTTATACTTGTTTTTTTTTTTTTTAAGAGCCGCTTAGTTGAACCGGGCCGGTTCGGTTCGGTTCAATCCGTTTCAGATTTTGAAAACCGAAACCGAACTGAACCGGAAATATTTTGTGATTTTCTAATCGGTTTAATCGGTTTTTTTCACGGTTCGATTTTTTCGGTTATTTTTTTTTCTCGTTTTCTCGGTTTTCTCGGTTTTTCAGTTTTTTTGCTCACCCCTACTTCAAATCAAGTTTATGATTTTATTTTTTCAATGATAATAATGATTTTAATTTGGTCAATTTTCTTTTGATTTCTTATTGTTTTTCTTGCCTCTTTTATCTAAATTTTTGTAGTTTTGAATTCTATCATTCAAATCAAGTTTATGGTTTTTATTTTTTCAATAATAATAACAATGATGATAATAATAATAATAGTAGTAATAACAATAACAATAACAATAACAATAATAATTGTAATAATGGTCATGGTAATAATAATAATAATGATGATGATGATAAAAATTAAAATGAAAATAATAATATTATTGATGATAACAACAAGAACAACAACAATTAAATTAGTAATGATGATGATGATGATGATGATAATAATAATAATAATAATAATAACAATATTAATATTAATGATAATAGTGATAATAATAATAGTAACAACAACAATAACAACAACAATAAAAGTAGTGGTGATAATAATAGTAGTCATTGTTGTGGTGGTAACAATACCGCTGCTATTGCTGCTACTACTACTACAAATAATGATAATAATAATAATAATATGGGAGAAAAGAAGAAGAAGAAAAAGAGTGAAGACAATAATAATAATAATAATAATAATAATAATAATAATAATAATAATAATAATAGTTATTGTGATGATAGTAACAACGACAATAGTAATAGCAACAACAATAATTACCGTGATGATGATTGTTAAAATAATAATAATATTAATAAGAATGCTGATATTATTATTAATAATGACAATGTTAGCAATAATTGTATTGGTGATAATAATAATAATAATAATAGTTGTAATAGTGATTTTAATCCTTATTTTTTTTAATTGCTTTTTTTTTTAAATTCTTTTGTATGATTAAAATTTTCTCTCTCTTAATTTCATCATTTAATATTTAATTTTATAGGAATTGAACTTCATGATTTTTCTAGATTGAGTGTTTCAAGTTTAATAACTCAGGTCACGAACTTAAAAAAATAGATATATTTTTTTAAAAGGATTTATAATTCTTTTTATTTTTAATAGTCATATAATCTAGACCGCGGGTTTGACGGAATATTCCGAGTTAGTTTAGCCCTAATTAGTGTTTTTACATATTTATCATAAATAATTTTTTTTATATTTTTTTTTACTAATTTTCAGTACTTAAACATTATTTTTTGTTCAAAAAATATCGACCCTGCGGTGAAGCATGGGCCCGAAAGCTAGTTATATACTAATACTAATATATAAAAAAAAACAATTATTTATTTAAATATATTTTTAGAATCATCAAAAAATTTGTTTCATGATTCAATAAAATAAAATAATATAATTACATGGAGTAGAAACAAAGTGAACAGCATTGATTTCTTATTATATGTTTAATTAATTGAAAATGTCTATTGGCAAATCTCGACTACCTTTTTGTTACTCGAATAATTAAAATGACTTCGCTCATCTCTCGCTTATATTATATCCATACAAATAATATTCTATTTTTTTTTAAATATATATTGCTAATATTATTCCAGGCATTAACAACCGGATTCACAATCCATATGTTTTGTAAATTTTAATCTTTAATATTTTCCATGTGGATCTAGTAGATGAAAAGAGAAGCATAGCCAATTTGATTATTTCACAAATAAAATCTAGTCATTCCTTTTTAACAATCCGTTAGGGCTCCTTGACACGTTCGCTCTCAGAATTAAGTTAAATATTGTTAAAAATAATCCTATTATATGTTTACTAAAGTAACTCTTATGAACAATAATTATATAAAAAAAAGATAGAAAAAGTAGAACAATATTATTAAGTAACAATTGAAAAATGGATCCTTTAAATATAATAATATTTAATGTGTCAATTCCTAATAAATGGATCTATTTATTAGGAATTTAAAATCAAGGTCATTTTTGAAAATGGCACGGTAAGAAAAACAAATTGAGAACTAGGACAGATGAAAAAAGTCGTAGGAAAAAGCTTAACTACAAGGGGTGCGCTGTTTACAACAACGCAATCTACAATTTTTTTTTAATTGTTTTATTAAAATAAATAATGTATCATATAAACACAAACTAAAATCTATTTTTACCATTACTAAACAAAATTATTTCCTCTCCTATATATGGCATAGACCCAAAGAATTAGAGTTTGAACTTCAAATATATTCAAATGTTTACAAGCTACAGCTTCTTTTCCTCCATCTATAGCTCAAAGGAAGTGAAATCTAAAGATGAGTGCCATTTTGAAATACCAATACCTTTCATAGACCGCAGATATGTAGCGCAGCAATGATTTGATATTAGCCACCGTAACGTGTCTTGAGGGACTCTGGGGGCTCTTCTTCCATTATGCCTGCTCCTGTTGTAGCTAGGTACTCACGAATGGTTGTTTTGCGGTCTCCAAGGAAAGTGTGTTCCAAAAAATTGTTGTAAGCTGCATCGCTGAGATTCTTCGCCGCCAGCACACTGCTCAACGCTTTATAACCCTCAATTTATATGAACAAGAATTGTAGTAGCAAACAGAGTGTAATGGAAAGCTTTGGCCTCGAGGATTTATGCTAATGGAAAGTTTTGATCCTAAAAATGTTTTTGAAAAAAATTAAATTTTTTTTATTTTTTTCTTAGCTTCAAATCAATTTTTTTTTTGTTTTCAGAATCATTTTAATACGTTGATATTAAAAATAATTTTTTTAAAAAATAAAAAAAAACATTATTTTGATGTATTTCTAAATAAAAAGTATTTTGAAAAACAAGTAGTTTTGGTGAACAATTCAAAGAGCAACAAGAAATCATCTCATCTCCAGCAAAAAAACCAGTCAAATTTCTTTATTGACAAGTAAAGGGTCAGGCATTTGATCACCAACTTTTTATGGATGTCCATATCTGATAGATGGTAGCAAATCAATGCATACTTGAAAGCACACAACGTAGGCTTGTCAAAAATACCACTTACCAGTGACGAAGATAAGCACGACAAGGTAAGATATCATCTCTCCAGATCTTATCGATGTTATATCTTCCATAATGCTGAAAATAAATCTCCTTACTTCCTGCATGAAATTAGCTAGCAGATATAACAATCCCATCTGTTACAGCAAACAATAACAAACAAGAGAAAACCTCAAACGCTAATTATTGCTTATTCATATTTGTAGTGCATGGTGAACCTTTTCATTATATAATAAAAAATATTTCTAATTCTCCTTGATTAAATAGAGGTAGCTCTCAGAAGTTAAAATGTAAGAAATTCCAAATTTTTGAAGTGCTGCAACCTTCGCAGACAATCAACATCATCCTGGATCAAAGAACAAATAGTTCTCATTTATCAAAAAATCACAGGAAGCTGGCCATGCAAATATAATCATGAAATGCAAAACTGCTAATCATGGCCATTCCATTCTCAATACTTGTATATAGCATTACAGGTGAAATCCTGTACAAACCTTTGCATCTAACTTGGAAAAACTCTTCATCACTATAACGCGCACAAAGCACCTGCATCAATTCCCAAACCAGTAAGCAAATCTGTTAACAACTTGTCATGCAGACGAAATCAAATAACAACATTTTTCACAATTTCAAACCCACACATACCGCAGGAAAATCAAACGGCTTGCCATCCAGTGTTTCAGGCACAACCTGCCACAGGTAAACAAAGCAAAGTAGATACTAGAAATCTGAACAAAGTCTATCATTAACAGCCAGTCATCCAACAACTTACAGCTAGAAATCAGAACAATGTTTATCAATAACAGTCAGTCATCCAACAACTTACAGCTAGAAATCGAAACTCGAGCTCCCTCTCCATAAAAGCTGGAATCTAACTTCACGAAGCAACAAATTCAATTAAGCTTCAATGATATAACAAATATAATCACATATTTCTTTCTCAATTATTCAAATATCAAAATAATTAATTGAATGAAACACAAGACCTCAATAACAATTCTTTTAATGTTTATATATAAATAAAATACCTCTGATTTTTCAATCTCAAAAACTGTAACTACTAAACTTTCACCTTCACACGGCTCCACACTCAAGCTCGAAATCTCCTGCAAAAATTTAAAATTTAAAACCGTAACAACAATATCGAATTAAGAAAAGCAAACCTAATTGATTTTTTTTTTAATTATTTGTAGTGTACTGAAGAGTTATGAAAGACCTTGGTTTCAGGCTTGGCGATACCACGCTCAAAGAAAATAGGAGCTACGTGAGCAAAGACGCGTCTAAATCCATTCAGTCTTGCAACTCTAAAGTTGAGTAGATCTGGAAATGTACTTCTCGCACTTCTCTCAGAGAGGAGAGAGCCGAAGCCGCAGACGGAGATGAGATCGGAGTCGGACGAAGAGAGAAAACTGCGGAAATCAGAATCGTCTCTGAGTTCGATCGGTTCCGGTCGGGAGATCGCAGAGGACATGATCAGAGACAGTCGCCGGGGAGGAATCCGGCTGCCGGAATAGCGAGGGAGGCTGAGAGAGGGGAGTGCGGCGAGGTTGTTTGTGAGAAGCGAGGTTGAGGAGGAGATTGGAGAGAGAATTGTTTTCACGTGAGAAGCACGTGAGCAAGGAAAGTGAAGGAATGGAAGGGGGAGAGAAGTGATCATGGCATGGCAGGTGTTTCTTTTGGTGGTGATGGAGAGGGCCAGGATCAGGATGGAGCGTAGTGTTCCAGTGGTTTAATTGGGGTTTCGCTTACTTCACATGCATTGCACGTGAGCTTGTTTTTTTTGTAAACTGGCTTTCATTCATAAGAGTATTTCTTTTAAATTTTCTATAAATTTCTTTACTTTAAATTAAGTTTTAGAGTATTTTTTAAATTGTTTTAATATACTAATGCTAAAAATAAATTTTAAAAAATAAAAAAAAATATTTTAAAATATTTTAAAATAAAAAATATTTTTAAAAACAATTATCATCGCTGTCCCAAACACCCTAAAAGTATTTACATAACTTTTTAAATTTTTAGATTAAAATTTTTATTAAGTTTCTTTTAATTTCAACAAGAGATGTATTTTTAAAATTACTTAAATAAATACTTAGATTTTATTTAAAAATATTTTTATTATTGAACAAATGAAAAATAATAATGTAATTGTCTCTTTATAAATAGTTTTTTTTTTCATTACAGATAAGAATCTATAACCTAACCTATAACACTTAAATAGTGTCTTAAAAAAGAAAAAATTAAAACAAAAAAGATAGGAAAAAAATGTCTTCGTCTTTTTCTTGTCTCCAATTTTTTTTTTATATATATATATATAAAGACTTAAAGAGTAGCTAACAATGTATAAAAATTGTATTATTGTTGTAAACCAAACTTTCGATGTTGTCAAGGTTTTGTTTTGTTTTGTTTTGTTTTTATCATTTTTTAGTTGTAGATTAATTTGATGAAGAACAATGTATAAGATAACGTTAATTATTGTCTTGGATAAAAGAACAAGATAAAAAATAATTGGAGTTTCTATTTTGATGTGATAAAAATTTATTTTTAAATTATTCAAGAAATATTTTTTTTAAATCTTTCTTCATTCTTTTAACTAAACACACACTCTTGTCTTGAAAAAGTACTTTTACACACAGATATATATATATATATATATATGAAAGAGAGGTAGAGCGATTGAAGGAGGTATGCTCTTTAATCAAATCTCAGACGTGTAAAATTAATTCTGGCCGGTCCATGATGCTTCTTCACAATTACATATACAACAACTACTGGAGCAGTTGAAGGCATAGTTATAAGACCCGGCCCGGGGGTTGACCCGGCCAAGGGGCCGGGTCCCGGGTTTCAGGGGTCAACCCGGGTCAACTCGGGTCAACCCGGATTAACCCGGAAAAAATTAAAAAAAAATAAAGTTTTAATATTTCATATGAAAAAATCCATGTAAATATAGATTATACATATTATGAAGTTTAAAAGAATATTTTAAAAAAAAATTTATCCCACATTAAAAAGATATTATGTTAAGCTTTTAAGTTGAAGTATTTAAACTAAAAAAGTTTTTTATCCCACATTGAAAAAACATAACTTTTTCCTTGGAAACATAGAGTATATATACTAATGGGTTTCAAATCCCACATTGAAAAAACATAACTTTTTTTATGGGAACATGGAGTATATATATGAAAGGGCTTCAAATCCCACATTGAAAAGATATTATGTTATCCTTTTAAGTTGAAGTATTTAAACCAAAAGGTTTTTTATCCCACATTGAAAAAACATGGTTTTTTTCATGGGAACATAGTGTATATATATGAAAGGGCTTCAAACCCCACATTGAAAAGATATTATGTTATCATTTTAAGTTGAAGTATTTAAACCAAAAGGTTTTTGATCCCACATTGAAAAAACATGGTTTTTTTTATGGGAACATAGTGTATATATATGAAGGGGTTCAAATCCCACATTGAAAAAATACTATGTTATTATTTTAAGTTGAAGTATTTAAACCAAAAGGGTTTTTTATCCCACATTGAAAAAACATGGTTTTTTTCATGGGAACATAGTGTATATATATGAAAGGGGTTCAAATCCCACATTGAAAAAATACTATGTTATCCTTTTAAGTTGAAGTATTTAAACCAAAAGGTTTTTTATCCCACATTGAAAAAACATGACTTTTTTCTTGGAAACATAGAGTATATATACTAATGTGTTTCAAATCCCACATTTGAAAAAAAAAAAAAAAAAAAACCGGGTCTCGTCCGGGTTCGCCCGGTCGCCGGGTCCCGGGTCGACCCACCGGGTCGCCCGGGTTTGGCCGGGCTGTTGCCACAGCCGGTCTTTTGTTAAACCCGGACCGGTCCAGCCACCGGGTCGACCGGGTCCCGGGTCGACCCGCCGGGCCGGGCCGGGTTTAATAACTATGGTTGAAGGCATTGTTTTACAAAGCTTTCATCATGTCAGCCTGTGAGGAGATCAGTTGAGGGTCGATCTGTTGAGACGGTGAAGGGTGGAAGAAGAGACATATGGCTGAGATATCATCCATGGCAATCCCTTTTTTCTTGTACCTCCATGCACGGCCTGCGCATTCCACCAGTCTTTTAGCTGATTCTTCCCTATCTGGTGTCAAAGAAACAACCTGCACTGCTTCTTGGTTGGAAATCACATCCCATACCTGTGCAACACAGCAAATAACCATCATTGATTTATATTTTACTACTTCTCAAGGCAAAGGCAATGTGTTTTTCTTGGATTCATTCTGCTTTTCATTGGCTAAAATCAACAGAAGTGAATACTTTGAACTGTGTTTGATTACTGTTTCGAGATACGGAACATGAAGATGAAAATAGTTGGGGCAAAGAAGACATGTTTTAATGTCTTTTATCTTTTGAAAAGACAGAAACTCATTTCTATCCTCGAAGAATTCTTCGACTAAACATGTTTTTATCATCTCTGTGCCTATCCTTTCGATCATGGAATATCAAGTGATTAGGCGAAAGAGTGCCATTGAGAAAATGCATACCCCGTCAGTCGCCAAGATGACGAACTGATCTCTGCTTGATATGTTTCTTCGTGTCACATCTGGTTCCGAAACGAGCCCAAAATCTTTTACGCAGTGGTCTCCAAATGCTCTTGATAATGATAGTCCTGGAGTCTTGCCGTTTGGCATCCAGACCCTATAAACCCCTGGCTCGTCATGCAGGCAAAACACTCGGCCCTTCGACTGTGTTATTCTTTCAGCCTCCTCTGCAATCAGCATCAGAAATGTTTAAACAACAAACTATCACTTGTATTTGTGCATATATATATATAGAACGAGTGAAGGAATGCTCTAACCAGGTAAATTAGGCTTAAAATCGATGGTAAGCTGAAGTGGAACCAAACTGCCATCAATGGAAGTGGTCGCCAGCACAGCCCTCGAATCACCAACATTTGCTATAACAAGATTCTCACCCTGAAGACACCATATTGGACAAAGAAATTTAGGCTCCTGGTGATTGAAAGCCACGAAATTCTCAAATATTTAGCCTACAAGAACCCTACAGACTAATTTTATTTATCATCACATTCTGCATTTCGAAACTCCAATTCTGCTCTAGTTACACCTGATCAACAATTTTATCAGCCAGAGACAGCAATTTAAGACAAGAACATCTTTGAAAAACACCAGAAAGACATAATTAGTCAACATATCTATTGTAAAGAACAAAGAGATGCGTTTACTAATAAGCACCATACCTGTTTAATGATTGTTACGGCCGTAGTCCCACTAAAAAAGGAGTCAATCTTGCGATTCTGCTTAAGTTCCTGATCAATGGCAGCGTAAGTCTTTAGGTAGGACTGCTTCCAAATATCGAATTGGTGAAGGTTTCTATCCAAATCCATCTCGAAGTCCATGCCAAGCGATGTCAATGCAAGGTTTTCTTGCCAGTTACACAGCAACAAAGAGGGTACAGATTCTCTAACTTTTTTTGAAACGAAATGGCCCCATGGTCCATGCCCATCAAAAATGCCACAAAAGATCATATCATCTTGACTCCCGAATCCCTATATGACAAGGAACAAGCCAAAAGATGAATCATGATAAAACTAGCTGCAGATTGAATTCACTGTGAGGTCTTCATATGGCTTGTCTTACCTCCCACACAACAGAAGAATCCTGATTAATTCCTTTTTGCCCTCTCTTGGAGCAGACCGATGCAAAATTATCTGACTTACTAGACTTAACATTGCCAGAGGAGCTCAACATCAACTCGTTCTTCCTCGCATCCTTTGCCAAAGCTTCTGCAGCTTCCTTTCCAGTATCTTTTTGAGAGTTTCTGCCCTTGATTGTCGATATTATTCTGGACAATCCATCATGAAAAGATGGAAAAAGCACCATCGATTCTACAGCCTAATCACACAAAATCTTTTATCTCTTCATCTAATTTAAGTTGTTTGTAACTAATGTTTTGAATAAACATCCAAGCTGATCTTCACGCACACTTCAAAAAAAAAAAAAAAAAAAAAAACAAAATATATTGTTATATTAATACCTGGGATTTCAAACTTCAATTATCAAACTTGAAATCTACATTCAATAAACGAAAGGGCTCCTTCTCTTTTCCCATTTTGAAGAAACAAGCATCACAAACAAAACCTCCTCAACGTCCCGAATGGTGAAATGAAAAACTACTACGATATATACCTAATAGTTAAAACTTCATTTCTTCAACATTTTCTTGGCAACCAAACAGAACCCATTATATAGTATATATCGCATTCAATATAAGATATATAGTCGAAAAACAAAAGGCCAACAAATAAGAGAAGAAGAAAAGTGAACAAGAAACCTACTGATAATATTATTTCCCTATAGGTTCACGAGAGGAACTTCTAGCTATTAACCTGTAATTAAGCTGGGACTTTAGCCTGATATCTCCTCTGATCACCGGCCGGTATCTGATGTGATCACTCAAGCGATCCAAATTATTAGTTGGATATTGAATGGGCTACTTGTTTTTTATACTCCAATTTCGTGCACTCTCTTGTCTTGCTCCTAATTCAACCCACAATCAACTTGATAAACGCGTACGTTGGCAAGCACTGTAGATAGCTTTACAGCAAGTCAGCAACTGTAGGTTGCTCGCTGAGGAAATGACTACAATTTGAATGTTATGTCAGCTAACGGTCGGTTTGGACAATTCACAAGGATTTTTTTGGACAACTACGTACTCTCCTTGAGGTTTTGTGTGGTTTCAGGCTTCAAAGAGTTGCATCATGGCCGCCAATTTGGATATTTTTTGAGGAGCCCGATAATTCATTAGATCAACATGAATATTAACTAGTACAATGCCGGTGCCTTTGCGACGGATAAATTTGTAAATTCTATTTAAATATTTTAATTAATTTCAAAAATCAAAATGAATTAATATTAATTGCATATTTTTTTAACTAATATGAATTTTTTAGTATTTAATATTATAGGTGTATTTAATGTTTGAGTTTGAACAATAACTCAATTAGTTAATTAAGAAAATCTAATTGGAAGATGCAAATATCAACACTAAAAAGATGTTAAATCAACTTAAAACTACATTTAATCATAGTTAATAATTACATAAAAAAATCACAAGATAACCATTAATTATTGACAAGAAAAAAAAAAGAAAAAAAAAGGGAGTTAGATAGGATGTAAGATGCATACACCTATAAATATAAGAAAATTAGACTTGTAAATTTGAATTGGATGCGTGATTTGAGTTTTTTTTAAAAAATAAAAATAAAAGAGATTGATGCTTGCAATTTTTTATGATCTAAGATCGAGGGTGAACCGGTTTGGATCTCCAAACCTAATCTTTATACTATTTTAAACTTAAAACATTTTAAAATATCTTAAAATCATTTCAAAAAAATAAAAGATCATTTTTAAAAATCAAAACATTATGTAAAGAATGAAAAACTTGGAATAAACTTTAAATATCCTACCATATTATTATGATAATATTAATTTTGCATTTAAAATATTTTTTATATTAATCATTTTTAATTAATAATTTTTATTAAAATTATCTAAAAAAACATATAGATCTTTATATAAAATGATGTTTTTTCTTATTTAAAAATAAATATGGATATAAAACTTTAATAATGTTTTTAAGTTGAACTTTTTATAGATAAAATGGAATGAAAAAGGTTTATCCCAGCATAATAATGTGCATAAATAACAATTTAGCTAAAGGCCCAATTATGACAATTATTATAGTGCTTAATTTGCTTAGTTTAGAACTATAACCATTACCGTGCTTCGCTGCAGGTAGAATAATTTTTTTTTTGATATAAAAATAACATTAGGGTAAAAAAATCTAAATTTCGAGTTATTGGTTTAAGTGATAATATAAATAATATGAAAAAAACATAACAACAATTAAAAAAAAAACAACAAAGAAAAAAAGGTAAAAAGAACAGACCTGAGTATATTTAGATTATCAAACAATCTAATGTTAGCCTAATAGAAAAAACCATGATAAACCTATCCATGGTATCAAAAAACCTAAAAAACCATCTAAAAAACCAAAATCAACCCGAAATCAAAAATCTTCTCGAGCTCATATATGTTTTTTCACAAAATTTAAAGGTAAAAAAACACCTAATATGAACTCCCATCATCAAATGCAATCATTTGACACAAATATTGACCGTTGTGGTGGTCTAATTTAGTGTCAATATTTTTCTCTATTTATCACTAAAATCCAACAACCTCTCTTAAACCGTGAACTAAAAAAAATATCAAAAATGAGTTTTTATATTAAAATTAAATTGAAAAAAACCTTGAGGTGCCAAATATGTATAATTTTCAAAGTATGAGGACTAAGTTAAACTTTTTGTGTGAATTTTGAAATCATCACCCATTTTTGGCGTCTTTTCTACTTTGATTTCCTGTTTTTCAATTTTATCCATAGTCAACAAATTTGATTCAATTGCTATTGAATTTGGCTAAAAAAGCAGCAATTGCACAAAAATAGGTTGAGAACCAAATTATAAAAAATATGAACAATAAGTCCATAGTGAAATGTGAAGGGGTGCAAAATATCGGCTCAATAATACTCGTCCCACGCGTTTTAGTTTTTTATTTAAAAATAATCAACATGTATATATTGAATTTGACCCAAAAAGATAATAATCACATTAAAAAAAAATTAAGGATGAAATTAAAAAAATTAAACAATAAATTTACAGTGAAACATGGGAGGGTGATCACTTTTTAGTTTTTTTACTTATAATAGTAGATTCTCTTGGTACCACTAGCATGTTCAAGCAAGTTAAGAATATTGAGGTGAAATACTAAAAACTTTATTAGTTTTGCAGTTGTAGATCAATTTAATGATACATGCAATATCAAAGGCAATAAAGATATTTAGAGGGCCTGAAAAAAACCTTATGCTCCTTTCATCCAATTCTCATACATGTAAAATTCTTGGTCTATAATTCTTTACAATATTTACACCGACAGCAATCACTACAGTCGGTGGCTGAAGCTTTGTTTCTTTAAAAAGTCTTGATCATGTCAGCTTGTTTAGAGATCGTCAGAGGGGCAGCTTTTTGAGATGGTGAAGGGTGAAAGAAGAGGCAGATGGCTGAGATATCATCCATGGCAATGCCTCTTTTCTTGTTCTTCCAAGCACGAACTGCGCATTCCACTAGCCTTTTAGCTGATTTTTCCCTATCAGGTGTTGAAAAAACAACCTGCACTGCTTCCTGGTTAGAGATCACATCCCATACCTATGAAAAACAAGAGGAAAAACACTTCAAAATTGTACAGATTCTTATTTGTTCACAAAGACACTAGAAATGCTGTAGAATTGCCATGAGAAGGACTACAATTCAGTCTGCTATTTTTCTTATCGTCTCTCTTACTCTACACTAACCTGTAGTTTTACCTGCTCGAGATGTCAGCAAAAAATGCAAAAAGAGAAGACTGAGGTGATACTTTTGTGATAAAAAAAAAGATTGGAATCAAGAAAACACATACCCCATCAGTGGCTAAAATGACAAACTGGTCTCTGCTTGTGATGTTTCTTTGTGTCACGTCAGGCTCGGAAATGAGCCCAAAATCCTTTACACAGTGGTCGCCAAAGGCTCTGGATAATGCAAGTCCTGGAGTTCTACCATTTGGCATCCAGACCCTAAACACCCCGGGCTCGTCACGCAAACAAAACACTCTGCCATTGGACCGTGTTATTCGTTCAGCCTCCTCTGCAATCAATATACGCAGGGGCATAAATAATCAATGCTCATATCATTATGTATCTGTGCAGGAATCTATAACTTGCGAGAGGAAAGGCCAGCTGACCTGGTAAATTAGGCTTAAAATCGATGGTAAGCTGAAGGGGCACCAAACAGCCATCATCATCAGTAGTTGCCAATACAGCCCGAGAATCACCAACATTTGTTATAACTAGATGCTCACCCTGAACACACCATTGCAACAAAAGTATTAGGCTCCTTTAAAACATGAAAAACTCCTAGAAAAAAAAAAAACAGGCTAGTGAGATTTTAACTCGTGATCAACAAGGTTCTTCTGATACCATGTTAAAGAACCAACTCAACATAAAAGCTTAAAGCTACCATATTAGTGCTAGACTATAAAGCACCATACCTGTTTAATGATTGTTAAAGCTGTAGAACCACTGCAAAAGGAATCAATCTCGGGATGCTGCTTAAGTTCGTGATCAATGGCAGCATAAGTTTTCAAGTAGGACTGCTTCCAAATATCAAACTGATGAAGGTTTCTATCTAAATCCATTTCGAAGTCCATGCCAAGCGACGTCAATGAAAGAGTTTCTTGCCATTTGCATAGCAATGAAGAGGGTACAGATTCTCTAACCCTTTTAGAAACAAAATGGCCCCATGGCCCATGCCCATCAAAAATCCCACAAAATATCATATCTTCTTGGCATCCAAATTCCTGTTTAAAAAAGAAAATCAAAACCATGTTGAGCAATTAATATTCAATATTAAGAATCGGCTAGAAACAATCCAAAAGGCTCCTATTTTACTCAAATCTTTTATGATGGTTTATGTTAAAAGTAGCCGTGCATGCATACCTCCCACACAACCAAGGAATCCTGATTAATTCCTTTCTGCCCTCTCTTGGAGCAGACTGAGGCAAAGTTACTTGACTTGTTAGACTTAACAATGCCCGAGGAACTCAACATCAACTCATTCTTCCTCGCATCCTTTGCCAATGCTTCTGCAGCTTCCCTTCCTGCATCTTTTCGAGAGTTTCTTCCTTTCTTGATTGACACTGTTCCAGCCAATCCATCGAGCAGAGATCGAAAAAGCACCATTGCTTCGACAACCTTATCATGCAACAAATCTCTTTATTTAACTTCACTGTAACTAAATAACTTCTAAAAGCACCTAATGATATGTTCTTATGCACGTTCTTTAGATGCAAACTATCTTAAGAAAGGTGAGTTAGAAGAAGATCAAATTCTCTATGATCATCCAAAAGTAAATATAAAAGAGAAGAAGAGAAGTAAGAGGAAATTAAACCTCGAAAAATATGCTCTTTAATTTGGTTCACAAAAGGAATGATCAGCTACTAGCCTGAAAGCTAAGACTTTAGCCTGATATCTCCTATCACCAGCCGGTATCTGACGTCACTCCGGCAACCCGAACCTGTATTGCTTGGATAATCAAAGGCTACTTGATGCTTATACTCCATTTAAATTTGTATATTCTTTCAACTTGCCAGTTCATACGTATGTGATTTATAGCCTTACAGCAACTGTGAGCTGCTTAGGAAATGGCCACCATGCCATTGTTCCATTGCTCCATGTCAAGCTCAAGTAATGGGCTCCTAGGACATTTCATGGGATGATTTTTCTTGGGACAACTCCTTGAGGTGATGACTTGCGTCATGGCCAGTTTGGACATTCTTTTAGTTCATGCATGTCTATTGCTGATTAGATCAACAACATTAACATGCAATTGCTAGAATCAATTTTTTGTTCTTCCTTTGAGTTTTTTCTTTTATTCGACAAATGAGTTGTTATTTTTGATCAATTTGCTTATCCACAAACTAAAAATTATTCTCTTACTTCGGTTAAAAGTATTTCTATGTGGAATCAAAGAGATTTAAAGAGATTATCGATGTGGGTTTGGTAATAGAAAACAGTTCTCCGTTTTCATTTTCCATTTTCAATTTTTTTTCTAGTTTTTCTTTTTAATAGAAAATTGAAAAATGTGTTTATTTGTGAAAACTAAGATAAATTTTTTCACCGAAAAATTAAGAAATATATAAATATTATAACTCTTCTCATAACAAATCAAAACCATAATTTATATTGTAGAATATTAATTTTATTTCATTCAATAAAAAAACTATCATGAAATAATTATATTGTCAACTAAAAAGTCTTTTTTATATAGGACTTGTAATAAAAATAAATTTTCGATACTAAATAAATGTAAGAACCTAAGAAATAATAATTCATTATCACATTTAACAGTTTTACTAATAAAATTTTCTGTCGGTATTTACAATACCATTCCATCGGCAATAATTTTACTGACAGATTCATGGATGAAAACTGTCCGTCGATAAATATTTTGTTGGTAATTTCATTTATGTCAGCATTTTTGTCGATAAAATAACACCAATGGTTTTACAAACAGAAAATGCATGAAAAAAGAAATTACTCGCTTTAATATACCGACAGAATCATTTCGTTAGTAATTAGTAGTGATATTTATTGTAATTTTATTCCAACCCTCTATAAAATATCGACGAAATTATTTCGTCAGTGATGTAACAGTGTTGTAATGGCATATGAAATAAATTGTTTCAAACTCTCTGAAAGATACTGATGGATTGTGTCCGTCGATATATCCATCTATAATAATTAAAAAATATATTTTTTTAAAAAATCTTTTGAACAAAAAAAGAAAATAATTAAAAAAATAAATTTGTATAAAATTCAAGTATGTAAAAATAAATTTGAATAATATAAAATCCAAATATTCATTACAAATTTATATGTTCAAATAAAATTAAACTAGAACAATGGCGGTGCTAGAGGAGGAGGAGGAGGCTCGCCATTCCCGAAACCAAACAGTCAAAAAGAGGGCGCACACGTATCACTCATCTATGATCTCATGTCCATGATCATGCGACAGAGTTCTTCATAATCCGCCGAGAGTCATTCATACTTTTTGGTGATATGGGTTGTATGTTCTTGCAAGGCTGCAAACTCCTGAAACTAGATGCTCGATACCGATTACGAGCTCCCAACGGTTGAGACATTACGGGCCGTCCGCAAGTTCTCAGTCGTAATGTTGGAGAGTTTGTACACCCGATTTCTATCGAGTCCATTAGACGATCCTACCTCCATATATAAATCCAGATCAAAATCCGGGTGGGTCGAAGGATTGTCCCGGTGTCTCTTCCTCAACCGACTGTTATATGTCTTCTGGAAATAAAAACTAAAATTATCAAATTCAATTCAAGAAAGTAATAACTTACGAAAGAAAATGGTTGAACAAACATACCATAAAGTGTTGAGTGCGATTGTCGATGAACTATTGCATCCCCTTTTGGCAGTCTTCACTCCGCATGTGCGTCTCCATAAAAAGCTCTATTAGGCTCGACTCACATTTAAAAGCTGTAGCTTGTAAGAAAAAAATATTTCAAGTTAAATATATTTATAAATAACAACAAATTAATTAAAGATAGATGTGATTAGAATTAATCTTACCATCCGTTTTGCATGCGAAATGAAAGGAACAAAGCCGCCGGAGTGCGTGGTAACCGAGCCGTGAATTAGCCTGTTCCGGTTCCCTGCACTGGACTACGAGCATCGTGTGAAACGCTCGGATGTCACGTGCTGAATATATTCCATCCATGTGTCCTCCGGGATGTATGGCGGCTCGAAATCCTTTCAAACCGTCACGTCATTCTAGCTTGGTAGAGCATTTTCTCTAGCATATTTTTTAGCTTCTTTTTACATCTCATACCAAAAATCACGCAACCTACATGATACAAATGTATTCTATATGAGTTAATGACAACTAAAATTTTAATATTTAAAATAAAAAATAATTATCATATTGTTTTCGTTGTTACCTAGTTGTAGCGTGATTCACCCAAATCCTCCTCGCAACATTGTCATTTTCTCTATCCCATTCAAATTTATCCTTGCATTAACAATTTATAAAAAATAAATCAATAATATAAATAAAGTAAATGAATTTACATAAAAAATAATTAAAATTTTAAGTTAACACTAACCTTAAATCTTGTAAACCATGCATCGATATGAGGTTTTCAATCAGGATATTAGAAAACCTAACTCTATTGAAACAATGAAATCTCTATTGACAATTTAAACACCGATGTTATTACTCGAGTGACCTCAATGTTTGTAAACCTTAAAATCGATAAAATGAATGTAATATTAATTGTTCATAAATTGTTAAACACAAACTAACTCAAAGCAAAACAAACTTACATTGAAAGGTCGTCCTTCCAATACGCCTCGTACTTGCGGGTGAATGGATCCCGCTATGAAGGAACATCGCCTCCACGTTACGGAACAACACTCGAAGAGGCAACATCATGAGTCGACACATGTGCCTCTTCTTGGTCAGCATCTAATGACACGTTGTTGTCGTCATCGCTGCTAGAAGAACTAGCTACGATCATGTGCTCACAACGTGCAATTGATTTTTCTTTATGCATCTACACAAATTTGATGAATATTTACATAGTTAATTTCATTTTAAAAAAAATTTGGCAGCACCTCCTCTATACTAGAAACTACCCAGAATTTTCAATCCTGCAAATATACAAAATATATGCCACAATCCAGTTGATTTTATTCTATTTCTACCAAAAATTTTGGATTATTAAATTTTATCTCATTTTCAATGTGATAATATTTTTAACCCTAAATTGATAAGAATTTTTTGTAATTAAATTTAATCCTATATATTCAATTAACATTTATACTACAAATTTGACAATAACAATTAAAATTCAACAAAACAATAAAACATTAGTGCAATGTAGAGAATAAAATAGAAAAAAAAAATTAATCCTATATATTCAATTAACATTTATACCATCGGTGACTACACAGTGAATGATGCCAAATGGTTTCTGTATTCCCTATCTATTCATCATGCAAATACTGAAATTGAAAGCTGCTCGCACAACACAATAACAGAAGTTCCCATAACAATAATAAAATAAATACTTCTTTGTTGAGAATTTCGTAAATAAGTTCTCTTTCAGCCTGTTCTCTTCAAGTAAAATGCTTCTCGCTCATTCCACAATTCTATCATAACCGGCTTTACTTTACCCATAATCTGACTTGATGGTAAACACTTATGCAACGATCGATAATTTACTGTGATTTGTGTAGCCATCTCATAATGGTTCGTTAAAATCTTTTAAAAGATAAAAAAACCTAGCAGCGTTTGCATTAGGTTCTTCATCTATGATTGAACATTGACCAGCATGACTCCGATTCATTCTCATCGCACCCACAACCATAGTCCTATAAGAATTACTATTGTTAGTCTCAACTCCATGCACATTGCTAGCACTAGAAGTTGACCCAACCATCCTTTCTACCATAGTCTCGTGAGGAACAAATGGTTCTTCGTGTGCATACTAACACAGGTATTCTTCCATGAACCTTTCATGTGGAAGATGCATCGTTACAATATCTGGATCGAGAAACTTTTTATTTTTACACCTCTTGCATGGACACGTAATACCGCTTCCACTAATATTTATTGGAATAGATGTTGCGTAATTAATAAAACCCTGAACCTCATTACAATAATCCATCATCCGCAATCCTTGAGGTGAATCTCGATACATCAATGAACAATCATCCATGACTTTTATCGAACCAATATATATATATATATATATATATATCAAAAAATAATGACAACAATATGTATTAATTAACTACGTTAAATAAATAATCAACCTATTTTCATACTTCTCTTAATTCATTATCAATTATCTACGTAGATACAAATTTACACACATTAATTTACAGAAATTACAACTCAGCAATAAAATTGACAAAATATAAAACGGACCGTTAAACAAGCCATTATTTATATCATCACAACACACCTACGTAGGTTATTCGATATAAGTTTCAACAATTTACAAACAAATATAATTTTACAAAATTTAAAACAAACTGTAACATGTACAAAATCATGTATCCACACAACAAGTTTGTTTGAAAAAAAACAATAAAATAAGTAAACACCCAAACAAAATACATATGCTACAAAAATATGCAATAAAAAATTGACATTTCAAAATTGTGTTCAAATTAAAAAAATGGTAGATTTACTTATTTAAAATGAAAAATTCACAATAAAAGTGCTACTGTGACTGGAAAGGTCAAGTAAGGATGAGTTGTGTTGAGATTGGATGGGGGAGGGGTCTGTTTGTTAGTTGCATATTGGGGTGGGGGGGTTGTTTAGTTGTAGAGGGGAAGAAGGAGAAATAGAGGAGGGGAGGGACGATGACAAGGTCATATATTAACTATTACTGATGAAATTTTTTTATTTTTCACCATGTCGGCAATTCTGTCAGTATAAGTAACACGTCACTGTATGATTTTTCCTGTTTGAATCCAACTGTAATTCTGTCGGTAAAAGTATCCACAAAAAATTACATGTCATCGTATTTTTTTTATTTTTTAAATTCCTTTTATTCTGACGGAGATTGCCTCGGTATTTACAGATAGAAATATTTCATCGGTAGATATCGATGGAGTTAGCGATGAAATAAATTCGATCGGTCAATATCACCCCAAGATACCGATGAATTTTTTTTATCGGTGATTTCGTTTGTATTCATAGATTTTTTGGTAGTGATTTAACTCTTTATATTGTTAGAAGGTGCTTGTATATAGAAAAAAAAAATTGTATTGTTCATGGCTTTTCTTCATTTAAAAAACAATGAAAAACTTATACAAGAAAATTGTGAAGAATCTTTAAAATATATTTTTTGAAAAACAAAAGGGTAGTTTTTGGGTGAAGAAATATTATATTTCAACAAAAACTTTCAATTTTTTTTAACTCGAGTTTCTTATAAAATAAAAAAAAATTAAAGTATTGATATATTTCTTAAAGACCTCCTACTTTTATAGAAGTTGAATCCAAAACAATAAAGTGAAAAGGATGCTCATTTATTAATTAACTACACATGTCAAACTTTAATATTGTTTTATTTTAATAATTTAACTCACAATCAATCACATCTTCAAATCAACTTGCACGTCAACAAAGCTAGATTTTGTTGAACGGTCCAGCTATTTTTCTAAACAATAGAAACAAATTTAACCTAACCCCGATGATATATATATATATATATTTATTTAACGAGGGTATATATGTTCTCCATCGTAAATTAAAATAAGATTTAGCTAGCTAGTTTGATGTCATGACTGATCGTGATTTGTCGGTCGAGAAATATAAAAAGTAATGAGCGATTAGCTCAGTGCAATTAAAGTAAGATTAACATATGGTTAGGAGAGCAAGGGGATTAAGATTGTATTATCTTCAAGAGGTTGCTAATAATTAAGTAGAATATATAGCACCGATTACACAAAAATATTGTGAGTGCAGTGCTCCTACATATGATGATACCAAACACATGGCTGGTGTTCAACGCAGCCGATGTGCTGACCCCTGCGATTGTGATGTGTAATGGACTTGGCAGGCAGCCACCATAGCCCATCAACTAGCTTGGTTCTTGTTCCAGAATTGTGAAAAGGGCTGAGATTTAATGGTGTTTTTGGGAACTAGGTATTAAATTTTGTTTTTGATTAAAATGATTTTTTTATATATATTTTTAGATCGTTTTGACGTGCTAATATCAAAAATAATTTTTTAAAAATAAAAAAAATTATTTTAATATATTTTTATATGAAATATTTTAAATCACTACTGCTATTACAATCCTAGATAACGTCGGAAAACAATGTGGGAGAGAAGTGAGCAAAGATTTCAGAGAAGGAGAGCATGAGATATTGAGATGATCATCTGGGTTGTGGCATGCACCTAATTGCTTCTATAGTTTGCATTCCAAGCACCATGATTCTAAGTGATTTTTGCACGAGATTCTTTCATGGAAGAAGGAATATTGGCCGGGCTGGGCTCTACAAGCTGCTTGTCTACTCATAATCTCAATTTATATGCATTGCAAGCATTTTTTCCATCTTTATATAGGCCATATTTTAATCTTTAAACACGACTTTTTCAAAAAAAAAAAAAAAAAAACAGAAACTAATTTTTGTAATTAATGCCAACATAAATGACTTACTGTTTATTAAACTAAAACTACTTTTTGGCCGGCTTAATAGAGAGAAAAACAAAACTGCACGTGTTATTTTAATATTTAAGTTAATTTACTAAATACTTTTCTAATATTAAAAGAATTTGTCATTGTCTGGAAGCCTCAACACGATAGAGAAATAAAGTTTTTATTTAAATAATTTATCATCGTCCATCGTATTCTGTGGGCAGAACCTAATAGCGCCACTCAAATTAAAGTAATAAGGGGTATAATTGTAAGATTTTAAACTCCGCGAGACTTGGCTTGAAATAAAATCTTAATAGTTAGAGGACTGAACTGAAAAATCTAATCGGTTTCTCTTAAAGTGTCCGTCGGTTTACTTATGCAACTTTGAGGACGAGGGGAGACGGCATAACGGGCAACAAAACAAGGCGTCTAAAAAAGAAGAAGTCAGATTTGTGGATGACATTTGAAAGGGTCCCACGTAGAAATCAAAGTGCAAAAAAAAAAGAAAAAAAAAGTATTTGACTCATCTGGTGAGGATAACTACTAATGTAATATTTTGTATTCTATTAAAGTTCATATAGAATATTTATTTATTTTTATAATGTTCAATTATTTTTACAATATTTTCTATTGTAATTAAATTCAATTATATTATTTGATTTATATTCAATTAATAAATAAATTTAATACACAAATAAATTTAATTTATTTTGTTTTCTATATTACTCTCATTATCTTCGTTTTATTTCTTTAAAGGTCTTTTTTAAAAAAAAAAGGCCATATGAATATTTTAAAAAAGTTAGTTTTAACATTAAATTTCTTTACTTTGAAATTATGAACCAGAGATGTTGACTTCTAATTTATTTTTGTAGCAGTTTTAGATATTGAATTCCATTTGGAATTCAATTCTTAACATTTAAAGGAGTTTCAAACATGAAATTTCATTAATACTTCTTAATTGAATTCAATTCATAAGATTTCAAATATGTTGTAAAAATCATATAAAAGTAAATTAGAGGTTAAAATTTACAATTATAAAGAGAAGAAATTTAATGTTAAAATTAAATTTTTCAAAATACTCATTTACACATCTTTTTTTTTAAAGATCTTCGAAGAAATAGAATGAATGTGATGAGAGTAATATAGAAAAAAAATGAATAGAATTTCATCTCTTCCACAAACATGTGAATTCAATTTATTTATGAATTGAATTTAAATTTCAAATTGAATAATATAATGGAATCAATTATAATATATAATTAGTTTTAAGTAAGCTATGAAGGTAGAAAAGTAAAAAAGATATCAGCTCCTGATTACCCATCACTCTTTTTAGAAACATTTGAAGTAATAAGATAAAGGTAATGATGATAATATATAAAATAAAATAAATTGAATTATATCTTTTCCAAGTATGTAAATTCAATTTATTTATAAACTGAATTTAAATTAAACACTACAATGAAATTCAATTACAGTAGAAAATTAGTTTCAAACGATACAAAAGCGAGAAGAGAGAAAAAGATACCAGCGGACTATAAAAAAAAAGCTTGGTGTCTATAAATTCATTTTAAAGAGGAGAGTTCGTAGATGTGATTTTTTTCTTTGAGTATATTAAAAAATAAATCAGGGCTCATAAAGGTTATCTTAATTGAATTTGATTTTTATATATTTTTTTAGTGATTAAAACATGTTTTTTAGTTCAAAATGAGATTTATAAGGTTAATGTAATGTTTTTTGGTGTGTTGGGTGAAAAAAAATTGAGAAATAAATTTGGAAAGTCCAAAAATAAAACAACTTAAGTAAACCTTTTTTTTTTATTGCACTAGGCGCGGGCTTGTCATTCTAGTTCTAGGCTCTTTTTTAAGATGACCCTTCACTTTTTTTTCTTTTCAATTTTACAATAAATTCTCTTTCAATAAAAAATTTAAATAATTTTTGAAAAGTATTAGACTGTCATTTTCAAATAAAATTAAAACTGTTTTTCTAATGATGTTAATATTTATGAATAATTATATATGAAACTCAAATAATATATTATCTTATTTTTTCATATAGTCGTATAAAAGTAATTGAAATATTTTTTTTTATCCTTGGTTGAAAATTGCTTTACATATCTAGGTTTTATATGAAGAAACACACTTCTGATAAAAAAGAAAAGAAAAGAAAAGGGTATTGTTTGGCAAAGTAAAAAAGGAATATATGAATAACGAAAACGGAGTTGTCTAAAGAATTAAGTTGGGTTATACTCTCTCTTTTGATTATTATGTTAGTAGCGAAATTATTAGTTAATTATTTGGGTTTTAAAAAAGTAATCACTCATATATAACTTGGAAATATTGGTTCACTGGTTATATTTTTTTAATATTTCAAATTTTAAATAAGCAATCTAGAAATATATTAAAATAATATTTTTTATTTTTAAAAAATTATTTTTAAAATCAATGTATCAAAATAATCCAAAACATAAAAAAAATATTTTAATTTTTTAAAAACACGTTTTCACAGCTTTTGGGTCCACAGCGTTCCCAAACGCTCTCAAAATTCCCTCTAAATACACGACCTCGATATATATATATATATAACTGCAGCTTCAGAATCATTCAGAAAATTTAGTCCCACTTAATACATAAGCTACTGCTAAAATATATTTTCACTTTTGCTCACACATAAATCTATGGGCCCATGAAAACTCAATCTTACCTTGACGATAGTCTCACAAGGCTTGCAAAAATATTTGATCTGACTCATTAACATAGAATTATTTTTTTAAAAAAATAAATAAATGGAAACGATTCTTTAAAAACTCAACCGTCAGACCCGACCCAAGTTCAATTTATAGGATTAACTTGAAAAAAATAAAAGAAAAAAAAAACATAAAAAATACAGAGAATAGATAATCACGTCTGACTAAACCAACCCAAGTTGATAACATTAACATATTGAATGAGGTATTTGTTATCAATTACATAATCGACAAGAGAAAGAAAATAGAACCCGAGAACAGATGATTTAATAAAAAAAAAAATTTAATGAAAAAAAAATGCTGGAGGAGCAATGCTGCTTAAGTACGTATATATTTTGTATTTGGTTGTACAACAAATAGAGCTCTCCTTATCCCCATCTCTATCTCGTATTTATATGCAACCTAGCAGAGCGAAAAAAGAATAAAAAAAAACAGGGGATTTTTTTAATGAAATGATTTGAATGCTATAAAACAATGGCCAGCAGCATTACCAGGAATCGTCACCGCCGTGTAACCCAGCAGAGAAAAACACTGGGACTGGTGACTACCCTCTACTCTTAAAACCTAATAAAAAACTTGGGATGCATAATACTCGCTCTCATTGAACACAGGTCTCAAGTCTTCCTTGCACATGAAGTCCAGAGGGAAAGAAACAAGATGCCCCCGCACCGACTTTAATCTCTCCAGCGGATCGGTGTTTTTTATGTCTCCATTTTGGTAAGACTCAAGCTTTTGAGGGGCTATCCCTAGATCGATGGTGGTATGGCCAAGCCTATCCTTCCAGAACGCCGTACTTTGTCTGAGTGCGGCTCTGCATGCGATTAGGGGCGGAAAGCAATTGGTTAAGATCATTAGGCAGGGAAAGATAAGTGAAGATTAGGGGCGGAAAGCAATTGGTTAAGATCATTAGGCAGGGAAAGATAAGTGAAGAAGTATCATACCTGGTGTGTATAAGATCACTTGGCACACAAGAAAAGACATCCTGATAGATCATGGTATTTGTCTGTCAAATGAGAATCACCGATACATGATGTTAGTTGGTAGACCAAATTCGAGGCAAACACAAAAGCCCATCGGGAAAAACCTCGGGCAAAAGATGCATTGTTTATGCCGTTTAGCATATACGATATATTTATTCCCTTGTATTTGGTTGATAAAAAAGCACAGGCAGATTATTTTAGAGCAAATTAAAGTTTTTATGCAGTAGAATATGCGCTATAACTTCATAACTATGCTCTTGTCTTTGCCTTGAACCTTTCAGGATGACACCCATGCCAAAACATACCACACTATTTCACCGAAGTTTAAAAATCGACCAAGAAAAGAGAGGGCCAGGGTAAGAGGTTCGACAGAGGTCATTGCTTAGTAAAAATTGTAATATAATGGAAACAGCATGTCTAACAACAATTCCAATGAGTATATAATAAGATTAAGGGAACAAACACGAGAAGCAAACAGTGAGTAATTTAGCCATTTAACTCGCTCCATCTATATCAGCAGATGTAGGAAGCACTTTTTAATGTGAACACAGCCTCTTAACATGTTGATATGTCAGCTGAAAAGAAAATCTATGTAGAAAAAGAATTTTCCTTTATTAGCTTTTGTTTAAGAAATTAGAAACTTCATATGACAATGCCTAGTAACTCCCACCCTATTAATGCAAGCTTTTGAACTCTGCCATCAACGCCTATGGGAAGTCCTCCAGATTCAGCATTTAACATACACAAACAATATACATTGGATATTTGAATGCAGGAAGCAATTCCAAATTGTTCTTCACATTGAATCGAAGTTTGGAAAAAGAAAAAGTGCTGTATGAAGTAGTCTTCTAAAATAAAATCATTTCTGTTCTCACCTTTGCAGTTGACATCCATCTGTCTTTGTAAGTCGACTCAATTACTGGGTCAATCACTTTATGGATCTGAAATTAAAAGAAAAAGAATGTGCTGTGTCAGATGGAAAGCAACAGTAATCTATCAGTGACGTGACTTCATAATTGTGGAGCAGTCAATATTTACACTAACCTCTTTGGCATGAAGACCAAGGTGTTCAGACCACAATGAAAGGCGGAGACTAAGAGTAAATTTCCCAGCCTTCGAGGGCTTCCCTCCCATTAATGAATCCACAAATTCCTTGTCTTCGATAAGTACCCCAATCTATTACAAAATTGTACCAAGGAAACAATGTAATAAATTTCTTTAATCGTTGAAAGTTTTACAAGCCATATGCTATTCTCATTCCCTTTAACCTGCAATCACTACTCATCATAGATCCAATTTTATCTTTGCAATTTTCCATGTCACAAACAACTGTATAAAGGCCTGGTTAGAGTTTACTTTGACAGATCATCATTTCTTATTGTATTAGGCATGCATTAACTTTGAGAATCAAAGTTTCAAACAGAAATCTTATAGGAAAACCTGGAATAGAGCAATACCTCAGAATCTCGTGACCCAAGCAAACTCCTGTCATTAATATTTGCTGATCCAATCAAGGTTGCACGGTCATCAACTATCATTATTTTACTATGGACATACACCTGCAGACACAACAAGGATAGATAAGCATTTTGTTCAATACAAAGAAACTCTGTACATAAAATCAATAGAGATTGAGGTGAAGGGCTATAAAGAGCATTTGTCAAAGGCTGGGGAGAAAACTAATAGACGAAGTAATAAACAGCATGAGATCTATGCATACCTGACTGGTGACCACAGGACCACCATTAAAAAGTTGGCCATAAGCTCTAAGGCCATAGAAAGAAATGTAATCTTGAGTTTTCGGACCAAGAAGATCATATAAGTTGTGCAATACTGAATTTTGTCCTCTGCAAATAGTTCGATATTGCCAATGCATTATGGCTCTGACAGATGCTGCACCACCATCATCTACACCACCCTGTGAGACTAAAACTTGAGCCAACAAAGACGAGAAAAAAAAAAAGGGAACATCCAAATTTCAAATTTCAAGTAATGAACAAAGAATTAAAACCTGGAATCCTGGAAGCAGTGGTATGACAATAATAACCCTGAAACACTTCTTATCGTTAAATGCTCGCACAATACGCTGATACAATGCTTCTAACACACGATTCTGTATAATGTCATCTCCTGAAAGACCTGATATGAAAAATTGATTCTGGGAAACCCAGCAATGCAGAAAAAGCCAGGCAAAACGAATAGCTTCAGACTTTTTACAATCAGCCTTGACATCAAAATATGAAACTTCCATGCTGATTAGAAAGACAGCAAAAATAAAGAACATCTACAGTTGATGAAATAAAATCTTTTACTCATTCACAAAACCACCTTTTAACTAAATTATTAAAAGCTTGAAGTAAATCATTCTTGATTCCTTAGACAAAATTAAAAACTCTTTACAATCATTCGAAAACCGTATCCTTGATTGCCCCTCCAAATTCATCATAGATGAAAAGCTATTCTTCTGTACAAAGATTCTTTCGTTTTCTCCCTAAGCAGCAATCACTTCATAACTTCCAAAAATCAATAAACTTCCCCTCAGTCAACCTCTAAAACTGACTGAATTCACTTCCTCTTGCCTAAAAACCACTCATACCATGCCACAGTATACAGTCTCTACTTTTCCTTTTCTTAGCCTTCCCAGGGCCCAGGCTGATATTAGTGATATCTTTCAGGATGCACTCTTAGTAAATGTGAATGAGCAAGTTCATAGAGTAAGATAGGAGTATCTAAAATCAATTCCTGACTCTGACATAAACAAATAAAACTGGAATAGAGTGCCTTGGCCATAGCTTAGATACACAGATGGGTAGTTCAATGATGGGATAGTCCCTGTGCAACCACCAACCCTCTACACTACCGGATAAAGCCTGAACACTTGTATTTATGTCTGATAAGAGTTTCTTCTTGCAATTTTTCCCTCTCTAAAAACCATTTCTTTAAATACTTGCTGCACCATTAGCATCGTGTCAAGCCTCCTTTGTCATTTCATGCCTTGAACCAAATTCATGCTGCTCTTCCTTGCCAGCGATGTGAGGGAGACAGAGACTGAGCTATATATATCGAGATGGTAATTTTACAAGCAGCTGTTCAACATGACTTAAAAAACTCACTAGGAGTCAATACAATCACGAGAGGAAAAAAACTGCAGAAAAACTCGAATTGAGTGTTTCAAAATATATTCCCACCGAGGAAACTATTTGACATGAGGTGGATATGCTTGACCTTAAGTTACTTGTTCAAAAGACAGTGGGTTCCATTCACAGAAGGATACAATAAATAATGGGTAACAGTTTATACCTCGATGTAGACAAAGTTCTCCGCTTTCTCGATAAGAGAACAATAAGCACAGTGAATGCTCTCTTCAATTTGGCTTGTTCCAGCAGACCACTGACTCACACTCCTTATGACCTGGAAAATGAAAGAAATCATTGATGACAGAGGATACAGATTAAGTTTTATAGATGATTTATAAACATAATAAGTATTGAATAATCATAGCAACGTTAATGGAAAAAAAAAATCAATTGTGCTGTCTTGTAGAATGTGAAATTGTCACAAATAGAAACATGAAACAAGGTTGGCACCATTTCAGATTTTCGCGGTTCTTCCCTTTTTTTTTCAATAAATGGACAGACCTTTCAGTTCCTCTAAAATTGCTTTGAATTAAGTAAATTAAAAATTTGAACAAAACACTCTCTAGGGCTAACTGAAAGACGTGCAATGCTCAATCTTCACATAGATCATGAAAAGGTAAGAAATCCAGGCAAACCATGTTAAATATGATCTCCTGTTGGCATGGAGGACTGAGATCATCGGATGACTCAAGGTGGGTTTCTTACACTTGATTACAACTATAAGAATTGCATAAAATATCATGAGCAGTAACCCACCTGACAATGACAAGAAACACGAGAACCAACTTGCCCACTTTCATCCACAGAACCAATCTGATCAACCCTTTCTTGTGATTCCCACCATTCCAAGTCAGAAGTTTTGGTGCCAGGCTCCGCTGCTAAATCTGGAGACATTTTCACATGAAGATTCAAGGAATCGTGATCATCTACAAAGCTTGTCATTGGCATGTCTGGAACAACTGATTCAATTTTGGATTTCCGGAAAGCATGTGGGTGGCTTCTGCCAGGGGTAGACTCCAGCCCATTTCGTTTTGGGCCTACACCAGAGCCATCAGGCCCATCAGCTTCCTGAGGCAAAAGAAGAGGGATGTCTTGTAAAGATGAACCAGAGGAAAACGAATCCTGCCTTTTAATGCCTTTTACATTATCTTCAATATCTTTTCTTTCAACTTCCTTCTCTTTGTTTTGCCCCCTATAGTGTGGGATAACCATGTGCTGCTGGGGCATAAGTAGAGGAATTGCTTCCTCATATGGAGCTTTATTTCTCTGGAAAAAGAAAAAAGCATATTCATGTTAAAATTAAAAGCTTTCCCCAACCTGCATCACAATCACCATACTAATTGGTGCTAAACTTTTGACCTTGGCAAAGTTCCAACGCTGGACAAAGTGCCTAGCTACATCACGACAAGGCGGTCCCCAAAGAGCACAATGGACATCATGCCAAGGCATTCGAGGATATTTGCCACGATCCAGTTCATCTTTCATCATATCTTCCCATGAATTTGGTTCAGATTCCCTGGAAGATGAAGTGAAAATTCAGTTCATAAATCCAGCAAATGCAAATTCTGCTTCAAATAAACTAAACTACTATGCCAATTGCACATCACACCAATCTATCATTTTTCAGATGACTTGTTGAGAAGTCTTTTATGCCTGACTTCTATGTATGGTAATGTGTTTGAAAGTGCTTTTCAATGGGCGTTGTGACTGAAAAAGGCATAAAATTGATATATTTTTAATGGTTTTAGATGGTTTTGACATCTTCAAAACCATTAAAGAGCATCTAAATGCACTTTTGCAAAATCACCTACACCGCATTACCAAACAGGCACTTAACATTGCAAAAACAGGTTATTGCAGATTGTTGTAAGATTCCCTCTACTTCAAGAACATAGCATGAACACATTAAGTGGTTATCTATGATTGAGCATACGTTTGTTTATTAAATTCCAGTAATTATCTTTGATTGAGCATTGCATTTGTGTATGTTAAATTCCAGTGACTTCATTGTGTCAACTTGAAAAATCTTGTAACTACATTTTACAGGATATAATCAGTTAATCAAGCAGCAGAAACCACTGAAACAGCAACACCAGATACAAGATGAGATAAATAAAATGACCAAAGTAATGAATCATTTATGTATTTATCAATCTCTCAGAATATGTTCATTTAACATTCTAAGAAATCACATTTGAGTAGAGAAAAACAAATTATTTACCTTGGGTTATAATAATCCTTTCCTGGCCATTCTTGAGGAGGGCAGTCGCCCACTCTGTGTTCACATGTGTCATAACGGCCAAAGCACAGGTCCAGTCCTCCAATAAAGCAAACCTGGTGATCCACGATGACAAGCTTTTCATGGTGGGACCTAAACATAACCAAAATATATATCAGAAATTGAAAGGCCCATTCTGATGAAGATAACTCAAAATTTAGTTCTGCCCAACACTCTTAAAGCTTGTCCAATAATGCATACCAAAGGTAAACACCTGTTGAAAAGTGGTCAGGAGACCGCAGTACCCTCACATTCTCATGAATACTAAGAAGCTTTCTCTTGCTATACACACTATTTATTTTCAGAGCAAGAGCCACCTCTTTATAGAGAAGAATATATATCTGCAGTGAAAAATTTAGATTACACCACCGGTCATGCATATAAAACCAAAGCAGGTTGAAAGAAATCCTGCAAAGAAATCTTGATAAAACTCCATGTCACATACCACTTAAAGGCTTTCCCTATGATTTTTATAACTTTATTTAAACTTGTAAATATACCTCAAGGTTCCTCGGTGCCTAAATTATATTGGGCAATTGCACCATTTAACCAGAAAACACGTATGCATGTGGGAAATAAATGTAGTGGAATGCAACGCTTGCAGAAGCTTTCTATATATACTACAAAAGTTAATGCCCCTATTTCCATAAAAGATAAGGCATCTAGAGAACATTTGTGCCCATAAAAAAGACTCATGGCCCATCCTCAATTTATCACCTTTAGTCATGCTTTAGAAAAGAAAAAAAAAAACAGCTTCAAAAGTTTAGTGCATATTATATTATAATTATTAGTAAAACTAAATATCAAATCAAATGTAATAAGTAAGAAAGCATCAAAGCAGGAAAGAACAATAAACAAGCAATTTGCACCTGAATCCCTTGTTTAGCTTTGATTTCCAGCAAAGAATCAAGTCTAGAAGAGGCATGATCACGAAAAGGACGCCTTAGATAAAGTTCTGGGCACAGCCACCACCCACAAATAAATATCTGCAGAGAATTTACATCAATCCAAAAGATACTGTATAAATTAAATCGCAGAATAAATAACAATGAGGAGAGATGATTCAATGCACTGGAGCTGACCTCAGATTTAGCATCCTCAATTGATGAAGCAATAGCATCAAAAGCTGCCCTACCATCTATAAACCACTGAGCCTGACTACCATCGTCAGACAAACCCCTAGGAGGAGCAAAAGAGCCAAAGCGATGAGGATGACACCAACCCTCAGGAGGCCTAAGTCCAGCATCATTAATTGCAGCAACCCAATCTTTAACTCTGGCACCACTTTTAGATCTCAAGTCTATGCTTCTGTTTCCACATGTGACCTTTGAAGTTTCCAATCATCTGTTAGTGAGTGAAATTATCTGATACAATTTCCTCATCACTAAATCATTAATAAACTTACAGTAATGAAGAGGAAAACCCATCACAAATTGAATATATACCACCTAATAACCTGTTGTATCTAAAGGCATCTAGCTTGAATTCCCTCTATAATTCTTTGTTTGGTTGTTTACTACACATTTCCTAAAAATACAACCCATGTAATCAGTCAGACTCTGACATGCATGGAAGGATCGTATCACTTTTGAAAATGTAATGGCTATCATCTAGTTTGCCTTGCCATCAACAACCAGCAATATGCTTATAGCTTCTCAGATTACAATGTGCTTGTGTGCGTTTGCATGTGTAACTGATCCTTAATCAAGAAAAGCAGCTGACACCAAATCCAGGATATACCATCATCAGCAAAGTATTGGGATAGGGCTAGTAAAATAACATCATCAAAATTTAAAGATGACTCAAGGTCAAATTGATTGTTTGTACAAAAGCACAATAAGGAAAATCCCACAGAAGAAATAAACTGCACACTGCTTACCTTAAAACTGTGCCGTAAGGGATTCCTCTCCTTTATTTCTGCTGCTAATGACACTCGGCCTTCACCACTTCCATCTGAAGTAGGTAATACATCAAAAACAATTATATCCAAAGGTTTGGTAGCAAAAGGATCAGCCAGAAGTGCCAAGAATCCTGGTTTCAAAACAGCCCACACCTGCAGAAAATCATAAAACATGGGCAATGTTGTGTGATTCCTCTTGTTGTGGAACCTACAGAAAGTTAGAGCAGTCTATTGTTGGTGTACTATCAAGAAGACCCCAACTAAACCACAAAAGTTGACATGCATCTCCAGGCTAAATCATTTCTGAAATAATCTTTTCCCTTGCCACTACTATTAATTTCCCTCTTTCAGCTTTATTACGATAAATCATATGCTCTATCTAAATTTTTGCAACAATTATCAAGTTTGAACTACAGCAGCAAGATCCAATAAATGAATTGTAATTTTGTGAATGCTGAATCTTAAAGGAATTAGATTCATAAAGTATAATACATGCGAGACGTAATGCATAATGTTCAATGCAGCAAAATGAATTAAGGTTATCAAGTTATTTATCAAGCTTTTAGATAACTCAGCAGAATGATGTAGAAGGATCAGTCGTTTCACCCTGTCTTGTTCAGCAAAGTATTAGGACATGATAATGATTTTTTTATTAGTCACTTCTGCATATATTAACTATATGTGGCACCCATATTACATTTGAGCTCCATGATAAATGCCCATGGATATAGAAAGTGTGCTTTTATACCAGCCTTCATATTTACCCAACAAACTTGACTTTCTTTTTTAAGAATTTCCTAATCAGGATATAGACCAAAAGAAATTCCAAACTGTCCAAATCGAGAACGGAGAAAACAAGGAAGTAACTAAACAAATGCATATGCTTGTGCAAACATTCATTTGTAGTGATAGGAGGTCTCATTTATGTGTTCTCAGAAGAAGATTCAATGTTAAAATACTCAAAATATCATTCAACAATGTCTCAATAAAACCAAATGCAATGATGAACCATAAACAGAAACCCTTCATTGTTGCACAATGGTGCACATACACAAAAATGACAAACGCATCTTCAAATCAAAGCCAGGTACAGACCTAGTCTAGGGACAAGATTGCATTACCTTCTGCCAGTTGTCATTACAGCAACTAAAGCAACAGCAAGCACATTTCCTGGAATCATCATTCTTCACTATTTGTGGTAGATGCTTCACCATAACATATTCTTCTTTCAGCTTAGGGCCATATTCTGGTAAAAAGGACAATTTCGAGACCTCCAAAAACTTGCAAACCTACAACAGAAATTGTCTATTGTAAAATGCATCCCGATTGGCAATCAAGAAGCAGTAAACATTAAAAGAAAGAGTATTTTCAATTTTAAAACATTAGGTGTTAAAAACCCAAGACTTTGGAATTATGGGTTGAACTGGAAGCACCAGTAGTTCAAATTCTCTATGATAGGTTCAAACGGTTCATCATCACACCACACAAACAGAGCAAGTTCCTGACTGCATAGATATCAATTGATTTGAGTGTAATGGTGTTTCTAAAGGTTGTACAGATGAATGGCAGCCTGACAATTCAAATGATGCATCACATAGAAATGAACTACAGGCTTGCTTATGATGAGTGCAAAGGACAATAAAGTAGACAAACCCAACCAAAGGCAGCACAGGAGGAGAAGACATGTATTTGCTGATTAGGGCATACATTGAGCAAGTATGAAAATTGATGCTTCGATGAGATGCCTGGTGCATTGTTTTTGGCTCAAACTACTTGTAACCAATTTAAAAACAGCGTGGAGCTTAATTGATCATTGTCAGATGATAGAATATTAAAAAAATCCTCGAGTGACATGCAAGAGGAAAAAGAAAGTTGCCTTCAATGTTTTTTCAGAAGTTTCCACATCTGATATATGTACACACACACACACACACACATGCATATATGTATATAAGCACTAGAGACAAAGAAGAGGGCATGTAGGAACTAAGGTGAATAAGCTGAGCAGACCCTTGCTTTGGAGTTCAAAGTAATGGTAGCTAGCAGAGATGCTGGATTTATTTATCTAAAATTCACATTTTTCTGAAGTCATAACCATATGAAAATTAATGTATGTTATTCACTTTGTTAATTTGAAAGAAAGCTTTCACTGTCCGCAAACAAATCATGGATATGTATTCCGAATAACACCAGCAACAAAATAAGACGGGTGCCACAAACTATTTTTAAAAATATTAGAGTTCAAACATACCTCTCTGGAGTTAACAATATCCATGTTCCCTAAAAAGTGATTTAAATATTGTTGCATTGCAACCTTTGCATCGTCCGACATCGAATGCTGCTTTCCCAATGCTGGACGAATAACTGGTAAAGCAGCACTTGATGGAACATCCCTGAACAGAAAAATCACCTGTAAGAACTATGAGAATTACTGTAGACAAGGACATAATTCATGTTTAATAATTATAAAAGGTGTAGGTTGTAACCTGTTTTTGGCAATTTCATCATGATGCAATGGAACGGTCTCATCATCAGCATCATCATCATCTTGCACCATGGGCGTATGTTCTCCTATTCCTAGATTTTGAAGCCAATCTTTAACCTTTAATATAATTTTTCAATGAAAACCACATCAAAACCACACCTTCGCATATAAAGCCATATTAACAACATAACAATCTCAAAGCATTCAGTTATACAAAAACTAAACCAATGTGATCCACCACACACAGAGACAAACCTGCTCTTGCTTCTCCTGAATTTCCTCGAAAAACAATCGTTTCTTCAATGCAAAATGTAAATAAAACACTTGAGCCGCTTTCTTCAACAGTGTCCACTTGAACTAAATTCACCAAAATAAAATTACACGTTAAAAATCTTACATTTATACGCCCCTACTAATTCCAGATAAAAAAAACAACTCTACTTAAATAATTCTCCACAAAATAGAGGATCCAATAATAATTAAATATTCTCCGCAAATTAGAGGATTCAATAATATATTTAAACATGTAATATATCTTAGGTTAATAGAATCTAAGCTTCAAATTTTACTTTTCAACTAGCTTTTATGATCATCCAAACACGGCCTCACATTCAAATTCAAATTGAATATTCAAAATTCAGAAACCTAAAAAACAAAATCGAGTCAAAATTTAGTTAACCGATTGTATCTGTACCTGTTTGTATTGAACTTCGATAGTGTAAGATAATTGAACAGGACTAATATCGCTGAGGTCGGGTCTAGAAACGGAGACGATTGTGCCTTTCGGTAATTCATCGAAAATCCGACAGGATTCCGGTGTCGAACCTTGACGGAAAGAGAAGAAGGACGATATTATTGATGATGATTGTGGTTGTAACGGCGTTGATGGCTCTGATTGCATTTTTACGTATCGGGGACCACCACCACCACCACCTCCGACACTTCCACCTCCCATTAATTGCTCTGATGATGCCATTGATTTTGACTTAATTTAAATTAGTAATTTTTCTTATATAAAAAAATGAGAACTGGCGACTTTTTTTTGTTTGTTTAGATCTGAGTTAAATTTTCTGGTTGAGAGAAAGGGAGAGACGGTAGAAAGTTTGGAATGGTTGGTTTGGGGTTTAAATAAGTGAGAGAGGGCCATCGAGATTCGCGAACCCACGTGGTCAGATCTGGAAGCGTTCAAAAGGTGGGTTTTTTTGGGAAATGTGGGTTAACGGATTGTCCGAACAAGAACAGATGGCTCTTCTTGCACTTTATGAAGAAGCATATAAATGCTATTGATTGTGATTTATATGTGTTGAAACTTGCAAGCTGGGAGAAAAATTCGCTGGCAAATCGGTACCGACATGGTATGTTAGAATATATATATATATTTTTTTTGTAATATTCATATATACAGTAGGTGTTAGTAATAAGAGATTTATTTTTTGGTGTCTCAAACTCGAGTTTTATAATTGTTAATATGATGGTAACTAGAGATTTACATTATTGTTAACTTTAGAACTCGTGTGATTAGTCGAGGTATACGCAAACTGACCCGAATATTTATGCTAATAAAAAATTATATATATTTTTGATAATGCGGTGTGACATGATTTAAAAATAAAAAATAAAAAAATATTTTAAATTATTTTAATATTCAGAATTTAAAAATAAATCTTAAAAATAAAAATATTATTTTAATATATTTTCAGATAAAAAAAAATACTATGATAATAATAAACACTATTTTAACTATAGGTGAAAATAAACTGGTACATTGGGAGTTTAAGTTAATTTTTAAGAAATATGATTGTGTAATGAATATATTTTTATATATAAATTTTTAAAAGGGAAATTATATCTGGTCTTGCTCTTTTTTTTTAATTTATCTTTATGATTTGAAAAATTACATCTTTATATCTTTGATTAACTCAAGAATTAAAATAATATATAAAAAATAAATTTATTCTTGAGTAGCTGATCAGTATTTGAAGAAAGAACTATGTTTGTGGAACAGGGCTATTGTATATTGTAAAAAAGGATCAGGAGCTCACAACAATGCTAACAGCCAACGGAGGAGAAATTTCTGCAGGAAAGCACGATATGCAGTGGCGTAAATGAGAATAAGGACAACATTACCACCTGCAAATATATCTAAGAAGATATATTCTGCTTCCCCAGCTGGAACACGGCTGAATCCTCGCCTGCAAGTGGCGGAGGGGCAGAGGTACCACCCAATTCCTGGCCAGGCAACTAACGGCCTGTACAAATTCTAAACACAGGAACCCTACCCAACAATTCCTTGACTGTTACAGCAGCACAGGGAACGGCATAAGGATCTCCAGGTCCATTGCTGAAAAGAATTCTGTCTGGTTTTATCTTTAGAGTTTCTGATGGTGGGGCCGATTTGAAGGCACCACAGTGATTTTACAGCCATAAGATGCTACGCGTCTGAGTAAATCATGCTTGATCCCAAAATCATATGCAATGACCTTCAATCCAAGAGTAAGAATAAAAAACAGAAAGAGCAATTTATAAATAAAGATCTTCATTTTCATTTTATGCGTTCTCATATTCTATCTAATTAATTCTAAAGATTTCCTTTTCCGGATGCAATTACGAGGAGTAGTTTAACTGATAAAATCTAAAATTTGCTCTCTAATGATTACAATTTTAAGTTTTTTTAGGGCCATTAAAGACTTACATGATCGTCAAATTTCAGTACCCGTGGGATTAATCGAGGTACACGCAAGCTGACCCGAATACTCACATTAATTTTAGTGCCCGTGAAATTAGTCGAGGTATGCGTAAACTGACCCGAACACCTACGTTAATAAAAAAAATATAAAAGAAAAATTAGAAACAAATTACATTAATTTCATCAAAGCATTGTAAAACTAAAAAAAAAAAAACATGTAAAAAATCAATCACTATTTAAAAATAAAACTAAACCAAATAATAGTTCAAGAAACCAGTAACAAATAGAAACCGACTATATACAATTCGGGCGTGTCATTGTTCATTACCTCTTTTTCGTCACGCGTAGCATGGCTATGCTCGTTGCTTTGAATCTATCCAAGACAATATGATGTAAATCCCTCCAATATTGTCGGGAGATGTAATTATTGTAACCATGTTTGTTGGCTGGGAAACCATTTATGATATATGTGAACGTGAGAATACTTCAAGTCGACGATCGTTACCTGCATCTTTCGAACCAGGAATACATGTTTGTATATAAATAAATAAATAAATAAATAAAAACTGTCAGGCAAATTAAGTATGTCTCTGGACATTTATCATTTTCCAGTATAATTACTATTTTACTCTTAAAAAAAATTAATGGTTTTGTTACTAAAGATAATTCGATATTTTCACAAGGTTTATTGATTATTATCAAATTAATTAAAAATAACTATTTTTTTTATTTTTTTAAATACACTAGAATAACTAAATTATCATTAAAAAAAAAATCAGAACTAGCACAAAACTAATACACATGTTTTTTTTACTTTTTACTTTTAAAAGCACAGTAAAATAATTATATCATCTTGAAAAACAATTTTTTAAACTGGGATATAAAGATTTTTTTTCATATTTTTATTATAGTTTTTTGTTATAATCAAGTTGATTGGAAGCAATTTAAACCCTTTTTGGTTTGTTGGAAAGAAGCTTCCATGGAAAGTGGATTCTTGAAAAGTAAATTATTTTTTGATATTTGACAATATCATAGAAAACGAGTTGAAAACATTTTCCAGTATTTGATCATACCATGAAAAATAAACTGAAAAATAAGCTAAAAAATAAATTTTTAATTTTTTTTTCAAGTTTAGTAAAAGAATAAAAACTAGATCTAATATATGAAAAAGTTGAAAGAAGATTGAATTGAAAAAATAAATTTCAATCTCATAAATTATTTCAAATAAATATAAATAGCAATAAGAATAATAGATACCAAATCTAACAAGTAAAAAAGTTGAAAAAAAAATGAAATTGAAAAGAAGTTTCAATTTCATAAATTATATCAAATAAAATAAATAATAATTAAAAGAATGAGAATTGAATATGATTGATAAAAAAATTTCAATCACGAAAAATATAAGAGAAAACAAATAACAATAAAAAAATGAGAACTAAAGTTGATATAAAAATAAAATTATATCAAATTCTAAGGGATGAAAAAAAAAAGATTCAAAATAAAATATACAACAATAAAAAATTTAAGGACCAAATTTGATATAATCAATAAATAACATGATATTTTTTATTTTTTTGCAATTTCTTTAAAGTACATTTTGCCTAAAATAAAATATTTTCTTGAAAATCAAGCTAATTTTTCTTTTAGCTAGAAAATGTTTGATGTTAACCAACTTTCTTAATAGTACAAACATAGAAAAATTTGAAAAGTGGTTCTGAGGAAACTACTTTCCATGAAATACATGGGGGTGCTTTTTAATAAATATAAAATATTATTTTTAAAAAAATTTGGTTGGCAATTGCAATGTCTCCACGTTATTCGAACAGCGAGTGAGGAGGTGTTTGGAGACCAAAAGATAGCTTTTCGAGGTGCTTGGCGGCCTTACCATCCATTGGCAGCGCGTGTGGCATACAGACCTCCGATTTGGCGCTAACGACCTTTTATTTTTCCCTTCCTTTCTCTTTCTTCTTTTATTTTCACACCTAAACCTTCAAATTTTTAAAGAAACCCTTCAATTTGTTTTTGTGTTCAGATTTGGTCAATGTTCTTTTGATTTCTATTTGTTTTGTTTTGAATTATTTTTTTTGATAGAATTTATTTTTTAATTTCATTCCTCGACATTTAATTTCATTTCATTCTTATGTCAAATTTAATCGTTATTTTTTTTTTGCTATTTATTTTACTTTGGTAAATTTTTTAGATTTCATCTTTCAACATTAAATTGATTGTAAATTAAGCTTTTTGGTTGAACCCGGGTCTAGAATTTTATGGGTTGCAGGTTTAAAAAACTAACTCAGGTTTAAGAGATTCATCCAAATTTTCTTGTTTTTTTTATTTCTTTTCTTTATGCTTATGTTTTTTCAAATTTATTCTTCAATATTTATTTATTTCTTAAATTTTATCTCTAATTTTTTTATAACTCTTCAATTTATCCATATTTAATCCAATTAGATGTTAATTAAAAATCAATCAAGGCCGATCGAGAGGAGAATAATAGAAAGAAAAAGAAAGACACATATTGTTTAACCGGGGTAACTCATTGCAGTTAAATCCATTACCTAGACTGTAAATTTTACGTGTTAACTTAGGTTAGTACAATATGTCATCATATTTTCACTTCACTCTTTAATTTTTTTTTTATTTTTACAACCTGATCCTTTGATAGTCTGTTGTATTACATTTAAGTTAAGACTAGGTAAAGGTTAAAAATTAAAAAACAATGTGATTTTTTTAAAACAAGATCACCGACTAGTTCGCTCTTGAATCATTAAGTCAAGCCACACTGATTTTTTTTATATATTTATTAATACATAAAGTAGTTGACTAATTTAATTTGATCACTAATTAAGTATTTTATTCTCATTTTAAATATTTTATTATATGCAAGAAAAATAACATGCTTACACTTTTTTATACAATAATTGTGTTGTAATTGGATCCACATCAAAGGCTCCGTTTAGAAATACGGTTGAAATCGCGTTCTCTTAAATTTTAAATTTTTTTTTGTTAAAAATTATTATTTTTATATTTTCAGATCGTTTTGATGTACTGATCTTAAAAATAATTTTTTAAAAATAAAAAAAAATATTATTTTAATATATTTCTAAATAAAAAATATTTTAAACTAAAATAGCTATCACATTATTAAATAAACCGAATTACGAGCACGAGGCCTCGTTATGGAATAAAGATGAAAAGATGAATACATGATATATGTCGTCTTATTCCAACCAACTATTTTCTCCATAAAAATCAAAATTCCCCCATGAGTGGACAAGACCAGAGGAAAAGGGAGATGCCGTGTCGAAGAAGACAAGGATGAAAAGAGAGAGGGACCGGATCTAGCGTCGATGAGGATGGACGACTGATGTTGATGCTTATTTCGCAGGCAGATATGAGACGCACCGAGACTAGTGTGAGAAAAATCATGAGAGAAGACCTCCAAAGTCGAAGAAGTCGTTTCGTCACAAGTTCTCTCCTTTCCCTCTAATTTTTTCCCTAATTTGTTCGAATCAGTGATTTTCTTTCGTTCTGTAAGGAATCTGCCTTTTTTTTATATAAAAAAATATCATTTATGTATCATTGTTGAAGGAAATATAAATTCTATGGTTGACTGTGGGACTGATTTTGAATGCCATCTAGTTGTGGTTTTTACAGTCAAGAACTCTCATTTAATGGGGTTCCAATAATTGTTTGCTCATCATGTTTAATTATGAAGCTTTGAGCTTGAAAGTCATGTTAATGGGGACAATACTCTTTGTTGCTTTTTGACATCCAGGTTTACTTAGGGAAGTGACTGGTCTTTCTATTTGGCTAATTTGATTTGGCTTTGGATAGTCAATTGCTGGTATGACTACGTACGTTGTAGTTAGTTCTTTCTTGCTGGTGTTTCTTTTCCTGTTGTCCACACGATTTTCCCTTTTAAGCTGTTAATTGCTTGTTGGCATAATGGCATGGCCATATTGCTGGTATGACTACGTTGTAGCTAGTTCTTTCTTGCTGGTGTTTCTTTTCCTGTTTTCCACACGATTTTCCCTTTTTAAGCTGTGGCATGGCCATATTGCTGGTATGACTACGTTGTAGCTAGTTCTTTCTTGCTGGTGTTTCTTTTCCTGTTTTCCATACGATTTTCCCTTTCTAAAAGCTGTTGCTTGTTGGCATGGCCATGTTGCTGCTGCTATGGTTTTCTTGCTGTGGCTGCTTTTTTTTCAAATGATTTGCTTGAGTAGCAGATGCATAACTTTGAAGAGTGAAGGTGGAACTTGAGCAGAAAAATAATAGGGGCTTGCAAATACAAAGGAAAAGCTTAGCATGGTCGTGCCCAAGGGGGAGAAATTGGTTCAGCGACAGGATTCACCAAGGCACGCTCTAGCTGAGAAAACAAGCGGGCTTGAGAAACGTGTGGATGAATTACAACAGCATGAATATCCATATTGTGTTAAGTCAGTGTTTGGGAATTCAAACCAATCCGTATTTTTAAAAATTTTAATTTTTTTTGTTTAAAATATTTTTTTATATTTTTAGATTGTTTTGATGTGATGATGTTAAAAATAAATTTTTAAAAATAAAAAAACTTTATTTTGATACATTTCTAAGCGAAAAATACTTTAAACCGCTACCACAATCTCAAACAGGTCTTTAATATACAAATGTAATCGGTTACTTATTGTTTAAGATTGTGATACAAATTGTATTTTAAAATGATTTTTTATTTGAAAATATATTAAAATAATATTTTTTTATTTTAAAAATTTATTTTTGATATTATTATATCAAAATGATAAAAAAAAACATTTAAAAAATTAATTTAAAAAAAATCAAAATTTTTTAAAAACATAATTCAATCATATTCCTAAACACATTCTTAGAAATTGATGCATTCTGCTTGTAAGATTTTGTGTTTCGAATAAGTTCAAGCCGAATAGAAACTATAAATTTATCTAAAGGACTTTAGTTTAATACATCCCCGGTTGTTTTTAGCTCCATCACCTCTCATCTATTTTGTTCTAGTTTGAGATTACATTAGAGAGGTGGGCTATCCAAGATCAATCCCTAACAAATTGGTGAGAAATGCTTTGGCTTCATTTGGAGAACGTGTCAATCTGAGACTGCACTAGATAATGGGGGATTTAAGATCAACCTTTGATGAATTGGTGAGAGGCCCTTAGGCATCACCTGTAAAATATGTTAATCTAAGACTGCACTAGAGAATGAGAGGATCTGAAATTAACCCCTGGTGAGGTGAGGCATATGCTAGTCTGAGACTAGACTGGAGAATAGGAGATTCAAGATCAACCCCTGGTGAATTGGTGAGAAGTCATTTGATATCACTTGGAGAATATGCTATTGAAATAGGGAGATCTCATACCTACCCCTTAGAGATTACGAGGCTATTTTCCTAGAGAGGCTAAGTCAATCTCCTTTAAGGAGAGTGGTGCTATTACATTAGATAGATTAAGTCAACCCCTTCATTGAAAAGTGTTTAGAAGCCTCCACTAGAGATCTATAGTTGAGAAATGTATATCATAGATGCATTATTTTATTTCAGAAATAAACTTAAATTCCTATTGAGGATTATGCATCTTAAGGTGATTTGAGTGACAGATATAAGGAAGGTTCTTAGGAGGAACATGTTTTAGAGATGGAGCCAATGTGTTTATTGTGACTGCCCTGATAACTTTGAATGAGTGATCCTTAGGATACACCGAATAACCATGGGTTGATCCCTTATGGTTCTTCCTTGAGCTTTTATTGTTACTAGGAGAATGATTTCACTTAAAAGGTCCTTTATGCTGGTTATTCTTGTAAAAAAAAAGAAGGCCCATATCGTAGCAAACTAGCCTCTTTCACTAGTATATGATTTTTCATAACTTACTTCATCTTGAGCAAGCTTATGTTTAGTAAGGCATTAAGTTTTCTCTAGAGAGCATGTCCCCTTACCCCTTTTATCAAAGCCTCTAAGACTACTGGCTCAAGCAATTCTTCCATATTAAACATCTTCTCATTGAACCTCTTTAAATATGCCCGTGTAGACTCACCCTCTTGTTGGGTAACACCATTTTTATGGCGAGTATGATGGTGCTGTAATGTGCCTTAGATCAGCATAAAGATCACTAAAACCATCAATGGAGCTTGGCTTCAAATTATTGTATCATGCACATACAGACCCTTTGAAGGTTATAAGAAGGATTTTGCACACTGAGTCACCATCCATGATGACTAACTCCAAGCTACCATGTACATTCTGTACATGCTCCATCGGGTCGGTCAAGCCATCATCTTGTCCAGACTTATTTTTGTGGAAATCTAGTCCTTAGGGAGTTGAGTGTTCAATACTCGTTTGGAAAAAGGGAGAACCCTTCCACTGATGGGGTCTGTAATTATTCTCACGATTATGCTCATGTATAAACCTTCTTTTAGTCCTTTGTCTGTTAGGCTCTTGGGAGCCCGAGGAGTTTGGCATGGAACGATGGTTACAGTAATTGGTGTCTATCTCACAGTAGCTAGGAGGAGGACGTTCGGAGTACCAACTCTGTACATGGGTATCACAATGGCATGAGTGACCCTTTAAGGGACTCTTAAGAATGCCATTATGTTTAGTCTCTTTTAGGTAGTGTAATCATCTACAAGTTTCTGGTGTGGTCAGTGGTCGTGGTGCTGCGGTGATGTGTGTTGTTAAGGGTGTGAAGACTTGTTAGGGTGGCAAGGTTTGATTTTTCCATTGGATTGCTAACACGATCTGAATAAGAAGTTGCACATGACTGGTAAGTTGTTGAAGGTTTGATTGGGTAAAAGTGTTTGTGGCAACGAATAGATTTTTCTTGCATCTTGACCCAGGTGTGTCTTGGTTGTATGCCATGAAATGACCTAGAAATGTCAAAAACAAGTTTTAGAAACTAATGGTTTTTTTATCAGTTTTCAACAAACAACGTTGATTGATGAGTTTCAAAATCCAAGATGTTTAGGAATAAGGCTGATGTGTTGGATAAATAGTTAATTTCTTAGTTCAAGCAATCCAATCCATTCTCCCTATGTAAACCCCATGTGTCAATTCAGTGTAAAATTGAAGAAATATTTTAAATTGGATAAAGAAAATAAAATGAATGATGTATGAATTTTGATATATGGGATTGTTATATATATATATATATATATATATATATATTAAGGGTAAGGATACAAAAATTTATCTGAAATCATCGCTTTTAATGTTGGTTAAGAAATGTAAACCCGATACAACTTAGGAGTTCTATAAAGATTTCAAAGGAAGTGCATAAGGAAATTAAACAAATAAATTATGAAAATTAGGAATTTGATGTTTGTAGTAAGGAAAGGGATATGGACCTTTGAAATTAAAAAAAAAATAAAAAAATGGTTAGCAAATAAATTTTTTAAATAGAAGTGCAAAAAATGCCCAAAAAAAGTTCTAAATGTAAATTAAATTTAAACGGAAGTGATTTAGGAGGAAAGAAAGGTACTGAGGTATAAATTAATAAATTTTGATATCGCATGTTGAAAATCGATATTAAAAATATATCAGAACGAGAGAAATAATACCTGATAATTATAAAATTTACTATATGAAACGACATAGTGGGAATTTGACAAATGTTGCCTATATAAGGCTTGTTGTGGCCGATCATGGAGAATAGAGAAGGAAGAGAGGGAAAACTCCATTTTGTTTGAAAATTCTTGAGAAAAACAAGGAAAAAGAAGATAGTCAGTGATACTAAAGGATTTAGGCAACAAAATCATTTAGATTTAAAGTGTTTTGAGAAGAAGAAATTTGGAAATGGAATGAGATGAAAGTGGTGGCAACAACAAGCAAGGAGGAAGAGGTGGAAATCCTTGATTAGTTAGCAATTGGAACCTAGATTACTCTTTGGTAATTGAATTGTTAAAGTTCCATTGAATTTTTCATCATATTGAGATTAGGGTTCATGATGAATTTTAGAGGAAATGAGAAATTGAATTGAATTGATGTTTGTGACATAGAATAGGGTTGAAATGAGTGAAAATAACAAGTAATTTTGAAAGAAAATTTATAGCTCCTTACTAAGTGTGTGGCTGACCATTGATGTACGAAGAAAAAGGGTGTTTATTTGAATATTTGACTTGATGATGTGTGATTATATGAATTAAAATGATGATAAATGTATGAAGGAATAACAATGAAGGGGTTAGAGAGGGTTGGGAAGAATGTTGATTGACTAGTCACTGAAATTGGGCAAACAAATTCTTAGAATGTGTTTTTAGCATCATTGTAGTGTATATAACATGGTAAGGAATTGGTTTGAATGAGGATAAGTTAAATTGGTGATGTGTGAATGTTTACGGAATTATTGACGAAACTGGACAGTTTCATCTCTTGATCTTCCAGAGGGAATTCGAGCATGTAAATGAGGGAATTTAGACTAGGTTTATCATATAAATTATAGATTTGGATGTTAGCTATACAAGGGAGTTAACCGTGCTTAATTTGAAGTTTTAAAACTCTAGTAATGGGTTAATAACTGAGAGGGGATCATGATAGACCCTACTAGACAGTTGGCTATCTTATCGATAACGGGTAGTTTTGAGGGTTTTAAGAGTAGAATTGGGTTCTTCTCCCTTAGTAGACTTATATCACTGTATCTTAGCTTTCCAAGGGATTAAGCCACGCCTTAAACCGAACTATATAGTGTTAGTTATGGACAAAACACAAAACAATATTCGAATGAAGAATTACACCGATTGTAATGTTGATTTGCATTTTTGTTAAAGAACTTAAGGAAAAAGATTTAATGGAACATTAGATGTAAATTTAAAGAAATAGGGATAATAACGAATGAGATGATTAAAATGAATTGTATAGATTTTTTATTAGAAGGAATAAATGCTTGTAAGTAATGACATGATATGCCTATTAATGCAGGGGAGCCACAAGACCCAGATAGCAACCGGGAACCACCAGTCAAGCTTTTATAGCAAGTAGGTGCCCAACACCTAAGGTTTCTTTTATTTCCTGCCATTTTAAATTTGCTAAGTATATAAGTGATTTGAACTTGGTGATTTATATATATATGATTTAAATCTAGTAGTCTATGTTTATGTGATCGGTATGAATAGAATGTTGTGATGACATTGATTTACTATCCCGGAAATTGAGATAACTAATGGTAGCAATGAGGTTCTATTGGTACCAACATTCTTTTAATTGATTAGTTGATCTCGGGTAATTGGGTGACTAATGATGTTAATAAAGATTACTAACATTGGTATGGTTACTCCTAGTTAAGGAAGAAAGATAAATTGACTAATTATTCCGGGTCGAAAATAGTTAATGATATCAATGGTCGCATTGGTATCGACAACTCTTTCTAGTGTGATTGCCATTCCGGGTAAGGAGGTTAATGATATCAAGGGTTTTTGACATCGACAACTTAGATGGTAAACTAGATATGGATAAGAATTGATTAACTATTATGGGTTAGGAATAAGTAATGATATTAATCGATTGTATTGATATCAGCACTTGAATAAAATTGTTTTCTTTTATGAAATTTAATTTTGTAATATTATTGAATAAGATGTGTTGTGTTGATGATGATGAGTTTGGTTGAGATCCTTGTGTTGATGATGATGAGTTTGGTTGAGATCCATGATGATTGGATCGAGTTGTGAAATGATATAGGAAGTGCAAATTTGGTATTGTCAATAATTTAGGACCTTCCGGTATTGGGGAGACTCTGTTGAAATTTCGATGGATTTTTTTTAAAAAAACTCTCCTGAAATTTCCAGTTAATTGTTGTGTGTTGTCCTAGAAATTGGAACTGTTACACCTTATTTAAGGTATCTAGTGGCTTGATATGGAAAACCTAGGTGGTTGGTAGCTGGTGTCAGGTAGGGCCTGATAAGCCAAGGTGGTTGGTAGTTGGTTCTTGCAAAAGGTCTCTTTTGATAGATGTGGGGGTTCTTCGATGTTTAAGATACCGAGGGACTTATGTGGGGTCTTGAAAAAAATTCCCAAGAGAGTGTTGGGCTCAGGTGTTATGGTGTGCACAACGTCGAATGATGAATTTGCCTCCTTGATCGATGGGGTTTTGAATTTATTGGAATAAATCATAAAATTATGATTTTTAGAAGTTGCCACCTAGTATTATCATCATTAAAAAACCTAATGGTCTTTGAGAGTTTAGGTAATGAGACTAGTTGTGTATAGGGCAGACGTATCACCCCTAGTACACCCTACTTATGGTAAGTTGCATTGTTGATTGATTTTTTTGTCCAAGTCCTATTTGTATTCATTGGTTCATCTAAGGTTCAAGAAAGTTCCTTATCAATAAAAATGTTTCTATTTTATCATACTAAAACTTAATCATTCTAAAGTTCACATTTTAATGGTGTATTTATTTCTATTTTGTATCTTTAATACTTGAGGATATACTTTACAATGTAATTTTATACCTCTAAATGTTAAAGTTTACAATTAATTCCTAACATTTTATTTTTGTTAATTCATTTAATTTAATATCGGGAATAAACTTAATCATTCTAAAGTTCACATTTTAATGGTGTATTTATTTCTATTTTGTATCTTTAATACCTGAGGATATACTTTACAATGTAATTTTATACCTCTAAATGTTAAAGTTTACAATTAATTCCTAACATTTTATTTTTGTTAATTCATTTAATTTAATATCGGGAATATGTCTTACGTTGTAAAATTCATAACCCAAATATTAATTAAACAAATTAGTTTTTATGATATTTTTGAAACTTTGATCAAATTCTAATAGATAATTATAAACTAGCGATGATACTCATTGATTGAATTTTTTGTGTGTGTGTTTTTGAAGTATGATAAAAAAAAGTAATTTTATTTTTTTATAAAATATACATGGATTTTTTTTTAATTTGGCTGTATGCACACAAATAAAAAATAAAAACATGTTTTTGTGTTTTTAAAATACTGAATTTTTTTATTTTCTAAAATTTTGAATAAAAGCAGGTATATTTAATATCGGGTAAGAATCTTATAATATAAGTCTACAATCCAAATACTAAATGAAATGGTTAAAAAAAAATGAGGGAACCATATATAATTTTAAAATATTCTCTAAATTTCTTTTAAAATTTTTTAAAAATCATTTGGGATTTATTTTAAAAAATATAAAAAAAACAGAAAAACAAGATTTGAAAATTTTTAATGGACACATTTACCAAACAAATCTTACGTGCCCCAAAAATGCATTTTTCTTCGACAAATTTCTGTCAAGTAAATGGTCTTAAATATTTCAAAGACTTAGCCGAGCCACGTGGGCTGGACTTTCTAGCTGAAACTAAAACCAAGACAAACTACGGATTCAGCAAAATCATATGTTAAGATCTAAATCCAAACAAAACATTTATAAGCTCATAAAACACCTATTTAAATGGGCTTCAGCGAAATCATAACCTATAAAACTAATCAAGCTAGGGCCCAAGGTTAAACTTATCTACACCAACCCATTACTATAGCAAGAAGGAAACATTTGTTGGACATAACTCTTCAACGTGAAGGTTGTCGAAATGGTTGGGGATGGATTGAAGGCTGCTGCTCACGGTCTTGTGGAGGAAAAGTTGCTGGTGTGGAGTGGCTGGAACGCTGCTGGAAGAAACTACATTGTTGTTGATGGATATGTCACAGTTGACAGGTTGTGCTCACTGTGCTGGTGCAGAGGAGAGGAAGTGCAGCTGTTGCTGGACTACTGTTGGAGCACGGTGCTGAGCTGAAGACTTGCTGCTCACAGTGTTAATGCAGAGCTGATTCCACAAGATGCCATTGCTGGAAGTGTACCTGGAGGCTCACGGCTGCACTGCTAAGCACTGGGGGAGCCAGAATTTTTTTAATAAAAGGGCAAATTATTAACAAATACTATATTATATAGATATGCATTAGAAATCAATTTAAAACATATATACTAATTCATATCAAGTAAAATTAATTTAAAAATACTTTTAAACTGAAAAAACTTTAATTGTTCTCTTTGAGTTTTTATATTTTGAAACCGCTTCATAATAGCTTCATTATCAATCTTATCGAAGATATCTTTCTCAATGTATACAACCAAACTATCATTCATCCACTTATCTGTCATCCTATTCCGCAATCTACTCTTGACAATATACATAGCAGAAAAAACTCACTTCACTATAGCAGTTGCAACTGGTAGAAGTAATGACAATTTGATAAGCATATATACTAATGGAAATATCAAATTCTTCTTTGTTTTTACCATTTTCTCTGCAAGACTAGCAATACTTTCAATACCAGAGAACTCATCATCACCACGTAGATCAATAATATACGTATCAAGTTGGTCACCAAGTACCATAAGATCCACTATAGAGAATTCACTAGGATAAAAAAGAGCAAGGTGAATAAGCTTTTCTTTGTTGAAAGCAGAGAAAGAGTCACTTGGGTTTAAACATGCCACACAAAGAAGTAACTATGTACTCGTCTCGATAAAACGATCATCCAACTCGGTAAGTTGCATGTCAATGATATTGTTAAACAATTCATATCGGAAATGGTGTAGGTTTGTAATCCCTTGAGATTTTCTCCTTGAACGCCCATGAAGCTTGTACTTATCATCCATGTTTGGGTTTAAACATGCCACACAAAGAAGTAACTCGTACTCGTCTCGGTAAAAACGATCATCCAACTCGGTAAGTTGCATGTCAATGATATTGTTAAACAATTCATATCGGAAATGGTGTAGGTTTGTAATCCCTTGAGATTTTCTCCTTGAACGCCCATGAAGCTTGTACTTATCATCCATGTTTGGGTTTAAACATGCCACACAAAGAAGTAACTCTGTACTCGTCTCAGTAAAACGATCATCCAACTCAGTAAGTTGCATGTCAATGATATTGTTAAACAATTCATATCGGAAATGGTGTAGGTTTGTAATCCCTTGAGATTTTCTCCTTGAACGCCCACGAAGCTTGTACTCATCATCCATGTTTAGAATATCAATATCATGTTTGATGCAAAAAGATGACACTTCTTCCAGTTAGATTCTTAATCATTCTCTCTCATCATTGTGAATCGTTCCTTTAATGTTTTCAATAAATTCATAGCATTTTCTATGTCTTGATTTTTTCTTTGTAATGCTTGTGAGAACTAATTAGTAACTGCTAGTATCCTTCTCAAACAATGAAGCATGAACACAAAATTAAATGATTCCATAATATCTGTTAAAACGACTGCTTCTGTTCTCTGTTCTGAGTTCATCCCATCCTCCCTTATAATCTCAAGCACATCAAGAACTGATGAAAACATTGCAAGTAGACGAATAATTGTAACATAGTGGGAGCCCCAACGGGTATCACCATACTTTCTAAAAGAAGTTTCTTGATTCAAATCTCATCTACTAGAAATTTCTCCATTTTCATGTCCTTCAATAATTCTAGCATATTATTTTTCTCTAATCACCTCCATCCTTTTGCATGATGCTCCAACTATGTTTATAATGCTAGAAATAAAATTGAAGACATCTCTAACTTCATTATGCTTCTTTGTAACAACCTGACAAGAGTCAATCGAAGTCGTGAGCAAAACAATGTACATAATATGCACTTGGATTGCTATTTAGAATAAGTGCTTTCAAGCCATTGAATTCACCTCGCATGTTACTAGCTCCATCATATCCCTGACCACGCAATCTTGATATGCTTAGCCCATGTTTAGAAAACAAAGCTTCAATAACTGCCTTGAGTGAACCAGCAGTTGTATCTCACACATGTTGAATGCCAAGAAAACGTTCAATTATATGTCCATTGTTGTCTACATATCGTAGAACAACTATCATTTGTTCCTTGATTGATATGTCACGTGACTCATCAATTAAAATTAAAAATAATGAGTCACCTAGATCTTTGATAATCACATTTGTAATCTCCTCTACAACAACTTGAGTAATGTCTTTTTGAATATATGGAGAAGTCAATTTGTTATGTCTAGGAGCTTCACTGAAAGTAACTCTTTTAATAGCTTCATTATTTCTGGAAAGGAAATGCAAGAGCTCTAGATAATTTCCTTGGTTGCTTGAACATTCACTTTCATCATGGCCACGAAATGGAAGTTTTTGGTGCAACAAAATACAAGCACACTCTATTGAAGCATTCAATCAAATTCCATAATCACTTTGACTCTTTACTGTCTGATCAGATAACAAAGTCATGATACTTTGTTTTTCATTCATCAAATTCTCATATTTTATCCGAGCTGTATTGTGATTACTATTAGAATTTCCAATATGAAGATCAAATCTTTCCTTCTTTTTTTTCCAATTTGAAAACCCATCACCCACAAATGAGTCAACACCCCCTTTTGACTTGAAGAGGTAACAATACAAGCAAAAGGCAGCATCTTTGGCTATTATGTACTTTAACCATGTTGGGTATGCACCAAACCAAGCCGGATTAAAGCGTCGTAGTGTTGATATATTCCCAAATTGTTTTTGAGGAAAATCACAGTGTGAAGGTTGACAAGGACCTTTTTGTAGATAAGCTCTTCGGATTGCATCCCTATCATTTATATGGTATTCATAAATTGGTCTTCTTAAGCCAGGTCGCAAGGAGAGTGTCGGGGTTGATTTCAATATGACTTTTCTTTGAACTTGATTGAGTTGCATGACTTGAAGCTTTGATTGACTCTTCATCCTCAAGGGATTTACGCTTGAAATACTTGTCTAGTGACATGTTAATTTAATATGAACTTGCTGGATTTTTAATCATCATTAGTTTCTACATAATAATTAACACAATTACACAATAATTCATTGTTAAATAAAAGTCAGTTGAGTTACACAATAATTCTAAATCTTCCATATGAAATTCATAGCAAAATACACATCAATTCATCAAAATCAAAACCTATTTCAATTCATATCTATATGCATATAATAAGTATGTTGATTAAATTATACTTAATCATTTCTAGATATTTAATTGAGGAGCAATGCCCAGTGTATGTGTAAGAGGAACAATTCTTGAAAAACATGCTTTCTACTTGATATTTTACTTACAAACAAATCATGTCAAAATATTAAATTTCAATAAACTACTCTGCCAATGCAAGAGATGTCAAGAATAGTGGTTTTGCATGAATATTAATTTATTCCTTTATAATAAGAAAAGAAACATTTAATTGATTAAATTAGCAGATTTAAACATTTATTTTGAACATATTTGAATATATTCATATCAAAACCCCAAAATATCATAAACCCTAATATTTTTAATAACTAATTATAAAAGAATAAAATTAAAATTAAACAATGAAATAAATAGAAAAAATAAAGAAAATTTACCTAGAATATAAAGCAAAAGGCAAAAAAATTAATTGCTTAACTATACTTGATGAGAAATTTGCATACGGGAGAGGTAGGGAACAACAGCTCATGAAAAGAACAAAGCGGCACAGCAGCTCATGAAAAGAACAAAACAGCAAAGGCAGGGAATGAAAAATACTCTTTGTTAGTCAGGGGACTCCATATTTTTAAGCCGGTCCTATTGATTTGATATAGAAACAAAAGGGAAAAAGGGAAAGATTTGGGGAATGAGCTGTATGTGTGTGTGTGTGTGTATTAACATATAAGTCAACAATAATAAACAATAACAACTTTCTTTTGTGCAGTAACAATTCACTAAACTAATATATTAATATTTTAATATAAAAAAAAGTTAATGGGGCAATTGCTCCCTTTTGTTCTTCTGTGGCTCCGCCATTGCTGCTGAGGAGGAATGGCTGGAATGTTGGAGATGACGCTGGAGAAGAAGAAACCTTACTATTACTGGGTTTCTGGATTTTCGCAGCTGCTAGAGGACGTCACATAAAAAAATTAATATTTAATTGTTCATCGGTAAAATTGTTTGTAAAAAAACCCTAAATTAACAAACTAGAATCTCTAAAATCATAGCAGAGGTGCACATATCTTTTTTTCTCTTCTCCTCCCAAATCTTCGTCTTTCCTTCTCTTCTTTCTCTCTCTCTCTCTCTATCCTCTTTCCTTCTCCTCTCTCTCTCTCTCTCTCTCTCTCTCTATCCTCAACCTATTATCTTCTCTTCTCTTTTTTTTTCCACGTGCAAGTATGTCTTCTACTCTTTTCTCTATTCTCCTTCTCTTCTTCTTTATTAATTTAATGATTTGTTCAGACTTTTTGTTCTCTTTTTAGGCTCAGGAAAACTCAACATTAAGGTAAGATTCTTCATCTTTTTTTTTCTCTCTCTTTTGTGTTTTTGTTTTGCATTTTTTTATATTTTTCTACTATTAATAATTGTATAAATGTTATTGATATTTTTTTATTTATTTTTCTGTTATTAATAATCGTATAAATTTTGATGGAAATTTTTTATTTTTTTATTTCTCTATTATAAATAATTGTATAAATGTTGATGGTAAATTTTTAATTTTTTCTATTATTAATAATTGTATAAATGTTTTTGGAAATTTTTTATGCTTTTTAATGATTGTATATAGATTGTTATAATTTGTTTAATTTTTATGTTATGTAATGATTGTATATAGATTGTTGGAATTTTTTTTTAATTTTTATGTTTAATGATGGTATATAGATTATTGGGATTTTTTTAATTTTCTCTTATTAATATGGTTAGCTAATTGATTTGTTGGTCTTAATAAATAGTTTTTAATTTCATGAAAAATAAAAATTATTTAAAAATAATAAAAAATAAACAAAATAGTAGCCATCATAAATGAAAAATAAAAAAAATAGCTAAGATAATAGCTAGGATAAATGAATAGTTTTTAATGTGAAATATTGATACTACAAATCCTTTAATATTAACATATTAACCTCCTATGATTATTTCGCAGATGACCATAGCAAAGTTAATAGAAAATTTTCTTAAATTAACATAATTGAAATTATCTGAATAACATAGATTGAAATAGTATCAATTGGTTTGTGGCAATCCAATTTAAATTGTTGTGTATTTGCAGGTTGAATTTTTTTTGTTAGTCTCCCATATAGGGGAGGTGCTACCAAATTCTTTTTAAATAGGAATGGTTTACAGTACCTTTAATCCTTTAATTTGTGTATATGCCTAGGGAAAAGTCAATAGCACGTCGTATGCACAGGATCACCGCTAGTTCTTATAGCAAAACCTCGACGACCAAGAACAAGCACCTAAGACATAAGAATCCACTCACGACGTGGGCTCATCGAGTGCGATGTCACCACGTCGAGGGGGGGTTCCTTCACAACAGGATCCATTTATCTAGAAGTACCAGGCTCAATGAAAGAACGACCTTTCAATGTAAGTTTGTTTTCCCTTCACATCAATATTTTAATCATTTTTGAGAAATTAATTTCAATTAACGAATGCAATTTCAAGTTTACAAACATTGAGGAAATCATTGATGAAAATTCCATTGTTTTAATGGAGTCGAGTTTCCAAACATCCTAAATAAAAATCTATGATTGATGCATGGCTCAGACGGTTTAAGATTAGTATTAACTTAACTAGTGTAAGGAGAGTTTGAGAGAATCACATCACTACAACTAGATAAGATTGAAATCAAGATAATTTTTTAAATCCTTTTATTCAATTACTAACTGATAATTCATTTTTACCATATAAGTTGAGTGATTTTTTGTACGAGGCACAAAAAAAAACCAAAAAATATACGAAAGAAAGAGAGCTTCTAGACTGGAAATAGGTGGCAGTATGGAAGGATCTCAAACCTCTATAAGTCTTAAAGGTTGTATAGGAAGAATATATTCAACACATGACGTCTGATTATTTCCTGCGACGATCACACTCCGATGTGAAGAACTGGAACCAGTGTGTTCATGGTTCTATTACCACGCATAGTTGCAGCTCCATTCTGTTTGTTTTGCATGTAAAGCAGATAATAAGATTATTTTTTAATTACATCCATTTTTTATTTGTTGTTTTTTATAAATATATTTAACTAACAACAATTTTCTCTTGTAGGCTACAGTTCTTAGACGTGAACCAAGCCCAATGGAGCTTTTTATAGAAACGCACGTGTGGATTGATGACTACCAAAAAGAGTGTGATAGCTCGTGGATAGCCGAGCTCAGTATTTTGTACGTGTTATATTGTTTTCAACAATTTTTTTCTTAAGTTATTATTTTTTTGAATTTGCTGACTTTTTTCTTCTAGGATACATATAACACTGGGTTGAAAGGAGAGATACGATGATAATTTTTTGACCCATCTGGATCTCGATCTGGATTTGTGGTTAGAGGTAGGATTGTTCGGTGGACTCGATAGAAATTGGGTGTACAGTCTCTCTAATACTACGACCGAGTTCTTGCGAACGACTCACAATGTTTCTATTGTTGGATGCTCATAATCAATTCTGAACACTCAAGCTTCGGAGTTCATGGCGATTTTAGATCAGCGAGTTAAAGATCCAGTGCTGAAATGGTCAAACTCCGCCAATTAGTAATTGAGATGAGGTCACAGATGGGTGGTACATTCACTCCCTCATATTTGCCCCACAGTCTAAGCGAAGATCCACCTCCTCCTCCTCCTCTAGTTCCTTTATTGTAGATTAATTGTATTTGAACTTATAAATGTTTAAATTTGTAATAAATATTGAATTTTATATTAATTTATTTTTTAAACTATTTTCTATGTTTAATGGATTTTTTTTAAAAAATATATTTTTAAATTATTATTGATAGGGTTACCGACAAACATACTCCGTCTGTATATTCTAGAGAGTTAAAAAAAATTACTATACTCACTGATGGAATAACAGACTGTCTGTTTGACGATTACATGTCAAATTCAGCAACGGACGAAAAAAATCACCAATGAAATGACATATGTTTTTTTTCCGGTGATATGTTATATTTAGTGATGGAAGTACTGATGGAATGAAATCGGTAAAGCTTTTTTTGGTGTGCTTTGTCCATCAATAAATCCATCTGATAAAAATTATTACTGACAGACCACAAATCACCGACGAGAGTTTGATAAGATTAGCTTCAGCTAATGGCATCCAAATCGGGATGGTTGGGAACATTTGATCAAATTAGCTGCGGCTAATGGAATCCAAGTCGGATGGCCGGGAACATTTGATAAGATTGACTCCGGTTAATGGCATCCAAGTTAGGATGGCCAAGAACATTGACAAGATAAGCTTCGGCTAATGACATCCAAATTGGGATGGCCAAGAGTTTCTAAAAGAAAGCAATGAAAAGGTCATGGTGTTCGTAAATAGGATAATTAGAATTGAGTAATGAGTTAATTGACACTAGTAATATCCAAATTGGGATAGTCATGAATACCTGAAGAGATTATTGAAGGTTCAGATTAATGAGGTCATATTGAACGATAAAGAAATTGTAAAAGTATATGAGATATCCGACATAAGTTAACTATATGCATTGTACTAGGATTTCATTAATACTCCCTCATATTTTAACACATGTTTATGAATTTGATGTTGTAACAGGACCTTCGTACACCCAAGCTGCTTAGTAGTCTTTTAGGGTAGTACTTTTATTAAGGGTATGTAACGTAACAAAATAGAGTATTAGTAGCATGAACATAAGACATGCCCTTTTGTGTAAACTGTAATGTATTGAATCTTAATCTATGTAAATGTAGTAAGTTGTAAATTTCATATATTATTATGCTAATAGGAAATCCTTTAATTTATTTAAATTCTATTTACATAATTTATGTTAAGTATAAATTGAATAAGTGACATGTTTGCTGATAGTAGAACTTATATCAAGAAGTATATTGATTGGATGACATATTGGGATGTATTGATGACTGAATGGTATTATGATAGTGTAGTCGATGACTTGGTATAGGCTATATACAAAGGAGACTATACCGAAATTTTAGTAGAATATAAAAAAAAAATCAACTCAAATTTCCCAATGCATTCAGAAATAAGATATTAAAATTTAGGGTCATTACAGAGAAAGAGTTTGATCAAGCACTTTCCAATCATGAAAAAGACTGATTTTGGTGTCAATGAGTTCACCTTGCAGAGAGGAGATCCATGAAGGTTGTTTGGATTTATTTATCTTATTAGAAAAGGTAGATTAGAGCTCGGTAATTTTCTTTATTTGATTTAATCTTTTATTTTTTATATCGATTGACAAGTGTTTAGGTGTTAAAATGGGTTTAATAAGGTGCTTGTGATTTTCTTAGGTGTTTCTAGGTGAATACAAATTGAAAAATAAGTTTTTAAGATCTAAAATCTCAAACCCTAATTTTTCAGACACTGAATGTAGTCAGAATTTGCACAAGAAGATGACACATTGTCTACCTAAATGAACGACACATCTTTTGTTTTATAAAAAAGATATAGGTTAGATGACATGTTGTCTACTCATATAAAAAAAAATAGGTATGTGGGCCGAACCTTTCAAGCCCATTATTGCCTAAACATTTTCTTTAGGGCTAGGTGTGTGACCCGTCCTTTGAAGCCCAGACGTGCCGGGTCTATTTGTTGAACAACCATTATCCTTTTTTTTCTTTCTTATTTTATATTTTAGATTAAAATTATCTTTATTTATTAAAATGATATTTAAACAATTTTCAATTATGTAATTGATACGGTTCAGCCTTGTGATACAGACCCAGTAAGGTCAGATTTGGATTTTGGCGTAAAATGCGCAACAATCCAGGTTTATAGAAACAGTCATAATTCTTAATCCGACCGTTGATCAAGCTAAAATGTTACGTGGACTCTCCAGACATGTTATCCTACATTGGGTTGAAATTTCAGGTCAATCAGAGTTTGGAAAGGCATCGCAATACTGGTCAATAGAGGTTGTACGAATTTTGTTATTTACTTTCTTTTGACTTGTGGACTTCCTATTTGGTTAGGATTCTTTTCCTACAAGGATGTGGCAGCTGGTGTTGGGAATTTTCTAGATCCGCAAGGATCTTTAATGAGTTGCAATATAATCTCCAAGTGTGGCAATGATTCATTAATGTTTCAGAATTCTTTTCTTATAAGAATTCCTTATTCATCCTAGCTACATAAGGAAAGAAGAGCTAGTGGTAATTAATGACAAATTAGTTTTTTTTATTATTTTCTTTCATGTTTGGGCTTAATTAAAACTTTGTTTTGAGCTAGGATCCAATGCTTGTTTGGATCAGGTTATGAGCTTTTTAGTTTAATCTTTTTAAGTCAGTTTTGTATGTGGGTCAGTTCAGTCCACAAGGGTAGATCCATTAGGGTTACTTTTAAGAACTATTTAAACACATGTAACCTAAATTTTGGTAGCTTTGATGATTATTACTTCTGAATTTTTCAGTTTTAACATGTGAGAGTGATTCTTGCATTCTTCAGTTCTTAAACGAACTGAATCTGACTTATCGAAGATTAACTGGTTTCGTGGCGTCATTCTATTCAATCCAATAGTGTTGGTAACTTGGGGTAAGTTTTCATTGTATTACACTCCTATCAGACCTATTTCGGCTTTCCGGGATTAGATCTCAATCTTGATTGTAGGTTGTATGATCACGAGGTTCGCATCAGTAATAGTTTTCACAAACATTATAGCTATGTACGGTAATATTAATAATTACTTTATAATTAATTATATTTTAACTTACATGATTTTTTAAAAACTTTGTTTATTGATTGGGGTGATCAAAAAACCGAAAAATTGATTTAACCAAGAAAACCGAAAAAAAATTAACCGAAAAAACCGAACCGGTAAAAAAAAACCGATTGAACCGGTTAAAATATTTAGGAAAATGTTCGATCCGGTCCGGTTTCCGGTTTTGGTGTGCCTGAACCGGCCAACCCGAACCGAACCGAACCGGTTCGGTTTAAAAATGAAAAAAAAAATAAAGTAATAAACCAAGCGCGGGCCACCCCTCCCTCCCATTAGCCAACAACCCTAGCAGACCTTTATCATTTCTTTCCCTTTCACATAGCCGCCCTCTCCCGTCCCATTAAGTTTTTGATTGCTTTCACATTGAAGGGTCCCTTCATTCACAGCCCCCATGCTCTCTTGTCTCTCATCTCTCAACGTGAAGGAAAAGTAAAGATTATAGGTAAAGCTTTAATATTTTCGTTCAAAATTTGAGTAAAATTTTTCTTCTCTTCCAATCTTCTATGCTTTCTGTCTCTCATCTCTCATCTCTCAAACTTGCCATGTCAAAGATGAATTACTGATGATTCTTCCATTGATTTACTTGATTCTCCTTCATGGGTCACGACATAAAAAGATCCCACCTCGATTGCTAGAGAGGGATTATTTCGGGTCTAGAAGCTGAAGAGTGTCCAAAAAAATCAAAGCAGTGATTGCTAAGAATTGATACTATTTTTTTGCAATTAATTTTTTTTTGCAAGAAGTTGTAACAACGAGAACAACGTTGTTGATTCTTAGAGGATGGCATCTTGGCATTGCAGTTCGGTTTGAACCGGTTTGGAAGGGGAAAAAACCGAACCGAAATTACGGCTTGAACCGGTTTTCGGTTCGGTTCAAAAACTAAAAAAAAACGGTTTGGTTATTTATTTTGGTCCAAAACCGGACCGAATCGAAAATGCTCAGCCCTACTTATTGATATTCAATAAAAATGAAATATCTATTTTATAATTTTTTTCATATTTATTATTCTTGTATTTAAGCTTACAAGTATGTAAAAATGATCAATTTATGATTTTTTTTAATTTTTTATTGAAACTTGTTTTCACAATCATAACAAGTTTTTATTTTAAAAACAATATTTCTAATAAAAAAAATTCATAAAAAAGAAGAAGAAATACATGAATTAGGAAATAGAGTTTTTGATTAAAAGATACATTTTTTTTTTCTCTTTAACTCAAGTCATTAGAAGTTGTATAAATATATATATTTTTAAATTTTCATTAGTTTTTATTCAATAACTCGTGCTGTTAATAAAAATAAATATTTTTATAAAAATAATATAAGAAGATAATTTTAATAAAAAATATATTTTTCTCCGAATCTTATCTTTCCACGAAATTCTATTTTAATTTTTTAAATTAAATAAAATTATATTTTAAAAATTAATCCATAGCTACGCACTGATATATATTAAAGATTTTTAATTATTGTCTCTTGTAACCTCTAATTTCTTTAAATGAAAGAATTTATAACTTTTTACAAATTCTATTAAAAAAATTCCTTAGTCAAGAGTCAAAAGATAACAATTTTTTTTTCTTACTTATATTTTTAACATTTTCCTTATGTACAAAAAAAAACGAACTATTTAAATAGAAGTACTTGTAAAAAAATATAACCAAGTTAAAAGTTAAATAGAGTTTTGAATAAAATTTATATTCATATCATTCCTTATTATTTGTTTTATATAAAAACATTATTTGAATAAAAGAGTTTTTTCAAAAAATAATTCATTTTTTTTCAAACCTTTGAAAAACAAAAACTTTGAGCAAATGTTGAAATAAATATTTCCTATATTTTTTTTCTTGTTTTCTTTCCTTTGTAATGCTGCATTTGAATATTCATATGAGGTTCCTTTGTACCCATGTTGATGTCCAATAAAGAATGAAACAATGTGGGTGGTGAAGCACATGTTTTCTTTACCTTAAATTAATATGTTTTTAGTGTTTTCAGATCATTTTAATATGCTAATATTAAAAATAATTTTTAAAAAATAATTATAAATAAACTATACAGAATTATTAAAAATAATTTTTCTAGAATTTCTTATAATATTCAACTATAATTATTGAATAAATGAATGAAAAGTTAGTAAAAAATATTGAAAAATATGCAAGTGAATACGTGTCAAGAAAGCTAAGTTTACATAAAAGAGAGCATGTTAAAATTTGGCAACCACACATGCCAGTCCGCTTCGATGTGGATTCCGTTTTTTGACCCAAAACCCGCCAAGCCAACACACAACAACAGTCAACACGTCACGCAATCCACGCATTAATTCTTTGTCCGTTTCAGTTTCAACATTCCATTTTCCTTCTCATTTTCCCGGAAAATCAAATTCCCAAACCTTAACCAACCAAATTCGAAATTCTTAATTCTTTCAATCTTCAATAATAACAACAATAATAAAGGAATCCCGATGGACTTCTCTCTAATCGCCGATACATTGACAATAGCTACACAGCAAACCCTAGGGTCTGCAAACTCGCTTCTTCTCCACCGCCAAAATTGCATCAACCTCGCAGATCAATCCTCCCAAATCTGCGCCGTCGTCGTTGATGCCTTGGCTCCGCCGCCTGTCAAGTCCAAAACCTCACGCCGCACTCTCCTCCGAAAGCGGCGGCGGACCAGGCGGAGATCGCAAACTGACGGAGACTCCGGTGGTTTCGGAGAGGAGTATGGGTTTTTTTGCGGTGGTGATGGTCTGTTTGGCGGGGGCGGGGGCGGGGATGGGGGAGGTTTTGGTGGTGGGGGGAGAGGGTGGAATTTTGACAAATTCGGAGGGCACGATTGGGATGAACCTTCGTGGTGGTTTTCTTCGCGGTCTTCGGGTTTCGCTTATGGGTTTGTTTATGAAGTGATGTATTGGATTGCGCTGTCGAATTGCGTGCATTTTGCCTTTAAGAAGGTTGTTAGGATCGTGGCTGATGGAATTGGTGATACCGAGAGAGGGAAAGCGGTGCCTTTGAGATTGGCTACCGTGTGCTAATTTGGTAACTGATATTTCTGAATCCATGAATTGAAGGGTATTATAGAACTTAGTGGCTTATGTTCTCTTCTACAATGCAATGTACATATATTGTATATAATTGTTCTCATTGTTTAAATGAATCAGTATATGATTTGGTTGTATGCGTATGACCTGCCTTTGATGATTTGATAATGATTGATAACATGCTGCATGATTTATTTGAGGAATGTTATGGAGTATTAGTTAGAGAACTGGGAGTTCATGATTGTGTAGTGGGTATTTAGAGAGTTCTCTATGGTTATATTCTTCACATCTTCTGGTTTTTGATAGCCTTTGTGGCTATTTTCTTTTCCACAGTGTAATGTACATGTATTCTATATACTTGTTCTCTTTGTTTATATGAATTAGTTTATGTTTTGATAATTGTTCTCCTTGTTTATATGAATTGGTGTATGATGTGGTTCTATGAGTATGACCTGCCTTTGATTATTTGATAATGAGTGATAACATGCTGCATGATTTATTTGAGTAACGTAATGGAGTGCTAGTTAGTGATTAGAGAAAATTGGAAGTTCGTGAAAGTGGGTGTTGGAGAATTCTTCATGGTTATATTTTTCATATCCTCTGGTTATTGATAGCCTTTCGGATGGCATAGTGATGGAAATAATGTAGTCATGTATTTTATGTTTATTTGTTGCATCATCCTTGGCTAGTGGTGTTTCTATCCTATCTGCAATTATGGTTTGTTCCTTGGAGGCAAGGGCAGGATCACTTTTTTTTTATTTGAGACTAGCTGTTTGATGTTGGCTGCGGTGAAGGGTAGGAACCGAAATGCATATGGGCATGGATTATGCTTGATATTGGTTATCCCTTTTTGTTTCACAGTGACATTTTTCTTGAGTAGATGTGGCACCCTACTATATACCATGAAAAGTTAAGACAGTGGCATTCGTAGGTGTTCTGAAAACTTTTGCCCCGCTGATGCAAATTAATCTTAAATCTAATTTTATAGGCTACAGAATTAGCATTTCCATCAGGATCATACTGTTTGATGCCACTGGAGGTTCTTGCTGCAGATAGTCGATGCAAGACTAGTGAAAATTATATTCAGAGGTAGAATGGGTAATGTTGTGATGTTGTGTGCAGCTTAGCTTGATCCTCTTCCGAATCGAAGGGAAACGGTGTAGGATTTCTGTTAGTGCTCACTTTGAATCGATCTTTTTGCCCCCCTCAGCTATCCCTTCCCGTCTTCGTTTAGCAGCGAACTCAAAGCCGTGACATAAGGTAAACAATCCTCATGTTCAGGTTCAGAGGTTGATATGATCTCAAATAATTACTTGTTAGAATTCTGCATGGAAGAAGGAAATTATAATTAGGAACTTAAGGTGAATAGCTGTCTCGCAAATCAAATGGGATCTCTAAGAAAGGTATATTGTTTCAAGCGATGATAAAAGAAAGGAAACAAGTAGATTGTAAAGGAAAGTCTGTAAATAAAATAGTAAAAAAAAAAAATTGTAAATAAGATAGTAAAAAATAAAAAAAAATATTGTAAGGAAATTGTATATACGGGGTTGATAATCCTATTTATACAATATTAGTGTTTTACATAAACACCAAAATGTAATTTTATACACAATACTCACCAAATAAGGAGATCGCATAAAGAATCTTAATACAAACTAAATTCGTACTTATTCTGCAAATATTAGATTTGAATAAGATTGAATCTTCTAATTGAATATGTGAAATCTTGCTGTTGTGGTGGATTGCTTTCTATATAGAATATGTGAAATCTTGTTGTTGTGGTGGATTGCTTTGTATATTCCCTGGTTGATCGAGACTTTTATTAGTTTTTTGGTTGATCTTATTATTCATGATTGATTTTAACCTTTATTTTTTTGTTTGGTAGTGAAAAATTATTGTTCTTATTTAATATTTTAATCTTTATTTCTCGGTATGGTAGTGAAAAACTATGGTTCTTGTTTAATCCACGCATGGATGTTTGTTTTTTTTTTTTTTTGTATAAACAATAAATGACGTGGCGAGAAAGCAAGGTTACAAAAATCCATCGACCTCTAACATGTTAGCTAATTAAATCATTTAAAAAACCAAGCGTGTTCTGACTTATAGGTGTATGGCATAAATTTCCATAACCCGCAATGTTTAATGTTTAATCCATAACAAGTATATTGGCATATGCTTCACAAGTTAATATTTTTTTTTATAAATATAAAAAAAATATTAAAACTATAGAGAATATTTTAAATTCTTTAAACTTGATAGTCAGATCCAAACGAATTAAAGTTGGCTGTCATGACAGATCCAAGTTGTCACACCCAAGATCCAAGTCTACCCAAGACATTTAGGTCTGATGGCAATGCCAAATTCAAGTCTGTTGGGTCTGATGGCCATGCAAGACCCAAGTTACTTGGGTCTGGAAAATGGCCGCTATATCCAAGCAAACAACAAACAAACAGAGGACAATTGAACACTTTAATTGCTAGGATAGAGAAAAGAAAGAAAAAACAGAAACAATCGATTACCGGCGGCAACCCAACCATAATACATTTCCACGCGCTGCACCATGTGGAAGATGACATGTTTGCGCATCTATCTAGATTGTGAATGACCAGATTTGACCACAGGGAGGCGTTCTCACGGGTCTTTTTAATGGCACAGGCGCCGCCCACTCACTGGGACGTGTGGAACACGCATCAATAGCTTTTTGAATAAAAAATAGAAAAGACAACGTGACAATACTAAAACGCCCTTCATGGTCTTCTTAATTACACACCATACTTAAGGAAATTTTACTGTTTTAATTCACGGTAATCTATGTTTAGAACTACAGTGAAAACTCCATGCTATTTAGAAAATTTCATTACCACAATCTATAATAATCTGTATCTAGAGTTACAGTGAAAACTACATGTCATTTAACTTTCTTTATAGTTTCACTAATCCTATGAGTAGTAAGTAGCTCATTCATCTCTTTTATAAAACCTTCAGCAAAACCATAGATTCTTAGAAAGAAATAAACTACGAGCCTTAAGCTCCCTTTCTCCTTTCAACTCCAGTGATGGCATCTTCCCTTTCCACTCCACAAAATCCTACCTTCGTGACTTGTTTCCAAAATTACTTTGATTGATTGAAAAAAAATGCAATAACGCTTCGGTGGAGAATAGCAATGCTAGAAGATTTTTGACGAGATCCAACTGCTTAGAATCCCAAAGGAATTGTTGGCTGCATTTTTTTTTATTGTTTTGTTTCATGTTCATGTGTTAGGACTCACATTTTGCTAGTATTTCTTCAACAAAGAAATAAAGAATATCACAAACATCCTGGAAAGTCTGCATATTCACCTATGTGAAGATCTTTCTTAAATTGGGATTTCACAGTTGCCTTGATCTCATTATCTTTAGATACCAATGAACCAACAAAAGGAGGAACTTGTCATGGACTACCGAAACTGTAACCCTTACAAACCAGATGGGGATAAAAGCTTGACGAAAAGACTTGGGATTAGTTTTAGAAAGAATTTTTCCCTAGGCTTCTTTGCTATTGTAATGAACAATCTTTATTGTTTTATACCTTTCACAATTCCATGAACGCAATCTGTATCTCTTGATTTTGTGTATGAAATCCAACCTATTTCATTCTTAGTTTTTGATCCATTGAGCCATGACTGCCATGCAACAAGTTCAATCATTACTATATACATAGTAGAAATATGTCCTAGCGAAGCTTTACGTAGGCAAAATAACTATTGAAGAATGACGTTCTTCAACATATGTAAGATTGCAACCAAGTTAAAAAATGTTAAAAATAATTAAAAAATAATATAAATAATATCTGAGACTTCACCTCACAATTTAAATTATTAAGTTAAGATAATTATTTGATATGGTATCAGAGTCTTGATAACCAAACGGTCATAAGTTTGAATCTTACCATCTCCATTTATTTGATAAAAAATAAGTACAAATTAATATGGGTTTGTGTAAATTTCAAACCCAAAAAGCTTTCACTTAAAAAAATATATTAGAGAATAATATAAATCATATCCTGATATCTCATCTAACAACTTAAACTATTAAATTAAAATAAATCTCTTCTAAAAAAATAAAAAACAACCCGCACATATCCAGCTTCATTTTCCTCTGCCAATATTTAATCGATTGATCCTTGTGCAGCATAAATGTACGGTCAAAGGCTTTATTGGTTTTGTTGAAACCAACTCTAGAGGTGACAGAAGAAGAGACAATCGGGCCACAAGTCATCTACCTCAGTAGAGAAGACTTGTCGCTTGTTATTAAAAAAAAAAAAAAATAGATCGGCCACTCCTAAAAAAAGATAAATAAATAAATGACAAGTTTTTTTTTCCCAAAACACTATCATTATTTTTCTTAAGAAAACTTTACATGTTGTTTTTATTATCATATATTTTTACAATTATATAATTAAATAAAAACTTACTCATAAAAATAATGTTATTGAATCAATTAAATTGATCGAAGATGTCGTCATTTTGATGCTTGAAAAAAATTTACTTTTTCTACTTTGAATTTTGAGTTTATAATGAAAACTTTTCATGCAAGTAAAAAATATGTTAACAATACTTGTGTATATTTGTTTTTTACAGGAAAGAGGGGGCAATTGCCCCCTTAATTTTTTTTCTTCAAATTTTTTTTATATTAGAAATTTAATATAATAACTTAATAAGTTTAATCTTTTTTATCAGCTAATAATTAATCCAAGTTCTTCTTTTTCTTTTTTAAACTATCGTTTTTGCCCCTCTCTTTAACAAAATTTCTCTTCAAATCCTAAACTATTAATTAGTTAAATAAGTAACATTTTATACTTTATGCTTTATGTTTTAGGTGAGTTTTCTTTATTTTTTCTATTTATTCCATTGTCTAATTTTAGTTTTATTCCTTTATAATTAGTTATTAAAAATGTTAGAGTTTATGATAATTTATGGGTTTGTTAAATTAATATGTGTATGGGTAATATTATATGCATATGAATATGAATTGAAATGAGTTTTGATGAATTAATATGTATTTTGTTATGAATTTCATATGAAAAATGATGGTGATCACCTTACTAGTGATTAAAAATAAAGTACTGAACAACTTAAAAAATTAGGGACACAATAAAAAAATTAAAAAAATATATTAACATTTATATTTAACTCACTTGTATAAAACAACAAGTCAACAAAGAATTGTTGTTAATATTTCACTAGTTCCTAGAAGATTTAGAAATAGATAAATGAAAGTTTGATTGTATATATTGAGAAATAATATCTTTAATGAAATTAAGAATGAAGTTATTATGAAGCAGTTTTAAAATATAAAAACTCGAAAAAAACAATTATAATGTATGTTTTTTCATTTTAAAAATATTCTTAAATTAATTTTTCTTGATATGAGTTAGTACATATAATTTAAATTGATTTCTCTATATATAACACATGTCTATATAATATATAATATCAAATATTTATTAGTAATTTGCTCCTCATTTAAAAAATCTTTACTCCGCCACTGATTACATGATTGATCTGAAATCATAAGAAAAATATAGCAAAGGATGGTGGTGAATTAATTCTCTTTTATTGGAATGAAGAAAGAAAACGTGAGCACAAGGATTACAGTAGGCAGGGATATCTTTATATACAATCAACATTTGTGTTTAACTAGGAAAAGTTTATTTTCCATAAACACTAGAATCCTTTCCTTCTTTGAGAGATTTGATCAAGCACCCACCTCTTCTGCTGAGTTTCCATCTTGATTGCTCAACATTACTGTTGCAAATTGCATGAGTTTCCATCTTGATTGCAGAAGATTACCGTTGCAGATTGCTTGGTTGTAGCTCCCTCTTCTGCTGAGTTTCCATCTTGATTGCAGAGCATTACTGTTGGAGCAAGGTTTCCATCTTGATTGCAGGACATTACCGTTGCAGATTGCATGGTTGTAACTTCCTCTTCTGCTGAGTTTCTATCTTGATTGCAGAGCATACCGTTGGAGCAAGGTTATGGTAAGTGTCTTTATGGAAAAGATTAGCGTTGTGATTCCTGAAATCCTGCTGTGTGAAGACAGTGGCATGGTTGCTGTCCTTAACAGGTGCATGACTATTATTATTATGCGTCCACAAACTTTGCCGAGGCTGGAGGCAAAGTTTGGATTGAAACCGAAGCATAGACGCTTTGGAGAATGGCTTAATGAAGAGGTCAGCAACTTGATCAGTAGAGGAGATGTGTTGAGTTATGAGATGGCTAAAAGCAACTCGTTCACGTACAAAGTGATAGTCTAATTCAATATGCTTACCGCAAGCATAAAACACCGGATTAATAGTCATGTGAAGAGCACTAAGATTGTCAGAGTAGAGAACCGGGGGGTGCTACCGGGATGTGAAGGTCTCTAAGGATAAAGCTTAGCTAGCCAAGCAAGTTCAGCTGTAGTATTGGCCATGGCACAATACTCAATTTCAGTGCTGGAGCGTGAGATAGTTGATTGCTTTTTTGCACACCAGGAAATAAAATTCTGATCAAGGAAAATGCAATACCCAGTCGTGGACCGTTGGGTAGTAGGACAGCTGACCCAATAAGCATCTGAAAAGACATATAAATTCCATGTAGTATACGACATGAGATATTATAGTAACGACATGGTAAAATATAGACCAAATTCAATGGTGCCTTTGACATATCATAGAATACGACATGCCAATTTCAAATGTGCAATAGCAGGAGCATGCATAGATTGAAAAACATAATTAACACTATAAGAAATATCTTGACGTGTAAGTATGAGATATTATAGGAACCAACAATCTCTTGAAAGAAGCTAGGATCTTTCAAAGGAATGACATGGGAGGAAGATTTAGTCTTTGCTTTAAGAGGTGTACTCATGGGTTTACAGTCAACCATGGCAGCCCATTCAAGAATGGTAAGGGCATAATGTGATTGGGACAAATGAAGACTACTGCTAGTTTGAGGAATTTCAATTCCAAGAAAGTGATGAACAAGCCCTAAATCTTTCATTGTAAATTCACGGCTCAGTAATTGAATAAAGCTTGTGACAAGAGTAGTCGTGGATCTTGTTAGAAGAATGTCATCTACATAGAAGAGAAGGATTAGTGTGCCATAGATCTGCAAGACTATAGTGAAAGCCATATTTCAGAAGAAAAGTGCTAAACTGATCAAACCAAGCATGGGGTGCCTGTTTCAATCCATAAAGGGCACAATTGAGTTTGCAGACATGGTGTGGTAGTTTGGGGTCTGTCATGCCTGGTGGTTGCTCCATATAAATGTCCTCTGAAGGCAAACCATGCAAGAATGCATTCTTTACGTCAAGTTGCTGAATAGTCCAATGCTTAACAAGCGCTATGGTAATGATCATGCGAATGGTGCCTGGTTTGACAACGAGAAAAAAGGTTTCAGTGTAATCTACACCATCAATTTGATGGAATCCTTTTGCAACAACCCGAGCCTTAAGTCGATCGAGGGAGCCATCAGGTTTGAGTTCAGTTTTAAAAACCTATTTTGAACCAATGCCATTCATGAGAGGATTGCAAGGGACAAGTTACCAGGTCTGATTTTGATGTAAAGATGCAAGTTCTTCCTCCACAGCAGCCTTCTATCCTTGGTGAGCCAAGGCAGAGCAAACAGCGCGGGGCTCACAAGGAACATTAGTAGAAGCAATAGATATTAATGCATACTTGGGGTTGGGCTTGAGAATTCCATGTTGAGATCGTGTCATCATTGGATGAGAAGCATGTGCAGGAACATGAGGTGGTGTCGGAGGAGTGACAGAGGCAGCCTCAACTACTGCACTTGGTTGAGGCAGACTGGAATTTTCTCCAGTAGAATGTGGGGCTGATTGAACGGGCTCAATCACAAAAGAAGAGCATGGTTGTTGTGCGGTAGTGGCTGCAATTGGAGTAGAGGGAGCTATTTGACAGTCAGCTTCAGCTTGGGAAGGTAATCGAACTGTCTCAATTTTAGAAAGTGAGAGTGTTTGCGGTTTGTGAGCTGCATATGATGTAGGAGGGGTAGTCTCCATTGTATGTGTAGGCACAACATCATGAAAAGGCAATGATGGTGTTATGAGCGGAACATCAAAAGATTGGGAAGACCCCTGCTGAAGCATGGCTATAGGCAGACACACAGATGAAGATTTTAGCAAAGACATTTCTGCAGAACTGTCAGTAGCAGGAGGTATCCAAGAGTTGAAAATACTTATAACATGAGATGAAGGCAAGGTGGTGCCAGTGGAATGAGTTTTTTTGTATGGAAAAATTAATTCATCAAAGACAACATGGTATGAGATGATAAATTGTTTACTTGTAGGATGAAAGCATTTATAACAGCAATCGATTAATGAGTTACATTGCAGTGGTGAAGGCTTCTACCCCCCCCCCCCAAAAAAAAAAAAAAAAAAAAAAGGAGCACTGTTATGAAATAATATGGTCCTAGTTCGCGGATAATTCTATGACGTCGTTCAATCAAACCTGTTTGCTTAGAAATGTGTGGGCAGAGGGCAGATAACGGATAGAAAAGCTAGTAATTTATTAAGTTTTCCTAACTGACATCTATCACAAAACAAAGATGATCAGACTTCATAATTCCCGTGACCTCAATCAGTCCTTTTTTTTAATAGCTGCAGAGGTGTCCAAGACGTTGGTGCCAAATCTCTGCTGTGCCATATTTAAACCGATGAGAGAAATAAAGTTCTGGCAAATTATGGAGTAAATAGAGGTCACCCTTGTATCTCCCCATGATTACTGGATGTCCTGTTTCTCGTTCCTTGACACAAAAACCAACATTAGAAAACTCACAGTTGATAGGAAGTTGTTTAGTTGATTGACTTGCAAATAATAATTTTTTTGTCGGATCAGGAACGTACAAAACATCCTTAAGAGGTAGTTCAACATTTTTTTTGTTTTATAGCAGAGTCTCCAATAACAATAATTGGTGGTGCAGTGAACCACGAAGAAGAAGAAGAAGAAGAAGAAGAAGACGACGAGTCCAAGGGCTTCTTCAGAGAGTGTTCCAATGATCCAACCACGAAGAAGACGATCCGATTTTTGCCAGGGAACAAAGTCTTCTGTTAGCTGAAGCTCTGAGTGTTTAATATCTGAAATATTGATGGTATTTGGTGTTGGTGAAATGTATTGTGTAGGGGCAGGTTCTTCGTTGGTAAGATGACCTACCAAATCTTTGTTTTCTGCAAGGGCTAAGGCTTGTTCACGCCATAAAGAGTAGTTGGTTGGGCTGAGTTTTAGTGTAACAAAGTTTTCAACATTCAAAGATAGTGTATTCATTGTTGACAGCGGAAGATTTGTGCTGATGCTAACTCCAGCTCTGATAACATAAGAAAAATATAGCAGAGGATGGTGGTGAATTAATTCTCTTTTATTAGAATGAAGAAAGAAAACGCGAGCACAAGGATTACAGTAGGCAGGGATATCCTTATATACAATCAACATTTGTGTTTAACTAGGAAAAGCCATAAACACTAGAATCCTTTCCTTCTTTGAGAGATTTGATCAAGCACCCACCTCTTCTGCTGAGTTTCCATCTTGATTGCTCAACATTACTGTTGCAGATTGCATGAGTTTCCATCTTGATTGCACAAGACTACCCTTGCAGATTGCATGGTTGTAGCTCCCTCTGCTGCTCAGTTTCCATTTTGATTGCAGAGCATTACCATTGGAGCAAGGTTCCCATCTTGATTGCAGGACATTACCGTTGCAGATTGCATGGTTGTAGCTTCCTCTTCTGCTGAGTTTCCATCTTGATTGCAGAGCATTACCGTTGGAGCAAGGTCATGGTAAGTGTCCTTTTGGTAAAGATAAGCATTGTGATTCCTGAAATCCTGCCGTGTGAAGACAGTGGCATGGCTGCTGTCGTTAACGGGTGGATGACTGTTATTATTCTTAACCTGGTCGAACTTACTATTCATATTGTTTTAGTTTTCCTTATCTTTTCTTGTTCGGTAGTTCTTGTATAGTTAATACTAGTTATATAACTGTGAGATATTTTTAATTTTTATAAAAAAAATATGTATATAAGTTTTTTAAACGTCTTTTTATAGTTTAAAAAATTTAAATTCAAATAAATTTTCTTATAAATACATGTAATTAAATAAATCGAGAATCATGTGCTAATAAATAAATAAAAAGTTATTAACGATATCTAAATATAAAACTTGAAAAATCAAAAGACAGATATAGATCAAAATAATTAAAATGATTGAATTAAATAAAGGGGAGGAATCATGTAAGGCTGCACATATTAGAAATATTATTTGAAAATAAATTTTTTTATTTTCATAAATAAAGTTCATCCATTCAAAAGATAATAAAAAATATACATGAATCACAAAAACTTCTCAAATTTAAATGCATAACAAAAATAATAATTTTTATTTAAAAGAGACTCTCTAAACAAAATGAAAGATAGAAGGGGTACAAATCTAAATATAAATTAACAAAATTTAGAGAAAAAAACCATAATTAGAAAAAGAATTAGAAAAAAAATAATTAAGAAAAAAAGAGAGCAAAGGTCAGGCATTACTAGGCTTAAAAAGCCGCACAGTTTGGCTCCTATTTTTTTTGTTGCAACTGTCGTCTGCCCTAATTTTTTTGACAAAAAAGAAATTAGATGACGCATTGCTTGCCTCGAATGACATATTGTTTGATTTGCTCGGATTCTGGCCACTATGGTGGCCGCAAAATCGAGGCTTAAGATTTTCTGACCCAAAAGCCCGTTTTCAACCCATTTTTGACCAAAAACACTTATAAAATAACTTAGGAATCGTGATAAACCTATCCATGGCCTCAAAAAACCCAAACAACCATCCCAAAAACCAAAATCAACCCGAAATAAAAAATCAACCTGAGTTTAAATATGTTTTTTCATAAACTTTAAAGGTAAAAAACACCTAATATGAACTCCTCTCACAAAGTGAAACTATTTGACACAAGTATTGTCTATTTTAGTGGTCTAAATTGGTGTTAATGACATATTTCTCTTTTTGCCACCACAATCCAATGACCTCTCTCTCTCTCTCTCTCTCTCTCTTTCTCTCTCTCAACCAGGAACTAAAAAATAACAAAAATAAAATGTTGTACCAAAATTGAATTTAAAAAATATTGACGTACCAAAATTATAATTTGCATTGTTTTTGAAGTCTGAGGACCAAAAAGTATTTTTTCCAAAACTTATGGAACGCCACCTATGTTTGGCGGCGTTTTCATATAGGTCCCTCTTCTTTCAATCTCACTCTCATAAAAAATTAAAATCAATTGGTTTTCAATTAGGACTAAATCGTAAAAAAAAAGTTTGACCAAATTGAAAAACATTTGCATGATCCATCCACAGTAATGTGTGAGAGGATGAACAGTACACACCCACACAGTGAAAAACTCATATCTTTTAGATTTAAACTTAATATGGATACACTACAAGAATTTTTAGATTTACGAACATAATTTTTTGTCGATATTTATACTCATAATCTGTCGACATGAATTTTCCTGACAAGCTTAGGGACATAAATAATTTGTCGAAAAAAATCTCGTCGGTTATTTATGGTTTTTTAGTGAGTTTGTCGGTAATAATTTGATTGATGCATTTACTGATGGAGACAGTATGCCAAATATTTGTTATTCAATTTATTATGTCAGTATTTTCATTGATGAATATAACATATCACTGACATAAAAACCTTATGTCATCGGTGATTTGTTTTTGTCCGTCAGTGTTTCCTTCAATGAATTTGACATATAATTGTCAATTATCTTGTTAGTGAGTAAACAGTGACACTGGTATTTGCAATAATTTGACATATATCAACGGACTTGGGCTGTCAGTAACCTTGTTTGTAATAATTTAGACTCTTTTTTAAAAACAATATATTAAACAGAAATAGAAAATCAGTGGCATCTGTAGTAATTCTTTTCCAACTCTCTGGAATATACCGATGGACTAAATCCATCGGTAACCTTGTTAGTAATAATTTAAAAATATTTTTCTAAAAAATAATCTATTAAATAGAAATATAAAATAATTCAAATAAATTAAATTATAAGTTCAAATACAATTAATGTAGAATAAAAACGCTAGAGGGGGAGGCAGGTCTTTGCCGGGACAATGGGTGAATAAGAGGGAGCACATGTACCACCCATTTGTGACATCATCTCCATTACCAATCGGTAGAGTTCGGTCGTCTCATCATCGAGTTGTTCATAATCAGCAACAAGATGAGTTGTCTGAGCTTGAACTCGCTGGTCTAAAATTGCCTTGAACTCTAGAGTTTGAGTGCTCAGAACTGATTGTGAGTATCTAATAGTTGAAACACTGCGGGCCGTCGGCAAGTCCTCGGTTGTAGTGTTAGAGAGATCATACGCTCATTTTCTATCGAGTCCACCAAACAATCTTACTTCCAACCACAAATCTGGATCGAGATCTGGATGGGTCAAAAGATCGTCATCGTATCTCTCCTTCAACTGGGTGTTATATGTATCCTGAAAAAAAAAGTCAGCAACTTTTAAAAAAATAATAACTTACCAAAAAAAATTGTTGAAAACCAATGCACCACAAAGTGTCGAGCTCAGCTATCCACGAGTTGTTGCACCCTTTTTTGGCGATCATTGATCCGTACATGCATTACCATAAAAAGCTTCATCAGGCTTGGCTCATGTTCAAGAACCATAGCCTGCAAGAGAAAATTCTTGTAAGTTAAATATATTTATAAAAAACAACAAATAAGTGTATGTAATTAAAAGAGGTCTAACTATCTGCTTCACATGCAAAATGAACAGAACATCACGTGTTGAATATATTCAGATGTCACATGGCCTCCGAGACATACATTAGTCTGAAATTCTTCCAAACTACTACGTCCTTTCAGCTTGGAAGCTCTCTTTTTTTCTCATATTTTTTTGCTCTCTTTCTTTCTTTTTCTCATATAGGTACAAATGAATTATTTGTTAGTAAATGAAAAATAAAATTGAATAAAAGGATTTAAAGTTTTATATCTTGATTCCAATCTTACCTGATTGCCGTGTGATTCTCCCAAACCCTCCTTATAATAGTGTTGTCAGCTCTATTCCATTAAAAGAAAATTTTTATTAATATTAATAAACTAATCAAGTTAACATAAAAAAAATATTTAAGTTAATACTAACCTTAAATTTTCCAAACCCGCATTAATCATAGGTTTTCATTTAGGATGTTTGGAAACTTGACTCCATTAAAACAATGGAATTTTCATCGATGATTTCATCGCTGATGTTATGATTTTTGCAGCCTCAATATTTGTAAATATAAAATTGCATTTGTTAATTGAAATTAATTTTTCAAAAAATATTAACATGTTATTGTGAATGAAAAACAAACTTATATTGAAAGGTTGTTGTTCCACTAAGTCTGGTACTTCTAGGTAAATGGATTCCGCTGTGAAGGAACCCCCTCTCAATGTGGCGGTATTGCACTCGACGAGCCTGTGTTGTGAGTGGATGGTTATGTCTTAGGTGGTTGTTCTTGGTTGATACTTAACAACTTATGGTCATCTGAATCGCTGTTAGTTCTTCTAGCAGAGATCTTATCCATACGACGTGCGATCAACTTTCTCTTAACCATCAACATAAATTAAAGGATTAAGGTATCGTAAACCATTCCTATTTAAAAAAATAAAAATTGGCAGCACCTCCCCTATATGGGAGACTACCTAAAATTTTTAAACCTGCAAATACACAACAATTTAAATTGGATTGCCACAAACTATTGGATTTTATTTCAATCTATGTTAGTCGAATAATTTCAATTATATTAATTTAAACCTGCAAATACACAACAAATTAAAGACTACCTAAAATTTTTAAATCTGCAAATACACAACAATTTAAATTGAATTGCCACAAACTAGTGGATTTTATTTCAATCTATGTTAGTCGAATAATTTCAATTATATTAAGTTAACTAAATTTTCAATTAAATTTGCTACGACCATTTGCGAAATGATCATGGGAGGTAAATATAAACACATTAAAGGATTTGTAGTATCAATATTTCGCATTAAATACTATTCATTTATCCTAACTATTATCTTAGCTATTTCTTTTTTTATTTATTTATGATGGCTACTATTTTTGTTTATTTTTTTATTTTTAATTAGTTTTTTTTCATGAAATCAATTAGCTAACCATAGTGATTATGTGGGTCTTGTACATGAATTCATAATCTAATAATATTCAATGAGAGATAAGAATAGAAATTTTTTATTAAAAAAAACTAAAAAAAATTGAAACAACATGTATACAATCATTAAAGAGGACAAAAATTTTAAAAAAATCCCAATAACATTTATACAATTATTAAGAATAGAAAAATATATATAAAAAATATAATGCAAAAACAAAAACATTATGTTAAATAACAAGAGAAGAAGAGAAGGAGAATAGTGGAGAAAGAAAGATTAAGATTTGGGAGGAGGAGAGAAGAAGCTGTAGAGGAAGAGAGAAGAAGAGAAATGTGTCTGTCTATTCTGATTTTAAGGATTCTGATTTTTTAATATGGGGCTTCTTTACTGACGAACAATTAAATATTAATTTTTTTAATTTTTTCATCAGTGTTTCCGTTTGTAATGTCTAATTGAGATTTTTAATTTAATAAATTTTTTTCAGAAACCCCCTAAATATCACCGATAATTTTTTATTTCATCAGTAAATTTGTATGTAAAGAATAATAATTAAAAGTGACATCGAAAAGTGAATAGCTCCATTTGGAATATATTGATAAACTTAATCCATTGATGTTACCATATGAGTTGAACATAATGAACAATGCCATGAAGACGTGAATAGTTTCAATACTCTCTGAAATATACCGACAGACTCAATCCGTCGGTCATATCATATGTATGCCCAAATAATTACCGACGTCTTTCCTATCAAAAAATTAAAAATTAATATTTTAATTTTGTCGTCGTTGTCTTTGTTTATAAAGTCAATTGAAAATTTTCAAAAACCCGCCAATTATTATCGACGTCTTTCCCGTCAAAAAAATAAAAAATTAATATTTTAATTTTTTCATCGGTGTCTCCTTCTATAAAGTCTAATTGAAATTTTCAATTTAATAAAAAAATTTCGGAAACACACCAAGTATTACCAACATCTTTATCGTTGAAAAATTAAAAATTAAAAATTTTATTTTTTCATTTGTGCTTTCATCTATAACATTAATTGAAATTTTCAATTTAATCTAAAATTTTTAGAAACTTGCCAACTATCACAATACTACTTTTTCTCGTCAACAATGATTTTGTCTCGCAAATAACAATAATAAATAGTGCAAGAAAAAAGTGAACAATACCTTAGATTTTGGGAAAACACCGACGACCATTAACCATCGGTGATCCTGTATGTACCAAAGAGTAATAAATAGTGCAAGTGAGAAGTGAAACAATACCTTATCTCTGGGAAAATACCGACAAAAATTAACTGTCGGTGATCCTATATGTATTGAACAATAATAAACAATGCAAGTGAGAAGTGAACGATACCTTAGCTCTCGAGAAAATACTGATGGACATTAATCGTTTGTGATCCCATATGTATTGAATACAATGAATAGAGCTAGGAGGAAAGGAACAAATCCAATGTTCTCTAGAATATATTGGCAAACTTAATCTATCAGTGTATCTGTTGGTATTTTACAGTTCGTCAGTATTTCCATTAGTGTAAAACAGTTTCTATTACCAAATTTATTTGTCTTCCTTATGTATCCATCATGCAAATACTTAAAATCTCAACAGCACACACAACACAATAACACTAGTTCTATGTATAATAATAAAATCACATAAAATAAATGTTTCATTGTCATTTAATAATTAAATAAACATCATTGTCATTACATTAAAGTTAATTTTGTCTAGAAATATTACATTATAGTTTATGGCATTACACATTCGTGTTGTGCAAATTAATCAAAATTTTCTTCTTCTTTAATTTCATCATCGTTATATCCATCGCAATTTTCTATGTTGATTTCATCACTATTATCATCTTCATCGACTTGTGTATGTCTGCTAGTTCTCAAAACATCATGTAACTCCTCAATGTCAACATCAACAAAAGTATTCTCGGCAATGTGAAAATTTGAATTTTCTTCTAAGTTATTAGATGGAACAACTTGATATGAATTAACTAACTCATCAAGTCGAAAGACATCATCTCCCATAATTAATTCATCATTTCCATTTTGAACAACCTAGACACGACCCATGAGTTTGGTTTTCACTACGGATAACCAATCAAATCTTGAATGATCCTTTCTGAAAAATTGTTGGCATTGTTTGGCGAAAATAAAGACATCGTCGACGTTACGGAGTTTAACCTTTGTATTAATTTCGACCAAACCATGATAGGGATCTACCTTGATTCCTTTATCAGTGGTATCATACCAATAGCATTTCAATAAAAAAGACTTTATTATGCTCACTATAATATTGTAATTCAATGACCTCTTTTAACTTTTCATAGTAGTCAACTTCAAACTCATTAGAAGTTGATCTCTTACCACAGATCCCACTTTAATATGTCTTTCTATCCTAGTCATACTCTTCAGCATGAAACATATGTCCCTTGATGAAATACTCATTATATCACTTCACATTTCTTTTAGGACCTAGATAATTTCAAATATAGTGCAACAACCGATAATTTATTTTGATTTGTACACTTATCTCATAATTGTTCATCAGGGTCTTTTAAAAGATCAAAAAACCTGGTCGCGTCTGCATAAGGTTCTTTATCTACTATTAGACATTGACCGACATAACCCTGATTCATTCACATCACATCCATAACCATATTCTTATAAGGATTACTATTGTTATCTACAACTTCATGCATATTACTAGAACTAGAAGTTGACCCAACCATCCTTTCTACCATGGTCTCGTGAGGAACATATGGTTCTCCTTGTGCAAACCAATACAAGTATCTCTCCATGAATCCTTTTTGTAGAAGATGCATCGTTACAACATCTGGATTGAGAAACTTTTTTATTTTTACACCTCTTACATGAACATCTAATACCGCATCCCAAATATTTATCGAATTAGATAATGCGTAATTAATAAAATCCTGAACCTCATTACAATAATACATTTTACGCAACCCTTTGGGTGAATCTCGATACATACATGAATGATCATCCATTATTTATGTCAAACCTGTATAGAATATTGATGACAACATGCATTAATTAGTTACGCAAACTAAATAAATAACAGAACATTGGTTTAGCTCAAACTTATTTAAACTATTTTAATAGTATAACCAATTCATTATCAATTATCTATATAAATTCAAATTTTTATATATTTACCGAAAATTTCAACTCAACAATAAAATTGATAAAATATAAAATGAACCCGTTAAATAAGTCATTATTTATTTTATCACAAAACACTTAAGTTACAAATTCAAAATAAATTTCATCAATTTACAAACAAATACAATTTTATAAAATCTCAAACAAACCCCAACAGGTACAAATCATACATTCATACAAATGAACTTATATAGGAAAAAGCTATAAAACAAGTAAATACCCAAACAACATACATATACTACAAAAATATGCAATAAAAAATAAAAAATAAAATTGAGTTTAAATAAAAAACGGGTAGTTTTGCTTACTTGAAGTGAGGAATCCTCAATAAAATTTGAATCGGAACAAGAATGCTGACAAACTAAGTGTTGGGGTGGCTGGATTTATAGTGGAAGGTTGATTTGTTATGAAATTTAGGGGGGGTGTTGTTTGTTACAGAGAAAAATAGAGGAAGAAGAAGAAATAGGGGAGGAAGATAGGAGGGTCTCTTAGTAGGTCATAAATTAAATATGATAGATGGATTTACTGATGGATTTAATTGACGGATTTAAATCCATCAGTAATTATGTTTGTAAAAGTAACATGTCATTGTATTTTTTGGATTTTTTTCATTCTTCTTTTCCCACTGTAATTCTCTTGGTATATACCGAGAGGATATTTTCATCGGTGTTTACCAATGGATACTGCGATGGCATATTCAGCTAGAAAAATTCATTTCAAGCAATTAACCGACATAAATATTCTGTCGGTTTGTCAATTTATATTTGTCAATTTTCTAGTAGTGATATTTATTTGTGGTTTAAAAAAATTCAAAAGGTGAGGGCAACATGGTCAGGGATGGGAAGTAGATTGGTTTTTATTTTCCCTAGATTATCTTAATAGCGTCAGGACTTTAACAGCCATGGAGGAATGGTAATGTTGTAGTTGAAAGGGATGAAAAATTAACCTAGCCTCAAATTGTCCAATGGTTTACTTATGTCGAGCTATGGTCACTCGACACCAATAAACAATGGGATATGATTGCTTATGATTTACATCTGAGGCGTGGTATCTCTGTATGTTAAAAAGATGCATATAAGATGCCTTGCTGCCTGGTGGTAAAGATAGTGGCATGACATATCCTTGTCTTGATATATAGTTTGCAATATAGGTATCCGCCTTTATTAAGATCTTGCTTTCCAAAGTAACAATCTACCTAATGATGTTTTTGCTTTTAATATGTAAATGCCGACTCTCCCACAAAATCAGAAGGGGAAAAAATCAAATGCCTAGAATTGTTTTGGATTGAGTCCTGTAAGATATCAATTAGCTTGTATTTGGAGATTGGAATGTTTTAAATCTTGTGATAGAAGCCAAAAATATTTCTTATTTCGTAGGTCAATTGCCTCATAGTTCCTTAGCTATGTCACATTCTAAATGAGTCTTGGATTCTGGTGCTTCACATCATATATCTCCAGATTCTTCATCTTTTACTTATATGTCCTGTTATGATTGTTGATGGCACTCTCATGCCCCTAACAAGTGTTGGTTTTGTTGTCATACCTCACTTGTCTCTCTCTAATGTTTATCTTATTCCGAAACTCAAATTGAATCTTGTTTCTGTTGGTCAATTATGTGATTCTGGTGATTATTTAATCAATTTTCCTCTTCTTTTTGTTGTGTACAGGTTCTACATTCTCAGAAGTTGATTGGGACAGGTCATCAGGAGAATGAACTATATATTTTGAATGAGTTAAAAATGTCAGTTGTTGTTAATGCTACTACTACTATTGATTTGTCTTCTATTCATTTGAGTCCTTCCTCTTTTAGTTTTTATTTATGGCATTCTCGTCTAGGTCATGTTTTGTCTTCTCGTTTGAGATTTTTGGCATCCACAAGAACTTTAGGAAATTTGCAAACTTATGATATTTTTTATAATAGTGGATGTAAACTGGTGAAATTTTCCGCTTTACCTTTTAATAGAAGTATTTCTATTTCTTCTTCCCCATCTGACTTGATTTATTATAATATATGGGGACCTCTTCTCCCATTTCCAAAAAAGAAGGGTTTTAATATTATGTTTCTTTTATTGATGATCATACTCATTTTTGTTGGGTTTATTTAATGAAACATCGTTTTGAATTCTTTAATATATATACAGCTTTTCGAGCTCATGTCAAAACTCAAAATTTTGTTGTTATCAAATGCTTTAGGTGTGATTTGGGTGGGGAATACACCTCTAATAAATTTTATGAATTGCTTGCCTTATATGAAACCATTGACCAAACTTCATGTACAGATACTCCTGAGCAAAATAGAGTTGCTAAAAGAAAACATAGGCACATTGTCGAAACTGCTTGTTCTCTCTTGTTGTTTGCTTTTGTTCCTAGTGAGTTTTGAAGAGAAGTTGTCCTTACTGTTATAAGTTTGATTAATACAATTTCATCTTCTTATATTTCAGGTCTTTTTCCTTTCAAAAAGTTATATGGGTATGTCCCTGATTATTCTTCCTTTATAGTTTTTTGTTGTACTTGTTTTGTATTCGTCCTCGTGTAGAACACTGTAAGTTGTCCTCTAAATTTGTTATTTTTATTGGTTATGGTGAAGGTAAAAAGGGGTATTGTTGTTTTGATCCAATAACTCAGAAACTTTATGTGTCTCGTTATATTGTTTTTCTCGAGCATATACCTTTCTTTTCTATTCTATCCACTACTCATAGCTTGACTAGATCTGATTTTATTCGTATAGATTTTTTTTCTGAGGATTCTAATAGTTTATCATCTCAGGTTCTTAGTACCTCAAATACCCCTCCACATGCTCGATCAATTTGTACTCATCATTTTGCATGTACTAACACTTCACTCTTTGGCACACCTGAAGCTCCATTTTCATTTACAGTCTCTCAAGCTTTGTCTAAGATTGTGGATCCACCTCTACACCAATCCATACACATTTGTAAGCCTACAAAACTACCAGATTTTGCTTATTCTTGTTATTCTTCATCATTTACTTTTTTTTTAGCTTTTATTCATTGTCTCTCCGAGCCCTCTTCCTATAAAAAGGCAATTCTATGGATAAGAAACTTTCTGCTTTGCATAAGACAGATACTTGGGATTTGGTTCCTCTACCTCCTGGTAAGAGTGTTGTTAGTTGTCGTTGGGTATCTAAGATCAAGACTAATTGTGATGGGTCTATTGAGCGATACAAAGCTAGGTTGGTTTCAAAAAGATACTCTCAACAGTATGGTATGGATTATGAGGAGACATTTGCCCCTGTTGCAAAAATAACTACTATTCGTACTCTTATTGTCGTAGCTTTAGTTCGTCAGTGGCATATCTCTTAACTTGATGTTAAAAATGCCTTCTTGAATGGAGATCTTCGAGAAGAGGTTTATATAGTGCCTCCTTATGGTGTTTCACATGACTTCAGGTATGTTTATAAGCTCAAGAAAGCATTATATGGTCTCAAACAAGCACCTCGTGTTTGGTTTGAGAAATTTTCTATTGTGATCTCATCTCTTAGATTTGTTTCTAGTAATCATGGTTCTGCTTTTTTATTAAGTGCACTGATATTGGTCATATCATTATATCCTTATATGTTGATGACTTGATTATTACTGGTGATGACATTGATGGTATTTTAGTTTTGAAGACAAAGTTGGCTAGACAGTTTGAAATGAAGGATTTGGGTTATCTTTGATATTTTCTAAGTATTGAGGTAGCTTACTCGCCTAGAGGTTACCTTCTTTCTCAGTCAAAATATGTTACAGATATTCTTCAACAAACTAGACTTACTGATAACAAAATTGTAGATACTTTCATTAAGGTTAACGCAATGTATTCTTCTTCTGATGGTTTACCTTTGATAGATGCTACTTAATACCGTACTATTATTGGGAGGTTGATATATCTCACTATTACTCGTCCAGATATTGCATATATTATTAGTCAGTTTGTTACTTCTTCTATTATTGTTCACTAGACAGTTGTTCTTTGTATTTTGCGATATCTTCGGGTACAGTCTTTCAGAGTCTTTTACTTCCATCCACCTCTTTCTTAAAGCTGCATGCATACTCTAATGCTGATCATGGCAGTGATCCCATAGATCATAAGTCTGTTCTTAGTTTCTGTATCTTTTTAGGTGATTCTCTTGTTTCTTGAAAGAGCAAGAAACAATCTATTGTTTTATAATCCTCAACCGAAGTAGAATATCATGCAATGGCATCTACTACCAAAGAGATTGTTTGGTTACGTTGGTTACTTACGGATATGGGAGTTTCCCTTTCTCATCCTACTCCTATGTATTGTGACAACTAGAGTTCTTTTCAGATTGCTCACAACTCGATTTTTCATGAACGAACTAAGCATATTGAGATTGATTGTCATCTTACTCGTTACCATCTCAAACATGGCACCATTACTTTGCTTTTTATTTCTTCTTCTTTGCAGATTGCAGATTTCTTTACCAGTTGCATTCCATTTCTCATTTTTGTTTTCTAGTTGACAAACTCTTATGCTTATAGCTGTCGTATCGTGAGTTTGAGGGGAGATGTTAAGAAATACATTTATCTTATTCTATTTATTAAGGGTAGAATAGTATTTTTAGTTTAGCTTATATATAATCTCTTTGTATTTAGGTTAAAACAATTACTTTTATAATAAAGTGATCAATGAAAACCCTAGCCTCCTTCTATTTTATGTTCGTATTTCTTTTGTGTTAATTTAGATTGTTTTAATAGTAAGAACTTGTTTTAGATATCTTCTATTCTGTATACTCAATTCTTTGTGTTACATGTTAGATTATGATATGAAACCATTCTTGCGGCATCAATTAACAATTTAACTTTTGAATTGAACTAGTTCTTTGACATATTACTAAAGCATTGATGATCAAATGGTCATGAATTTAAATTTCACCACCATCATTCTAACTAATTAAATTAATAAAATTAAATACAAGATAATGGTGGGTCTGTGTGCAAGTTTTAAGCTTGAGAAACTTTCACTTGAGAAGACATACTAAAAAGAGGTCATAATATTGTGTTATAAGCTAATTGAAGATTTTTTGTATTTGAACGTATTCATGATGTTGGCTTGTTCTCTTTTTAACTATTATAGAATATATATGAAATATTATAGGATTACTCTAGTGTTGTAGTCTCTATAGTTACTATTGTATATTGCCATATACATATAAATAGGAAAGGTTGGCTAACTGATAAGTTACGTCTTCTATTATTCTCAAAAACCTTTGTTTCTGTTCAGAAATTATGTTTTAATAACAATGTTTATTTTGAATTTCACCCATTTGTGTTTTATATCAAGGATATCAACACCGAGGCAATGCTTCTTTCCGATCAGAGTAAAGATAGCCTCTATGCTTTGACCAAGTCTTCTGTCACGTCAGTTCCTCAAGCTTATTGGTCTCATTGCATATCCGTTTTTGCTGATCTATAGCATCCTACTTCCTGTATTTTTAATTTTTTAGTCTCAAAAAATAAGATTGCTTGTAATTATAAACGCTTTAATTTTCAATGTCAAACTTATCCGTTAGGAAAATCATCGTGTTTGTCTTTAAGACTTATAGGGCACAAAACTTCTGCTCCACTTGAATTAATTTTTATTGATGTTTGGGGTCCTGCTCCTTTTTTTTCATCTGATGATTTTTGCTATTTTGTTATTTTTGTTGATGCGCATACAAAATATATATGGTATTACCCTCTTGTTGCAAAGTCTGATATTTACTCTGTTTTTCATCAATTTCAAACTCTCGTTGAGCGTCAATTTTCACTAAAAATAAAATTTGTTCAAACTTATTGGGGTGGTGAATACCGCAAGTTGTCGACTTTCTTTTAGACCATTGGTATTCATCATCGTTTGATTCTTCCCCATTCTCATGAACAAAATGGAGTAGTTGAATGTCGTCATAGGTATATTGTGGAAATCGGACTTACTCTTCTAGGATAGTGTAAAGCACCATTAAGATTTTAGAATTATGTTTTTGAAACCCCAATTTATCTTATCAATTGAATTCATACTCTTGTCCTAGACAATAGATCTCCTTTTGATTTTCTTTTTCAACAGTCTCTAGATTATCATTTTTTACGTATGTTTGGGTGTTTTTGTTTTTCGTTTCTGTGTCCATATCATAATCATAAATTAGACTTTCATTCCTCTCCATGTGTGTTTTTAAGGTATAGCTCTTCTCATCTTGGTTATTGTTGTATTGACATCACATCCCAACGCATTTATATCTCTCGTCATGTCCGTTTTCATGAACATGTTTTTCCCCTTTGACAGATCTAAACAGATTGTACAATCCACCCCTTACTCCTCTAACCAATCTGACACTGTTCTTCTACCCAATCTGTTAAACTTCTCACTTCTATGGATTGCACAACCCACTTGTGTGCTTCTTCTCCTCATATACCCGTTTTGCTCACCCGTATCAGCCCCATACTTCACCCTATCCATCACCACATGCATGTTTATCTAACAATCATATTGCAGGTATATGTATAGGTTCACCCCCCTCTACTTTGGAGCGTATCAAGTTTGTTGTTGTTGGTTCACTTGGTTGTCCTACTATTGCTTCCTCATTGTCTGTTAGTAATGCCTCTACTGCAAGCTCTACCTCTGCCGCGGTTCTGCCTCTGCTTCTACTGATGGGTTAAATCTAGTTGTTAATCTATCCTCTTATCTATTGCAATAGGATTCTCCTTTGCACTCATCTCTACTTGCCTTGTTGCCCATATCAGTAGGCACCCTATGGTCCTTCATCTGCGGTAGCCGAAGATAGCCAATTTGACTGCTTTTTTCGCCACCACTGCCACTTCTACCACTCGGGTAATGTCTTCTCTTAACTCTAAACTCTTGCATTCTCTGATGCTGACAGGTATGAGGTTTGGCATGGTGCTATGCGCAATGAAATTTAGGTCTTGCCTCTAAAACACCTAGTCTTTGGTTCTCTTCTATCCTTCGATGAATGTTGTTGGCAATCGATGGGTGTACAGGATAAAGCATTGTGTTGACGGTAACATTGAGCGGTATAAGGCGTGCCTAGTTGCTAAAGGTTTTACTCAACAAGAAAGCATTGGTTACTCTGAAACTTTTAGTCTTGTTATTAAGAAGATGATCGTCAGATTAGTCTTCTCAATTGCAGTTTCGCATGATTGGAAGATCCATCAACTTGATATCCATAATGCTTTCCTCAATGACGTTCTTATCGAAGAGGTCTACATGAAACAGTCTCTAGGTTTTGTTTACTCTACTCTTCCCTCTCATGTGTGTTGGTTGCATAAGTCTTTATATGGTTTAAAATAGGCATCGCGGGCATGGTACACTCGTCTGAGTGATTCTCTGCTCTTTATTGGCTTTCACGTTTCCAAGGTTGGCACCTCTTTATTTATCTTGTTTGTTGGTACTAATATCTTCTATCTTCTGGTTTATGTTGATGATATCCTACTTACGGGCAACAACTTTACTATGCTTCACTGCCTAATACAGTTACTGAGCTCAAAGTTCAAGCTTCATGACTTAAGTGTAGTTCATTATTTTTTGGGCATTGAAGTTTAGTCCACCAATTCGGGTTTGATGTTACGACAACAAAAGTATATTCTTGACATCCTTAGTTAGGCTGGTATGACCTCTTGCAAACTTGTTGATACTCCTATCTCTACCTTTAAAGTTACCATACTGTCAGATTCCTTGTTTTCTAACCTACATGGTTTCGTCAAATCGTGGGTGTTCTTTAATACCTCACCTTTACGAGACCAGATATCTGTTTTGCTATTAAAAGAGTCTATCAGTTTATAGATGCTCCTACAGATTCTCATTGAGCTGCCATTAAACGTATTTTGCGTTATCTTCAGGGTACGGTATCCTATGGCTTATATATCATTCACAATTCCTCATTTGCTCTACATGGCTTTATGGATGCAGATTGGGTAGGTAGTATTGATGATCGTAAGTCTAGGGGTGGTTACTTTGTTCTCTTTGGTAAGACGTTGATTTCATGAAAATCAAGCAAGCAACGCATTGTTGTCCGCTCCTTTATCAAGGCTGAGTATAACGCCTTAGCAGACGGCACCTTATACATATATTATAAAATATTAAAAGACTACTATATTGTTGTAATCTTTACACTTACTATCACATATTGTCCTATACATATAAATAAAAAAGATTTGCTATCTGATAAGTTAAGGTTTCCATTATTCTCAACTTTAACTATCGTGAACTGTGTTTCAGATTCGATTAAAGATGTGTTTCACGTTTGATCCTATTGTAGTATTGCACCCGCCCCCGCACCCACATGCAGATGCACTTATTGGCTTTCATTTGCCCTTTCGTGCCGACCAGATAGTTTGTACTTTGTTGGATTTTATTTAATTTGCTGGATACAGTTTGTACAGTTTCGTAAGTTTAGAAATCCTGCACAGGAAATGAGCACAGATGCGGTATGATTGATCTGATTGGAACTAGGAAATACGTGGTAGTGATTGGTTCTGCTTGCTATCCAGAATAAGTGACTTCAGGAATTCCGAGTCTCAATTCTCCATAGTTTTGATGGAAGGAGTATGCATCAATTCGTGCCTTTAATCCATGAAATGGGTTTTCAATTTTAATTTAGAGGTATAATTTGTTTTTGGTAAAAGAAAAAAAATTTAAATTTTTTTGTTATCAATAATTTTTTTCAGTAAAAGGACAAATTTTTTTGTTATTTATAATTTTAAATAATATTTTTGATGAAAATATAAAACCAGAAAAACATAGTTAAATCACATAATAAATCAAAATAATGGCATATATAGAAACATACTAAACAAAATCAGTAAAGTAATATTATTTAACTCGATAATGAATGACAATGCCATCCATTGATTTCCACAATAATTACAGCTATTGACGTGGGGAGATTTAATTGGTAGGTTCATTGAATTTAATCAATAGTAATTCTGGATTAATATTAAAAAAACTTAGATATCTTAACATGAAGAACTTTGGAGGATTATGTGTTTTTAATTCAATGGTAGGAATGATTAATGAGCTAACGAATGAATATCCAGTAACCAGCTGAATCATCTAATAGGTTATTTAGTGGTAAGAATTTGGAATTAAAAAATTTATTTTTCTTATGATTTCAAATTCAAGTCTTGTAGTTATTAATATAATAGTCATCGAAGGTTTATATGGTCATTAATTTCAGGGCCTGTGTGATTAGTCGAGTTACACGTAAGTTAGTCCGGACACCCACATTAATAAAAAAAAAATCAAGGCAGCTGTATTTCATACATTTATAAATTAAAAAGTTTTTTAAATTTCTTTCTTGGTATTGATTTTAAAATCTAAATATAAAAAAGAAATAAACTTTTTTAATTATTAGAAGAACTATTAAAGATGATTTTATAATTAAGCCGGCTGACCAGATGATAGCAATAATTTAAATATTATATCATCGTGGAAGTAGCCTAATAATTATCAATCAAGAGAAAAAAATAAAAAAAAGGTTGGATAGATATTCTTTTTTCAGAAAATGTCATTTGTACGCTTGAAGGTCCCACTAGAAATCTAGAGCGATTGCAATCGATTCGGTTCATGCACCTTTCCCTTCACGAGGACAAAATTTCAATTACTTGTCCCTCATCCTCACAGATTAACTTTAAAAAACTCAGGTGTTATTTTGACATGTGTTGCTAGGTAGTTGGCCGCAAGCGTCACGGAAACTCCTTAATAATTTTATTAAACTTGATTAAATTTATTAATTCAATTAATGATATAATTTTTAATAACTAGTTAATATAATATAGAAGAATAAAATTAAATAAAAAACAATGACAGGAATAAAAAATAATTCAAAGAACAACAAAAAAAGAGAATATTATTATAATTTCCATTGTTTTTCCTCACAATCTATTAAAAGAAGTAGAAAAAAACTGATATCTCTTTGTTTTTTCTAATAAATAACGATTCGTTTAATTTTATTATTATTATTAATATGGGTGTTCGGGTCAGCTTGCGTGCACCTCAACTAATCTTACGGGCCCTGAAGTTAACGATCATATAAATCTCCAGTGATCCTGAGATTTGTGAGACTCGAACTGATAACATCTCTAAAAAATAAATCTAAAATTTGACGAGTTAAACTACACTTGTAAGAGTTACTATTGTTTTAATTTTGAAGTAATTGATCTTGTATCTGAAGGCTACAATTTTTTTTGTGATTAGCCATGTGGCTTGTGTAGTGCACAATCTTACTGGATTGGCCTAAAATGTTTGATATAATAGAACAGGACTGTTCTTTTTTTGTCATGATCTCAAGCTTTGTGGATAGATGCCATGAATACAGGTGGTGAAAATCCATGATAATGATGATGCTTTTGATCGTGAGACACTCTGAAGTCAAAGATCATTAGCGTTTCCAAATTGGCTAGCCACCTGCGTTTGCCAAGGCACTCCCATTTGCCTTGTTTTTCAACAGAGAGCTAAAAGGCGATGGAAATGCATTTTCTCGATCGGTGGACCATCTTGGGACCTATCGACCATTAACGAGCTAGCTAGGATTAATTTGGTAAAAATTAGGTGATGAAGAAATGGGAAGCAAATTATAAGTCTCCCGTGAGAGAGAGAGGGAGAGGGAGAGGGAGAGGGAGAGGGAGAGGGAGAGGGCGTCACTGCTGAGGGAAACTTGTTTGATTTCCTAGACGCATGTACTCGGACGCTGGTTGTCGGAGACTTCACCGTACTCGTTGAAATTTATAGATACAAATTAGCCTTTGGCTAAGACTTTCTTGTTGCCAAAAAGGAATCAAACCATCTTCTATAACCAATACAACTAAAGACTTCACCGTTTTACTTTTTCATGTTCGAGCAAAATATAATAGTCACAGTAAGCTTACATAATCGTTAATTTTAAGACTCGTGGAATTAATCAAGATATATGCAAGTTAACCCGAACACTTATATTAATAAAAAAAAAACTTCACTATACTTGTTCGTTAAAATTTCACCATACTCGTGGTAGTTTTTATGACCGTGGTATAAAAATTAGATTAAAAAAAGGGTATGGATTGCATTTTTTAAAAACATATTAAATTTCAATTAGAAATAAAAATGAAAACCAGTTAAATCTTAAAGTTTAAGTCAATAAAAAAACAGCTCCACTCCCACCACGAAAAGATGCCAAACGTTTACTTAGTTATTTTATTTCCATTGATCATGAAGTGGAATATACCAGTCCTTGCTGATGATAATTAGAATCCCAACAAAGAAAAAAGTTTCGTCTAGCTAGATTTCGCCCCCACCAGGCGCGTTTTGAATGGGTAAATTATAAATATATATATATATTTTGTTTAAAATTATGTTTTTATTATTTAATTTTTTTTATAAAAATACTTTAAAAACAACGTAAAACAATCATAAATACCTCTGTTCCGTACTGTCCAACGTAAGAGTTTTGACTTGTATCGTTAATGGAAGTTAGAATTCAAGATTTACACGATATTATGGTTCCACTCTCAGGTCAGCAGCATGGGTCAAGAAGTGGGCATTGAAGCCATGCATGTGGACCTATCAAAGCCATGCACGTGTACCTGTAATTTCTTATCGTTCAGGAGAAAAGGGTTCTGGTGAGGTGCTCTTCTCAAAGCCATGTTATTGCCAAACATGTGCCTATCAACGCCATGCACGTGTGCCTGTAATTTCTGTACATCCCAGTGGCATTAAAACGGGAGGGCGGTAATATTTAATTTATTTATTTATTTCTTCGAAAAACTATCACAATATCTTGTAACATGGTTTTTTATCTTGTTAATCAGTCAATTACTAGGCCGGCTGCACACTATTCACACGGATATCCTGATTATTATAATGTTTATTTTATATTATTAAATGGTTATTTTACATTATTACCGTGTAAATATATTTATTTGCATGTACATATATTAATTAGCTAGCAACTTAACATTCATATTATTTCAAGGTTATTTTACATTATTAATTATATCATTTCATGATTGTGATTGCTTTATATAAGGGTAAGAAGATTCATATTCCAAGATTATATTAAATAAGGGGATTTTATGAAAAGAAATTGAGTTGAGGATAATTATTAAAATGGGTTTCGAGTGTAAAATCTAACCCCCATTTCTTAAAATGCTATGGGTAAATAATTTATTTTTTTTTTCACTATTAATACTTTAATTATATCATGTATCTTTCCATTAATAATAATTTAATATTAACAATCTAGTAGGTGACCCAATAATAAAAGATTGAGAGCAAGAAGTTTGCTTTCTTTGTAGTTTTATGTTCGAGTTTTATGGTTGCTAATATAATAGCCAATAGAGACTTACATGGTCGTTAACTTCAAATTTTATGGGATTAGTCGAGGTACGCGCAAACTAACCCGAACAACCACGTTAATAATAATAAAAAATAATAATAACCTATCGTTCAAGCCATTAATTCTTAAACCAAACTTCACCAAATTGTTATTCATTAAAATTGGTAATGTAAACAAATTTAATGATGTCCAAGAATTCCTTAGCTTGATATGTTGGTGAACAAAATCCACCTAATTATTTCCAAAAAAAAAAGAAAAAAAAAGAAGAAGCCTTCTTTTGGATCTTCAATGACGAGTCGAGTATCAATGCAAAAGGGAATTATGAATATAAAATCCTCCGTATTGTAGGAAGGGTGAATTAACATCAAAGAAGAGTTAATTAACCAGCACTTATTTCAAAAAAATATTAAAAAATAATAACCAAGTACGAAATATCATAAATTATATTCTCCTTTCTCCTGAAAAACATAAAATCTACTATAAAAAATCATACATAAATTTCACCACACATATTCACACATAATTTACTAAGACCATGTTTATTTCTCGAAAAATAATTTTTAAAAAATCACTTTTTAAACTTTTTTCTATTTATTTGTCATTAAAAAAGTTGGTCAACGGAAAACACTTTTCAGTCAAAGAAAAATTTAGCTTGGTTTCCAGAAAAATATTTTCCCTTTTGGCTGTGTTTGTTTTCCGGAAAGTGGTTTCTGGGAAACAACTTTCCTATGTTTGTTTGTCATTAGGAAAGTTGGTCAACGAAAAACACTTTCCAGTAAAAGGAAAATTTGGCTTGGTTTCCAGGAAAGTGTTTTCCTGGAAAATTTGGGCGAAAAAACACTTTCCGGAAGTTGTGAAAAATTTAGAAATGTCATTATTTGCTGATTATATTAAATTTGATCCTCAAACTTTTGATTGCTATATATATTTTGTTTTGAATATTTATTTTCAATTTCATCTCTTAAAATTTAATTTTTATATTAACTTTGGTCCTTTATTTGCTTTTTCCTTATCATTTTTTTATTGAAATTTTTTATCTATCAAATTTGGTCCTCATTCTTTTGATTGTTACTTATTTTATTTGAAATAATTTATGAAATGTTAATTATTATTATTTTAATTTCTTTATCTTTTATTTTTTTTTTAATTTTTTAGATTTGATCTCTATCATTTTGATTATTATTTATTTTATTTGAGATAATTTATGAAATTATATTTTTTTTTCAATTTCATTCTCATTCTACTTTTTAATTTGCAAGATTTATTCCTCATTATTTTAATAAACTTGAGAAAAATAAAACATTAATAAGTTATTTTTCAGCTCATTTTTCATGACATAACCAAACACTGGAAAATGTTTTCCAACTTATTTTCCATTACACTACTTAACATCAAAAAATAATTCACTTTCTCGAAATTCACTTTTCCGGAATTCACCTTCCAAAAAAAAACTATTTTCCAGCAAACAAACGGGGCCAAAGTTTTAAAACACATACGTTGGATTTTGAAACCCTTTTTACATGTAAAATTAAACTAATTTTTATAGAATCAAGATTTAAGATTTAATTATATATAAAATTCAGTAAAAAATAAAAATGATTTAATTTACCAAATAATTTATTTTCTCTCTATTGATTAAACTACAAATAAAAACTAGTACAGTGCAAAACAGTTTTTTTTAATAATTAAAACTGTAAAAGAAAAGTTTCCACAAATTCAAAAATACACTAGGTAATTTGTTCTTCAATACAAACCCATGGACCGACAACAGGGCACACGCACAATCCTTATTGTCATAGTCTATTACACAACTATGTTCGACAACCAAACACCAATAGCTTAATTAAAGCATTAAACATCAAGCACCAACATTAATAAAACAGGGTCTTAATACATTAAGCAGTGAACATGCATGCATCACTAGCCAGATTAGGAGTTAATTATATTTTACTAATAATTAAGCTGATGTTGATAAGATCATCAAGCATCCAAGGGTCCACAGAGTCACAATTATAATCACCACTTCCACCTCCGTCACAACTCAGCTGGGCCGCCGTCTGCTTCGGTTCCAGGCCATGAAACGACTCCAAGTTCAAGATTTGCTCAAAACTAGCCATAGCAGCCGTTTCAGGACCCAAGATGCAACGTTTCTTGGCAGGTGGTGGTGGCATCGCCTCTGACGTTGGTGGTGGTGGTGGCGCCGCCTCCGACGTTGGTGGTGGCTGAGGGGGGGAAGTTGAGCTTGGCTTTATCTCCACGGATGCGCTTGGCGGCTTCATCATAAGCTTTAGCGGCTTCATCAGCTGTGTTGTAAGTGCCCAGCCAAACTCTAACACCTTTGTGTGGGTCTCTTATTTCAGCTGCCCATTTACCCCATGGCCTTTGCCTTATTCCTCTATACACATTCTTTCTGGTTCTCTGAACCTTCTTTTTACCGGCTTCTTGCTCTGTTGCTTGGCTTGGCTTCTCAACTCTCTCTGTTATCACTGTATATAAAATCACATAAAAAAAATTAAAACCATTTCCTTTCAAGAACAAAAAATTAGTACAAGCCAAGAATTCAAGTTAAAAACTAGCCCATCCATCTTTATAAGATCTCTTGATATTACACCAAACAAATATGCTAAAACCATGTACAAAAATTGAAGTAAATGTCATACAAACAGAAACCCTTATACAACCATTGACAAGATCATCCTGACGGCAAAATCTATTGATATTGCACCAAAGACATAAATCAAAATATTGTATTAATTTTTATTGATAATTGATAATGTCAGGCCAAGGTTCTAAAATCAAATACAACAAAACCAAGATTAAAAATTAATTAAAGGCATAAACTTTCATGCAAAAAGGAAAAGGACATGCTTTTTCTTTTTTCCTTTTTAAGTCTCTACGCAATATATTAAATATATCCAAGATTATAATTAAAAAAAAAAAAAAACACAACCCAGAAAAACTACCTCGCTTGTATTAAGAAAAGACCCAGAAAAAAAAATAAAAAAAATACTGTTGATTACCTTGGTTGGGCTGGCGTGGCTTCTGAGCGAGCTTGAGATTTGATAGGTTTTCTTTTTTGCTACCATTATTAATATTGTTCATAGAACGATGATCAAGTCCAAGAAAATCAGATAAGGAGTCAAGTTCAGACCAGAGATCCTCAGTGGTCGGTTTCCGGCCACGTTTAACGGATACGAAATCGGAAATGATGGCACCTCCACACATGTTTTTGTCTGTCCAGTTCTTCAGAGAAAGAGAAGGAAGAAATGGTGGTGTAATAAATTAGGAGGACGAGGCCTAGTTTTTATAGAGTGACGGTTACAATCTATCTACTAGCAAACAGACAGGGAAAATCTCCCTTTTGTGGTGGGTCACGTTTGTTTAAATGATGATGATCAAACGGTTGAGAAAGAAACAGGTAAAATCTGGAAAGTTGTGATTACAGTATATCGAGCATGGATTATGGGCGGGGTGCTTAAGTGACAAGTAGGTCATGAAAGTGTGTGACGTGGAGGGTTCTGATTGGGATAGTGAACTGAGTGAGTTTTTTTAATGTAACTCGAGGAAAGTTTTTAAATCGGTTCGGTGGTTGACTTGATTCAAGGCTGGAATTATAGGTTTTTTTTTAGGTTATTGGGTTTTGATTTGATCATTCAAATTAATTTAATTTTTTTTATAAATTAAAATAACATTGTTTTGATTAAAATAAATAAATAATTAATAAATTATAATTAAATTTTTGACCGAATTTTACCGAATGAACCGAATTATCAAACTAACCTATCAGATTATCCAGATTTTTTTTTTTTTTTTTTAAACTCAACCTGATTCTAGTACTGAGTTAGTTGAATCTCGAGCCTATAAATCAGTTCAGATCGGATTTTAAACTAAGAACTTGAGTGAGTGTAACGCGCATGTGAATAAAGTAGTTCAAAAAAGAAAAAGTTAAAACTGCCATGCAGAGCGATTTTCGAGTGATATTCACATTAATTGAACTTTGGGTTATTTTAAATTACAATCTTGCCATTTTCATTTTACTTTATGTTTTCAAAACTAAAATGTATTTTCACATTTGATACGTGCATCAAAATTGATTTTCCATTTGGACGAGTTCTTAACGGAGTTCTAAACGACGGTCTGGTTCATTATTCAATTTGAGGCTTAGATTATGAAATAGATAAATCAACTTTCATTAATTTAAAATAATAATAATTTATTTTTTTAAGATTGAAATTACATCATTTATGATATATTTTTTAAAAAAATTAATATAAATTTTAACAAGATGAATCGAGTTATTAATTAACTAGATTTTACTAGGTCAACTTATAACCCAACTCGATAATATAATTTGGTTTGAAATAGCTTCTAAGTGAGTATCACTGAGTTAACTCATTGGATTGGGCTAAAACTAGTTTATGTACCCATTTGTTTCTTGAAAAATACTTTTTTTTAGAAAGTGATTTTCATAGAAAGTGAATTCTTCAAAAGTAGATTAATTTTTTATATTTTAACATTGTCATTAAAAATGAGTTGGAAAACAGTTTCCAGTGTTTAGTTATACAATAAAAAAATTAAAAAATAACATTCGTTATAACTATTTGACCACTTATAATAAAAAAGAAAGAAAGATGAGATATAAAAAGTATAGATATGAGAAAAAAGAACATAAAAATATAAATATACATATAATATAAATATTTTAAATGTAATATCATATACATATAATCTTGTTAAATATTTTTTAAGTAAATTTTATTTTTAAAACCTTAAAATATTTTTTAAAAAATTAATAAAAAAGTTAAATTAGTTAATGATATTACGTGAGAGTTAAGAGTTAGATATTTGAATATTTTTATATGAAAACAAGGAAAGTGAGATTTGTAAAAGGTTTTATGTCTGTAAAAGCAAAGAAAGTGTTATCTAGAATTAAAAGAAGAAAATACTTTCCTCGTGGGAAAAGGTTATTTTTGCTTTTGTTGGAAACTACTTTCATGGAAAGTAGTTTTCTACAGCTCACCAAACATGAAAAAGTTTGGAAACTAGTAGTTTTCTTGAAAAAAAAAAACCTTAATAACACTAGTCACTATTTATATGTTAGAAACAAAAAAACCATGTAAGAAAAGCATTAATTTAAAATAAAATTAAAAAAAAATCAAGCGTTGCTGGATTTAGCAAGCTCGTCTGGTCCATTTCATTAAGGCTAACACACGGTCCCGCCCGTCAAGCCCACACAACTAGGCCCTTATTTTTTTTTGTTGCAAATATATCGTCCGCCACAAATTTTTTTGAAAAACAATTCACACAACTCATCGTATGGTTTTGCCTAAATTCCTGCCACTGTTGTGACCGAAAAATCAGGGTTTAAGATTTTTTTGATCCAAAAACTTGTTTTTAAATTAATTCATGACCCAAAACACCTATAAAAAACCGTAGAAATCATAATAAATTTATCTATGACTTAAAAAAAAACAAAAATCAACCAAAAACTAAAAATCTACCCTAACTCAGATATGTTTTTTCACGAAATTTAAAGGTAAAGAAACACACCTAATATGAACTTCCATCATAAAAAAGAACGTCAATGATAGTTTTCTTTTTTTACCGTTGGAATCTGGTGACCTCCCTTTCCTCTCTCAACTAGGGACTAAAAAAATAATAAAAATGACCAAACTTAAATTGAAAAAATATCAAGATACCGTAATTGTATAATTTAGGTTAAAAGTTCGAGAATTAAAGTGTATCTTTCCCAAAAAGTTTGGCACGCCACCCATGTTTAGCGCCTCTTTAATTTTGATATTTATTCTTTTAATTTCATCATTGACTAAGAAATTCAAATCAATTGGTTTTCAATTAGGATCAAAATAAATTATAAAAAAATACACATTGTCATCTAAAGTGTTTTGTGTGTATGTATACAGTGCCAACTCTACAATAATAAGCGACATATTTTAGTTTTTATCTAATAATAAAAGAATTCTTCTATAACAAAGATCTCGATACATATATTATAATAAAATAATTCTTCCATACCAGAATTAATATAAATACAAGATATAATTCGTGGAAATTATATTAAAATGTTAAATATTTTATTTATTAATACAAAAGAATTGTTTTTTGATAATAATTAAAAAAAAACACTTACAAGTCAAAATGATGAATTTAATATAAAAATATATGAAATTATAGAAGAAATATCTTCTTTATTTATAATTATAAATGAATCTGAAGATCTAGAACTTAAATCAGCATGATGATTACCATGATGAATATGAAAGTATTCATAGTACGTAGTTTCATTTTTTTCTCTTTCAAAATTCAATTACATAGACTTATTCCCTTTTATTTAGTATGTTAAAATAAAAATAGATATTTTTTAATATATAAATAATAACATCATGTTTAAAACTATAAATATTTTAAAAAAATACAAAATCATATATGTTTTTATTTATTATTTTAAAATACCTGTCATATAAAAATATAAATAACTAATTGGAAAATATCGAAGTAAAGTATTTTAAGTTCTCTGAACTCATAAAACTTACAAAGAGAATTCACATTTAAAAATCATGCACCCTAACCACATCTCCACATATTTTAACGTCTTTAAATATATTGAAAATTAAATTACTTTTTAATATTTATTTTCTAAATTCCCACAAATCCGATATGCATCAAGCCATCTCTTAGGAACTTTGAAAATATTCATGTTCCTAATCCTAGCTTGCAAAATTAGCCCTGGACAATGGACATCTCTGTAAACTGGTACAACGGATGCCCTTTTGTAAACTGGTAAATGCTCTTATACTCTAACCAAATGCTCTTTTTCTTTCCTTTTTCTTTCTTTTTTTTCTTCAATTTTTTCTTTAATTTTTTTAAAATTATTTGAGTTGTTTTTGAACCAACCAAGTCGACTAGATCACGTTAAAAAAACTCTTATACAATTTAATTTTAAACCTAAGATAAGTAAGGAGTTAGGTCAAAAGATTTTTTCCAGTCAATTCTTTTTTTCAATTTTATTTTTAGACTTTTTTCACGAATTAATTGATTTTTTTTTTAATTTGTCAAGTTAATCAGGTAATGTCAAAACAAATTTTATATTGTTTTATTTTAATTCTGAGTTAAGTAAAAAGTTGGATTAGAAAATTTCAAAATTTATCCACTTATTGAAACCTTTTTTTTTTAATTAATGTGGATATCCATGTCAGCTTACGCGCACCTCGACTAATCTCACGGGCCCTGAAGTTAACGACCAAATAAGCCTCCAATGACCATGAGAGGACTCAAACTCGTGTCTATTGAGAAGCAAACCCAAAGTCTAAACAGTTGAGCTACCTTTCAGGATCTTGAATGAAACTTAATAACATTAATTATATATAACCATTATGTTACATAAAAAAAATTAAATTTTATTTTTTTTAATAGGCATGTTACTCAAATTTAGGCTCTTGTTTGAGCTAGGTTAGGATAAAATGGGTATTTGAAAATATGGTAGTGGTTGTTTTTTTAAGTATTTTTTTGTTTGAAAATGTATTAAAATAATTTTTTTTTCTAATAATTTAAAAATATAAAAAATTAATTATAAATAAATAAATTTAAATTTTTATGAAATACTGTTTGGAACAGAATTCTAAACATGAAGGAGAAAATGAAAACAATTGCTTATTATTATTATTATTATTATTGTCAAGGGTAAGTTTTGACTTTGAAAAAATGATTTTTTTTTAATAATAATAAAGTGTTGGCTTCATCTCAAAATATAATTTATAATATTTTTTTTATTTAATTTTATTAATTAAAATAAAAGTAATGATATTTAAACTCTTGAGTATTTTTTAACCAACCAAATCAACTGAATCACGTCTAAAAAATTTTTATATGGTTTAATCTTAAACTCAAGTTAAGTAAGGAGTTGAGTCAAAATATTTTATTTTTATCAATTTGATTCTTGAATCTTTTTTATCAATTAATCAAATTGTTTTTGAATTTATCAAGTTAACCAGCTCATACCAAGACAAATATTAATTTGATTTTAAACTCGAATTAAATAAAAAATTGAATTAGAAAATTTCAAAATTTACCAACTGAATTAAAACTTAATAATAATAATTGTCTATAACCTTTAAGTTACATTAAAAAAAATCATATTTTTTTAATAGGCATGTTACTCAAATTTAGGCTATTGTTTGAGCTATGGTATAATTAATGGAGTGTTTGAGAATGTAGTAGTGATTTTTTTTTAAAGTATTTTTTTGTTTAGAAATATATTAAAATAATATTTTTTATTTTTTAAAAATTATTTTTGATATTAACACATTAAAATAATTCAAAAAAAAAAAATTTTAAATAAAAAAATTTAAATTTTTATAAAATACTATTTAAAACACAATTCCAAAGAGCAAAGATGAAAACAATTGTTTTTTATTGTCAAGTGTTAAGACCAAAAAATAATAAATAAATATCTTATCCCACCTCTTCCCGTTTCTCCTCCATCGTAGTCTTAACTTCTTGTTTTTTTTTTTTCAAAAGGTCTAAAGTGTTCAATTTTGACTTTGAAAAAATGATTTTTTTTTAATAATAATGAAGTATTGCCTTGTATATTACGTAAATATATAATTTATATTATTTTATATTTAATTTTATTAATTAAAAAATGATGATATTCAAATTAGTGAGTGTTTAATTATTAGAATTCTAATATTAAATTAAAAAAATTTCAACTAAAAATTTTATATTTTTAAGTAAAATTTTAAATATAATTTATATTATTCTCTATCTAACTATACAAATTACAAGTGAAAACGAGAGCAAACTTGACAACATTTTACATGCCCATTGATGAGTACTAGGCTTCATTAAGAACTACCATGACAAGGGAGCATATACAGCCAGAAACAACCCACAATGAGACGCCATGCTGCTTGGAGAAAATGAATGAATTACTGAATTCATAGAGGATAACAGCTAATAACACATTTTGTTTCTACTTCCCAACTTCTCATATATATGATTGCTTTCCTGTAGACAAACCAACTTGCCTCACACTTGAGCTCTTCTTTTGTGTCAACTTGGCTGTGCCATTGTCATCAATTATCCTTGTCGTTTCCAGAGCTGCTATTCCAGTTCATAGCTGGGCCACATAGCTTAATTAATGAGGTCAAAGATCATACACCAGAAGATAAAACTGATAAGAGTAATGAAGATTGCTGGTATCTCATCAATTCTCACCCTTCTTGAAGTGATCGAGTATGTTTTTGGCTGCATCCAAGAAACCCTATGCCTCCCTCCCTTCAAGCCGCAATCCGAACTCATCAGTACTGCCAATCCACCCAAGGCCATCACTGTTGCTGTCTCGAGGTATGTGACCACAAAGCAGACGTCAGATTTCCCCCCAAATGGAAGAAAAACCCCATTGTTGACCACGCGGAACTTGTACTTGAAAAGTGCAAGCAACGCACTCTCTTGATCAACGATGTTCCTCAATTTGTCAGATTTTCTCTACTATTATATCACCACCACAGAAAGTTAGTTTTCTTACCTACGAATATGTTCATCTCAATATTTCTCCCACGGAGTTAATGCTTGCACGCGTCTCTCTCCTTTTATTGCGTGTTTAAAATGTCCCGTTTGTATTTATTTTTTGTGCTAACATGTAAGTCATGCTAATATGGATGAATATAGGAGTTAAATCACTATAAAATAATTTTAATAACATCGACAGAATATCATTGTTTAGATATAATTTTGTTGGCATTTTTTATTGCCATAAAAAACTATTATTAAAAAATATCTTGTCAGGGTTTTTTATTTTATTAGAAATGAAAAATACCGATAAAAAATTTCATTGTCATATCCTATTGGCAATTCCATTGCTAATAGCATCAAAGTTGGAAAGTTATTGATCAACCAATAGTGTTGAAGGATTAATCAACTAGTCGACCAAGCAACTATAAACAACAATTAACTAGAAGGAAGCGATCAATTAACAAAATTTGAACACTCATACAATTAAAAAGATGCAATCCTATTCAAAGTAGGGTCTTTAATATAAAAATTAATCATTTGATTTTAATTTTGCCTCAAATGTGTCAATTAACCTTATTTTTTAAAAAATAAATTTTTTAACAACACTATATGAATGGAAATTATCTGACTAACATATACATACTCAAATATTCATAAAGAGATAATGTTTTGATAGATTCCTATATTATGATAGGTAACTTTTGGCTTTGAACTTTTTCTTAGTGAAGTACTATCAAATTTACTTGGTCAATTAGTGAACACGATGTCTTGAACTATTCAATCTTTTGTGTAAATCAAAGTCAAAAGTATTAACATGGTTCTTTGCCTAAAGTTTTTCTTTGGTTCTCATGATTGTGTTATTTTGTCTCATAACAATTTTTTATTTCATAATTGCTTTAAATAATTCAACCTTTCATAATTCTGAAATAAACAATCATATTTCTCATCTATATAGGTGATAACTCATTATAATTCTTATGTTGTACTCCACTTGGTAAACCAATATATAAAAATCATTAAGAGCAAGGCTCACCTTTATCAAGCTATAATTAACACCTTTTTCATTATAGGAATAAAAAGGAAATAATTATTTTCATGTGCTACTTAGAATGTCGCATGATTTATTTATTTTCTTTAAACCTAGATCTTGAAATCTCCAGACAACTAGTTAAGGTTACCATTATGACACTCTTTCAATTTTAAACCCTTTAAGCTCATTCATTTTAATGAAGTATACACAAGCTCTCTCATTAAACTTTAAGTAAGGAGATCCCCAATGTTTACTTTTAACTTTAAAACATCACATTTCAGAAAAAGTGTTTGACAATATTATTTCTATGAATTATATGTCTAGACTTATCATTGTATATGCTATTTTATGCTCTTTCAATTGCTGACTAACTATTGCAATATACAAATATTGCTAGCACAAGCTTAGGCCAACATGAAATGTCATTTAAAAAATTCCAAATCCATTCGACTTCCTCTTTCACTTTATCAAAAGCAATAAAATCTAATTTTATCATCTATCTTGCGATACATATTTATTTAGATAATTTCTAAGATATAGTTACTTCAAAGAGTGTGAAAACATATCCAACAGTGAATTTCAAATCCTAACCATTGGATATCTAATTTGCAGTTCTATACTCTTTTAGTACCATTGGATAACTAGTACAATGTAACTTATTGTCAAAGATGTGCCTTAAATATTTATTGCTTTATAATGGCCCATGTTTGTATTACTAGTAAATCTATTTAGTTTGTATTACTGGTAAATCTATTTAGTTTGCTAATTGAGTATGCAAGATCTGGTATTGTGCAATTTATAATATACATTCTCATAATTATTCATGAGTATTCAGATTGGTATATTCACTCAACTTTATTTTTTAATAGATGTACATTTATTTTCATTAGTGTTTGATAATGTCATTGTTATTTTTTTAAAAATTATCGAGAATTTTTTTAACATAATAAGATTGAGAGAATATCAATCCATCAATCGTCCTTGTAATTTTATTCATAGTATGACATATACAATACCCAACTCATTCATGTCAAACTTATTAGGTAAAATTTTCTTGATATATTTGATCATATAATCATTATAGCTCATTTTATATTATCTACATAGGGACATACAATTACATAATTTTTATATGTGTTTCTCACATAAACATATTTATCAACTTCAATGATTTTAAACTCATTTGACAATATAACTTTGTCAAAATTTTCATATAATTGTTTAGGAGCTTGTTTCAAAGCATATAATAACTTAACAAGCTTACAAACTTTCTTTCCTTGCCCTTTAATAACAAATCCTTCTAGTTGTTTTATATAAACCTTTTCTTCAAGATCATCATTTTAAAAAAGTTATTCTTACATCATTTTGATTTATTTTAAGCTTGTTAATACTATGATGGCTATTACTGTTTGTATGAAAGTTATTATTAATATAGGTGAATACGTGTCAAAATAATTTATACATTCTTATTATTTAAATCCTTTAACAACAAGTCTTATTTTATATTTTTAAATAGTTTCATCAACTTTCATCTTTATCTTAAAGAATTACTAATGATCTAATGATTTACTTTTGGTGGAAGATTTACTAGTTCTTATATATAATTATGCATAATGGATTCAATTTCATTATTGACTACCTTATTCTAAAAGAAAGTTTTAGGATAGGACATTGCCTCAAAATAGCTTTGAGATTCATTTTCTATCAAGTGTGTTAGAAAAACAAGACCAAACATTTTGGTCATTTTCTCCCTTACTCTCTCTCATCTCAACCTCATCATCTTCCAATTGATGCTAATTACTTGATAACTTCAATAGTTCTTTTAGGTGAATGGATTTCTTATGTTTTCTTATATGAAAACACATCTTAAAAAAAAATTTTCTTTGATTCTATTATCATACTAGGATAAATATTCTCAATACTTGACTTATATATAAGAAATCGATATGCAATTTATATGGTGTATTCTCTAACCTTTATGGGGTACTTTGTTAAGTATATAATTAATAGCTCAAAATTGCCTTCCTTTACAGGCTCTAAGGTATCCCCAAAGTTACCAAACTGACATTCATCATTTATTTCAATGTTTGTTTTTTTTTTATTTAGTAATGTCATTTTATTGAGGTGAATAAAGAGGAATAATTTGGTGGATCATACAATTTTAAGAATCGAACTCTCCAAAAAAAATTTCATACTCTCCACCCATATCACTTCTTATTATCTTTATCTTTTTTATTAAGTTGATTTTTAACTTTATTCTTATAATGTTTAAACATTTAAAGAGTCTTATCTTTGCTTCTAATAAAATAGGTATAATAATTCCTTGTGCAGATATCTATAAAGTAATTTAATACTTTTTTTTTCGAAGGTAGTTTGCACAAATTTTAAATAATCAATATTTGAGTGAATTAAAACTAGAATTTTAATATATCTTTCACTTATTTGAAAAGAAGTGTTTTTTTTTTTTTGTAAATTTTGATTCTACACAAACCTCACACTTAGAAGGATCCACTCATAATAATTCCTTCAACATGAATATCATACAAGATGAACTAAAATTCTTGAACTTGGTTTATTGCGGTTCTTGAATTAATCATTTTAAAATCTAGAAATTTGTCGATTATGAATTCTTTCATACCAACATCTTCAGCATTGTACTTTCGATCTAAAGCTTTTCATAATACCTTTGCGCTCTTGATTGAATTATACACTTCCCATTCAAGATGTAGTTCTTGCACATGAAATCCCAATGATTTCATACATCCACAACTTCCATAATGGTGGGATATAATTCATTATCTTACAGCTTTGGTTTTTTATATACAAAATTTTGCCAAGTTCAAGGTGGTCAAGAAAAATAACATCTTCTGTAACCACCTCTTAAAGTTCAATTCATTGAACTTCTCAGGTTCTCACCATACACCATAAAAGGTGATGGTGGAATCTTTCCAACAACCACCACACACACACATATATAATAGAAATATGGCTTATAAACATGTAAACACACAAATAATTGCAGTGACCAAATTAAAATTCAACAAAGAAAATAACTAAACAATTTATAACTATAAATAAATAAGATTTGATTTGACAATAGATCATAGAAAGAACAACAACAAGGTAAGAATTTTAGTCTTAATATTGTTGATGCAAAATTAATATCAAGGAACAATTGATGCAAAATTAATTATGATCCCATTGCGTTGCCTTAATTGCCTGTTATAAAAAGAATAAATAGCCCGACCTTTGAAAAGAAACAATTCAAGAACATGAAGGTTAATGTTCAAAATATTTATTTGTGGGCTTACAAAAAAATCTTTATGGGCTAAAAAATCATTTTATAGCAGGCTTGAGCTTAAGTCCCAAGTTATGATAAGCAAGCATATGCAAATAAAGTTTAAAATCCATTTAGCCTAGGGCCTTTCATTTCTAAAATACTTGGTTCTCTTTGGGTCTAATTTTGACTCTTCATCTTCCCACTATATAAGGTAGAAGAAAATTTATCATATTTCAATGTGAGATTGAGGGGTTTTGGATTTAAAAATCATGCTCATCAAGGATTTTTTGACATCAATTTCTCATTCATCCATAATTTATTTTAAATATGTTAATGTTCTATGTTAAATTAATTTTATTAGAAAATAATTTCCAACAAAGTCTTAACTCTAAAAGTGCTTTTCCACTATTAAATTGACCTTATATATGTCTATTAACCATGTTTCTAAAAACAAATTTCTAACAAGAACTTCTTGTATTCCACCTTAAAGAGGGAACATAATTTAGTTCAAAACTCATTTACCTTGTTATTTTTTCAAAACCCATATAAATCTCAATATGTTCATCATAACCAGACTTACAATTTATAGATAGATCTATTCACCAATACCTCCAAACATAAATCTCCCTATAATTATGCTTTGGCACAATAAAAAATGATCATCCCCAAGATCAAAGGCAACTATAAAATTATGGTCGCAACAATCATTTCCAATAGAAACCAACCAATGCAAAGAATTACCAATAAGAACACCATATATTCGTCCTTCAAGAATATAATATGGGAAGGGCTTATGAATTCTTTTAAGATGACTTCCTCTTATACTATAAATAATAATCAAAGTCCATTTTGTTTGATAATATCGCAATATTCATATAACCTTTTAATCATCATTGATAGAGTCATACTGATGAAATCATGAAAAAACATTATACATAATATGGGTTTCCCATTATTTCTTCCTAGAATAATGGAGTGATGACTTGAATGTAGACCTTTGTCCAACTTAGGTTGTTCTTGAAAAGCCAGTCCCTCATAGGAATATAAGACACTTTAATGCTTAAGTTGGTAAATATAGGAGAATAAAATAATGCAAAGAAAGATAAAAAAAAAAAAACAAAATAAAGTTATGGGAGTATGTATTTAGATATAGCTTGTAAATATGCTAGCTAAAAATTATATAGCATGACCTAGCTTTGACTATGAATGCTCTGGGTTTTGTGTGGCATGGTCTAACACCTTTGCATGATTAATGCTCCCCTATGGCTTATAGCCTAACTTTCTAACTTTCTATGGCTATCTAATATGATCCAAGCAATATCAAGAGATCCATTAGATGTTTTAGTTGGTCCACTGACAAGACTTAAGGCTAAAAGGTTCAAAGAAGCTTTCAATTGACTTCTTTAAGACATATGAGCTAAGATGGATTTCAAGAAGATATTAAATAATGAAGAATTTAATTCATGTTTAAGAAAGGATTGTAGATGGTCATTCAGACATTACAAAAAGATTGGAATAAGAAGATTCAATTAGCTAGTTTTGACCTTTCACTATTTTTTTTTTGTCATAAATAAAGGTATGCAAGGGATTTTAATGCTATTTTAGTTGTATTGGAAAGTATACATCCATATATTTCTAGTGATATATGGCATGTCTTCAAATTCATTAATATGAGAGAGAACTATGCATTTAAAGTTGAGTTTTCATTCTACCAGTAGATTACAAAAACAACTTTAATCTTATTTAAATTAGTTGGGCTATTATTTTATTTATATTTTAGTTATTATTATATCTTTTAGATATATTAGGGCCTTTACTTAAATTTTAGTTTATTGGATTATTATTTATTATTAGGTTTATCCATATTAATTAGGAATGTCCTATTAGACTTAGGATTCTTGTTAGTATAAATACTTTTTTGCAGAAATTTTTTGAAGGAAGGACTATTTTTTTAATTAAAAAATAGCATTATTAATATCTTTCGTGTGGTTAAGTTATTCACATACCAAGTTCTTGATTAAACTTGCAAACTCTTTGAAAGATTGATCAACGTTGTTGTGATTTTATACTACTCGTCGTGTCTCTTTATAGGTGTATGGTGGGAGTGATAATTATATATAACTTTCTTGTGAGGTCGAGTTGTAAAATATTCAAATATAATTTTAGCATATCTTGGGAGATGTTTGCATCACTATCTCTATGTGGCCAAGGATGAGATCTGGATTTTGCTTGGTGATTAAGTGTATTTATACACTGAGATCTTGCACTTTCTTTATGGAGAAGGAGACATATCATTAATAGAGAACTGATATTAGCTAGCCATGTATGCCATTGGTGGAAATGTTTGTGATGGGCAATGTTATTACCATAAAAAATGGTGTATACTTTGCATAAATGTTTTTTATGCGTGCGTAGAAAAGACTATGTGCATGACTTATAGGAAACTAAAAAGATGCATAAAAGGGTGTGCCAGGGTAGAATTAGATAGACTGAGTTCAGTGTTGAGTTGAAATTCTAGCAAATAGCTTGATTTTGTTTTAAAAAAATATATTATCTTTTGCCTCCCAATTCTCTTAAACAATCATGTTTAGAAGATTTTAACCAACAAAAGTGGGAGAAGAAAATACTTACTGTATAAACGTTAACTTTGCGGCTATATTTGCACGAAAAATATTACCTTGGTATATATATTTTTGTGGATGTGCCTTTATGAAAAATAAATGTTTTCTTTTTATTGCTTTTATTGACATTAAAGTTTTTCCTGCAAAAGAGATAAGATTTTATCAATTTCCAATAGAAAACATTATTATCTAAAAATAAAAAACACTTTGTGATCATGAAAGTAGTGCTAAAATATTGTGTAAAGAGATGTCATATCGAGATGTAGAGATTTCAATGAAGATCTTGAGACAAAGATTTCTTATGGAGTCACATATAGAGATTTCAATGGAAACATAGAGACATAAAAAATTTATTGAAGACATCAAGAAGTGGAAACGTGGGAATTCAATGGAGTTATGATGATCTCATCATAGAGATTTTTATGAAGACACAAAGATCTTGCAGTGGTGATTTTTTATGGAGTCATTAAAGACATTAAGAAAAATACTTATTTTATTTAAAAATTTCAAAAAATAAAGAGATAATTTTAAAAATTATCTAATCTTGGGTAATGTATCATGAGGACTTTTTCTTGTTTGTTAAGGTTGTATCTCATTCTTTATAAATTGTTGAAGATGCCCTATAAAGATCAATATTTCAATCTTTTTTTTTATGGCATGACATTCTTTAGTGTCATGACTGTGGACACAATGATAATGATAAAACTTCTTAGGATTTTTTGTATTTATGCCACTCTTCATTGGAGGTGGATACCACACAAATTCCTTTTCCTAAATGGCAACAAATATCTCAACACATGTAGTGGTAAAAGGTGTGGTAAGAAGCTCACAAAATGTAAGGTGATCATAATTGGGTCCCCTAGTGCTTCTCTCGGATGATGCATTAATAGGAAATTGATAGATTTATAGAGATCTGCTCTTTGAAAAGGAGGGTGTCCTTGTTTGGTGACACTTGATTTTTTTTTTTTACTCAATTATGGTTCTTTGTTACTTGTTTTACTTTGAGGAGAGTCATGTTAGAGAAAGTATACAAATGTTTCCATAATAATTAGTCATAGACTTCACTGATTAGGACTTTAGTGACAATTGGTTCGAGTAGATTTTCCTCATTGAATCTTTAAAGATAAACTCTAGTGATTTTATCTTCTTGTTGGGTGATAACAAAGAGCTTAGTCACTCTTTTTTTGGTTGGAATGCTGGTATTAAACGAGATATAAGCTAACAATAGAGATATTGAAGGCTAATGATGGAGCCAGATTTAAGGATGTGATACCATACCCTAGAAGATCCACGAAAAGTTGTTGGAAGAACCTTGCACATGACGTAACTCTTTTATGTCACAAGCTCTAGGATGCTTCTAATATTTTGGTTGTGCTTTCTAGGATCTGTAAGACCATCATAGATGTCCAAGTTGGCCTTTGTATAAATATATTTTTGAAAAAGATGGGAGTATAACACTTAATGACAAAGTGAAGAGTCTGGTTGGAATGATGTTCATTCTTAAAAGGTCATATAGTCACTGATCTCATCTCATCTCTTTTTTTTTTTCATCATGGAGCATGTCAATGAGAGCAAAAAAAAAGATTAATGGATATAGTCATGACTATAGCTAGGATATGTGGAGGAGTGCTCTTTATAGCGAGAGCAACTCCATCATGATTTTAGAGTATCATGCATACTTCGTATGTTATTTTGTCATTCTTTTTCATAAAACTGGAGTTATCTTTGTGCCTTTAGTCACGTATTGGAGCTATATGTTGTATTGTTTCAGTTGATGAAATGAAAAAATATAGAAAGCCAGAGAAGGATTAACAGACACAACTACGACTATAGCTAAGATATGTAGACGAGTGCTCTTCATAGAGAGAGCAACTCCTTCATAATTTTGGAGTGTCATGCATACTTTATATCTCATCTTCTCCTGCTCCCTCATGGAACTAGAGTTATCTTTATGCCTCTAGTGCATGGAGCTGTATGTTATATTTTTCTTGTTGATGGAGTGAAAAAGTGAAAAGTTGTTCTTGTATGGCTAGAACAACATTGTTAAGCACTTAAACTTGATGGGAGAGTTATTAAAGAGCTGAAGGAGCTAAAGTTTCTATGGTAGGGAGATCAATTACTTTTCTCTATCCTAGAGATTCATTAGCCATGAAAAAGTATGATTGGTGAGAGGGAATGAATTATCTTTTGTTTAGTTTTTCACAAACAATGCAATTGATGGGATCGTAAAAAAACTTCAGACATACTATAGGCTTTCCATGGTTGTGTCATAAGCTAGTGAAGTGATTGTTTGAATGTATACATTTGCCTGAGCAAGGTTGTTCTTGAAAAACCAGTTGGGAATACGTGACATTTCAATGCTAAAATCAGTAAATGTAGGAGAATAAAATAATATATAGAAAGAGAAAAATAAAATAGAGTTGTAGGAAGTGTGTGTCTGGGTGTAACATGTGCATGTGTTGGTTATAAATTATATAGCTTGGCCTAACTTTAGTTGTGAATGCTATGGCTTTTATATAGCTAGAATTTGTGTGGCATGGTTTAGCAACTTTGCATAGCCAATGTTCTAGCTTATGGCTTGACTTTCTAGATTTGTATGGCTATCTCTGAATGGTTAAATATAGGATCTAAATTTTTTCTGGTAACTAAGTGTACTTATACACTAAGATATTGTAATTTTTTTAAGGAGAATGAGATATATTATTGGTGGAGAAATTGATGTTCTACCATTAGCTAGCCATGATGGCTTACATTGATTGTTGTGTCATGCCATTATTATTATGATACACATTAACAATATTAACGTTGAAAAAAATATTATCTGCTTTACATAAAAAAAAAAAAAAAGTATGTATGCATATAAAAAATTGTGCATGACTCTACAACTAGAAAAAAATGCACACAAGGGTGTGCTAGGGCAGGGGTGGACAAACCGGAGTTGGTGTTGGTGTCAAGTTTAAATTCCCACCATTTACGCCGGACCTAAACAACTAATTTTTTTTTTTTAATTTGTGTATTATCAATATCTAAATTTATCAAGATAACTATCACAGTATTCATATTCACCCCAAAAATTAGGCAACAAATGGAGCTCTCTAGTTGATGGATTCCACGAAGCCACGCCAGACTTGATACTAAACAAAGCAAGCAGGCCATTGGAACAACCATCTACATCACCATAATATTTTCTAGGCGAAATGGTCAAGCGACTACCATTTTTGCACAGTGATCAAAGCTGCTTGCATAAGACACAAAGGGACGATTGAGTTCCTCTGGGAACTTATCTCATGAGTCCAACTCTAGCGCATACATTAAACTGCATGGCTTAACATCATCAATGATTGTGCTGGTTTCGATGGAGTGATTGAGATGAAGCTTGATGAAATCTGGGCTGTCAATTAGAAAACATCATGGTTTCGACAAGCATTTGAAGAATTGCAGGAGACTCTTGAGGTTAGGAAGCAGAGTATCTTTGTCAGTACATCGAATGAGAACTTCCGACAGATTTTTGGTTGACAAATGCCAAAACAGTCAAGGATTTAGGTTAAGGTTACTGGTCTAAGAAATGAGAGATTAGAAATGGGCACAGATTGACCTTGCTACAATCATCAAAGCCTGCCAAACACATGATGTTACGGGTAAACAATCTGATGTTAAAGTAACGTATTACTTCATCAAAGGCTGCAAGAACGTAAATGATTTGTGACATTGCTAACCTTAGACAAGCAGCTTCTTGAGGTAAGGTTTTAATCAATTTATTTCTCGGGGAAGGTAGTCTAAAGCCTTAAGCCTTAAGATTGTTTTTGTCAGTGCAGCCGCAGTTTAAAACGTTGTTAACCGTGTACATAAAAGAATCCTATTTGGTGAAACGTGGGTGATAATATTTGTTTTTTATTTGAAAATAAATTAAAATTATATTTTTTTTATTTTTAAAAAATTATTTTTGACATAAGTAAATCAAAACGATATGAAAATACTAAAAAAATAATTTAAAACAAAAAAATTAAAATAATTTATTTTATTTTTAAATACTTTTGCAATGCAAAAATATTCATGCTCTAATATTGAGAAATGTGAGGCATTGCACATTTCTAATCCAAACCCAAGAGCTTTGTTAAGTGATCAATAACGTTTGTTTTCTTATCTAATTGATGTGAAATATACTATCTTCAGACACTCTAAATAGAGGGTTTAATTTTATAGTCCACACAAATTGTCTTGAAGACGTTCATTACCATATAAGCATTTTTGGCAGCACCCAATGGTAGGAGCTTGGAAAAACAAAATGTGTAGAGGCTTATTGTTATTTGTCTGATACCACCGGAATCCTTTTCGGACAAGCAAGTAGAGGAAGATCCATTTTCTGGATCTTGATAACCCAGGTTGCTACAAATAATTGAACAGGTTCAATTATGATTAGCTTGCCCTGTAACTATGTAACAAGTATAGAGTGACAAAGCCTACGTCAGATTTTCCGGCAACTGAATCTGTTACTGCAGTCACAAGATTGCAGTGACGACTAGTGCTGGGAAGTAGGATGCAGCACTTGCAAGATTGCAAGCACACCACCATCCAATTTGCCGAACGAGTCACGCGTCCAACAGTGGCATTCAATCTGCAAGTTACTAATCCCAGAAAAATGAAAATGTGTAGAGGCTTATTGTTATTTGTCTGATACCACTGGAATCCGTTTCGGACAAGCAAGTAGAGGAAGATCCATTTTCTGGATCTTGATAACCCAGGTTGCTACAAATAATTGAACATGTTCAATTTTGATTAGCTTGCTTGACCTGTAACAAGGCCTTCGTCAAATTTTCCGGCAACAAAATCTGTTACTGCAGTCACAAGATTGCAGTGACGACTAGTGCTGGGAAGTAGGATGCAGCACTTGCAAGATTGCAAGCACACCACCATCCAATTTGCCGCACGAGAGTCATGCGTCCAACATTGGCATTCAATCTGCAAGTTACTAATCCCAGAAAAATGATACTAGAAAAATAGCCTAATCCCAGATGGTTTCTAATCAATGAAATTCCAAGAAACCACCATGACAGGACTTTAAACGCAAAATTATCTTATGCTAACACCATCAGTGACAAATCAACATGAAGAACGCCAATTTTCTTAAATTCCAAACAAAGGACAAGTTAAATGGTAAAAGTTCCATCTTGTAATTTAAAAATGTGATAGTAATTACTTTTTAAAATACTTTTCACTTGAAAATACATTAAAATAATAATTTTTTATTTTTAAAAAATTATTTTTGACATTATCATATCAAATCAATCCATATTTAGAATGCAGTTCCAAACCTAAATCATGAAATTACCGTAAGAGATCAGGAGAGGAACATTTTAAATTTAAATGGTCAATTCTTGAGGGATTATGAAATTTAGTCATGGTAGTCAAATGTGGAAAAGTGTAACACCTTGCCACCACGCTACAGCTTGACCTTCTTATCTCTTGACTAATTAGCACCGCTTCCAATGCTTGCTAAACACACAGTGAACATGATATTATCATGGAGAATCATCAACCACGAATATGTAACTGAATATAAAGAATTACAGTGGTGTATATCTCGGACCAACATTTAAATCAAATGACAACAAAATCTTGGAATTTAAAAAGATACACGGGATAAAAATGAGGCGCTACATGTCTTTCCCAAGAAGTGGCAAAATACAAAACCTTTTTGAAGTATCAAGTAAGGATATCCGTCACAATAAAAAAAAAAAGAAAAAAAAGAATTCAACACATCATAAACGCAAGCCACAATTATCAACTGAAATATGTATTCAAGCAAAATGCCATCATTCCCCACAAATTTAGCAATGGGGAAAGGTAACCTATATGAAGAAGGCAAAATACAAAGTGAAATTTTCAGAACCTCTCTAGTCTGCCATTTTGGTCAAACGGTGAACAGTACTCCTTGCAACCCTGTTGGCAGGATCAATCTTCAGAACAACCCGCAGATCTTCTGCTCCGAGCCTGTACTTTTCCATACTCTCATACAGGAGTGCACGCTGTACAAGAACAGATACATTCGCATCATCATGTTCAAGCACCTGCACAGCAGAGAGAAAACTATTAAGTACCTAACCTTGTAATTTTAGTAGATCAAGAAGAAAAATCAATGTGAATATCATAGGATGCCAGGAAAAGCACCCTCAAGCACAGAAGAGAAAAAAGAAATGCATTGTCTACATTTTGTGGAATGCAAGATCTACTTGTATCACTGGGCAAGTTGCTAGTCTTCAAATATGCAATGGCTAAGTTGCTTGTAGGACAGATTTATTTATATACTTCAAATAATTTACATGGTACTTGGTTATAGTTATCCAGAGCACTAAGCAAATGCTGTCGAGTCCAAAACAAGAAGGGCTCCAAGTCAGGCAATTAACTCATCAGATCTGCCACCCCAGGGACAAAAAGCTCAGTGTATCAAGGCTCCACTTTTCTAACATTGATTCTCTCTTGGGGATCTAACCATAAAACACAGTCATGTAGCTGATTCTTTAGTTCGCAAGTTAGTCTCATAGCCATGTCATCCTATGCTCAGAAGCCCACGCCATACGAAGTGCTATCCTAAAACTCAATTTTTTTCAATCATAATGCAGATAGTTTACAATAAAGAAACACACAGCTCTCTAAAACGATCACCAGAAGGAATGTACAAAAAGGCCACAACTTAAATCAAATGAGCAAAATAAAGAAATGATTATACCTTTGAACAATCAGCCACTGCCTTCTTATACTCTCCAACTTCTTTATAACATGAAGCTCTGGTTGATAAAACCTCCATGGTGGAAGCCTTATCACCTGTTTTCTCAAGAAGTACCACAGCCCAAGACAGCCACTTGATGGCATCTGCATATTGCCCCTGTTTTTGATTTTCAATGCCCTTGTTCTTTGCTGCAGAAGCTGTTACCCCAGCAGGAGGAGCTGGAAGCCCTTCAAGCTCAGTGGTGGCACCATGAGAATCATTCACGCCTCCCCCTCCAAGCCCAGAATCCAATCCCCAATCATCAACTTCCAACAATGGCTGCCCTCCCGATCCTCCAGATGCTGTTGTAGCATTTCCCGAGGAAGGTGTGAAGAACATGTCAAGCGGATCACCAACTGAAGGTTGAACCGGAGCCTGCTGCTTCTGAGTAGGAAAGCTATTGTTGAAAATTCCAAAGTCATCAATATTGGACTTCGAACTCGTATTTGATCCCGTGAAACCATTACTGCTAGCACCAACACCAACTGATGGAACCGATTTTGCACTTGAAGCATTTTGAAACGCACCAAATGCATCACCAGTAGCATTGCCAGAAGGCTTATTATCTTTACTAGCCGAATTAATATTACCTTGTTTCTGATTCATTCCAAAATCAACCAAAGAACTAAAAGGGTCCTTACTTCCACTCATTCCACCACCACTCATACTCTTCATCGACGCCCCCCCAAGATTCGAACTTTTATTAACACCAACACTAACATTAGCATTACCACTATTTCTATTATATCCACTGGAATAACCACCCAAATTATCATTACCAACCCAACCTCCACCACTCTTGGCGGTGGATCCACTCGTTTTCGGCAAAGAATCAGCCAAATTCCCCATCGAATATGCGCTTTTATTAACATTTTTCAAAGGAACATTACTATTACTGCTACCCTTGGTATTTCCAATAGCAGAAGTAACAAGATCACAAAACAAATTAGGGTTCTTTTCAACAATCCCAATACCAGAACCCGAACCGATACCCGAATTCCAACTCTTCCCAGTTATATCACCCACCATAGAAGCGGGTCCATTCAAACCACCGGGTCGGACCATTGACTGGGCTGGTGCCGGTTGGTGCGTCCATGATGGCTTATTGGGTTGCCACGTAGGCTTAGATTGTTGTGTAGAAGATGAATAAGGAGATGGGTTTGGGTTCCTTTGATCGTTTAAAGATTTGGGTCGGTTTGATCCGATTCCGAAATCGAAATTGAAGTTGCTCATATTCGATCAAATTACGAAATAAAAAAAAAAGATTCAAAATGAGATCTTGGAAGTACCTTGTTATATCTTTTAAGCTGTGGCTGTATTGTGTAAATTTCAGAGATCGGAAAAGGAGAGGGATGGCGAAGGTTGTGCTCACGGCCGCCTTGTCTTGCTGTAAATTGGAGGAAATGAGATGAGGTGTCTGGTCTGGTCTGATCTGATCTGATCTGATCTGAAAGGTTGGGTTAATGTGAGAGGAAGGAGGTGAGGGAGGCTTTAGAATTTAGATAATGACTGGTTATTTCCTGGGTTAATGTGAGACGAATAATTATTTTAACTTAAAAAAAATAATATTTAAATTGCAAAGAATTTTTTTTAGTGTTGCCATTAGTTAACAATATAAAATTTTATGGGGTTTAAGATATTTTTTTTAGTTAACAATATATTAAAATATATTACATATATCTATCTCAGTAAATCTTTTAAATTACTGTGTTTAATAAAATTTTTTAATTTTTTTATATAATATTCCTAAACAATTTTAAAAACTAAAAAAAAAAAAGGCAAAAAAGAGAGGCAAATATGGACCGCAGGATTTGAACGTGTGGGGGAAGAAGAAATTCATGTCCATCACTTTAACCAGTTGGACACGACGTCTTTTATTTAAACAATATTTTTCTTTTCAAAAACAAAAGAAGCAGACATTATTATTATTATTATTATTATTATTATTATTGTAACATATAATAAAACACTGATGCTTTAGGTTTTTTTTTTTTAGCTGTTTTTTTTTATGCCTTTCAGAATTTATTTTTTTCTTCTTTCTTTCTTTGTTTTTTTTTTTTTAACAAATTTTTTTTTGTTTAATTTAGTTTATTAATGTTTAATTTTTTTTATTTAATTATCATACTTTCATGACATATTTTTCGGATTTAACAGGTTAACATGATTTGACAAGTTAACCTAGAATTTTTTTTTTTGCTTTTTAATTAATTTTTTTCGTTTAGTTTAGTTTGTTAATGTTAATTTTTTTTTCTATTTAGTTATCAGACTTTCATGACACATATCCCGAGTTTCATGAGTTAACCTGGTTTCACGGGTAAACACAGTTAATTATGGGTTGACCCGTCAATTTTTTTTATTATTTTCATAAATTTTTTTTATTTAATTTAGTTTGTTAATGTTTAATTTTTTTATTTAGTTATCAGACTTTTATGACACAGATCCTGGGTTTAACGGGTTAACATGGTTTGACGAGTTAACCCGAATTTTTTTTTCTTTTTAATTAATTTTTTTTGTTTAGTTCAGTTTGTTAATTTTTATTTTTTATTTATTTAGTTATCAGACATTCATAACACGGATCCTGGGTTTAACGGGTTAACCTAATTTAACAAGTTAACCTGTAATTTTTTTTTCCTTTTTTTTTCTTTGTAATTATTTTTTTTCTTTTAGTTTAGTTTGTTAATGTTAAATTTCTTTCTATTTAGTTTTTTTTTCTTCTTAGAGGTTTTTTTTTCTTTTATTTTTTCTTTTTAATTAATTTTATTTAATTAATTTAGTTTATTAATATTAAATTTTTTCTAAGTAGTTCTCGACTGATGCCTTTAGTTTTTCTTTTTGTTTTTTTTGTTGTTTTTATGTCTTTGACTGTGGACTGCACGGTGCAGTCCACAGTGAAAAGGCTGATACCTTTTGTTTTTTTTTCTTTTTAATTAATTTTTTTTGTTTAATTTAAATTGTTAATGTTAAATTTTTTTCTATTTAGTTATCAAACTTTCATGACACGGATTCCGGATTTGACAGGCTAACCTGGTTTGACAAGTTAGCCCAGTTAATTCTAGGTTAACCCATTAATTTATTTTTTCCTTTTTAATTATCAAACTTTCACGATGTGAATTAAAGGTATGACGGGTTAACCTGATTTGAAAGGTTAACCCAGTTAATTCATATTTGTTTTCCTTTTTCTTCATTAATTTTTTTTTCCTGTTGGTTTTTTTTCTTTGTTTTTTTCTTTTTAACTAATCTATTTAATTATCACACTTTTATGACATGACCTTGCAGCACAGACCCACGTCCAATGCTATTGGGTCTGGTATTGCAGTCCAGACACTTTAATGCTAAGGGTTAACCCAAGTTTAATGTTATTATTAATATTATAAATATTACTCTTGGGTCAGGTGTTGCAACCAAATCTAAGACTCTTGAGTATAACTTTACAAAAAAACCTAACACTTTTAGATCTTGGCTTTTTTTGAAATGCAAAAAATAATTGACTCGCGGCATCGCGCGGGGCATGTAACTAGTAGAATACTCTAAAACACATTGAGAAAAATACTGTAGCTTTCCCACGCATTTTGGTTTTTTTTATTTCCCATGCCTTTCTGTAGCTTTTCACATGCTTTTTTTTTCATTTGTTCCCAAGGACTGTCAAAATCAAAATAGCAAAATTCTTGGGTCATCTCAATGGGTTCAGAAACTACACGTTTCTCTGGATCAACATAGTTTTTGTTTTTATTGATTGATTTTTTTTTGTTTTGTATTTGATTTTTTTTCCTTTTTTTCCCCCATATTTTTCCCCTTTTTTGGGCTTTACATGTTTTTTTTTCCGATTGTCTTCTCTCTTTTTTTTAATCTTTGTCGATTTTTTTTAATATTGAACTGATTAAAAATTTAATTATATAGTTTTTTCTTTAAAACATTATGGATTACTACAATGTTTCCCTACATGACTTTCTTTTTTTTTTTTATGAATTGTTTTTTTTCCAAAATGGTCTTTGTCGATTTTGCTTCGTAGTTTTTTTCTTTAAAATACTGTGAATTGCTACAATGTTTCCCCACATTGTTTTTGTTTTGCTACAGTGTTTTTCCATATGTTTTTTTTTCAAAATTATCTTTGTCAATTTTTTTTTTAATATTGAGCTGGTTGAGAATTCAACTTTAACTTTTCCCACATGTTTTTTTTCCATTTTTTTTTTGCTTATTTTTTTCCAAAATTGTCTTCTTCTTTTTTTCCTTCAATTTTTTGTGTTTTTTTTTTCAGAATTGTTTTTGTTGATTTTATTTTTTTTAATATAGAGCTGGTTAAAAATTTAGCTTTATAGTTTTTTTTTCTTTTAAACATTGTGGATTGCTACAGTGTTTTCCCACATGGTTTTTTTTTATGATTTTTTTTCCAGAATTGTCTTTGTCGATTTTATTTTTTCATATTGAGCTGGTTGAGAATTTAGCTTCGTAGTTTTTTTCTTTAAAATACTGTGGATTGCTATAGTGTTCCCCCACATTATTTTTTTTTATGATTTTTTTCAAAATTTTCTTTATTGATTTTATTATTTTTAATATTGAGCTGGTTGAGAATTACAACTGTAGATTTTCTTATGAAACATTATAGATTACTATAGTGTTTCCCTACATGGTTTTTTTTCCTTTTTTTTTGTTATGATTTTTTCTAAAATTTTCTTTGTTCATTTTATTTTTTAAATATTAATCTGATTAAGAATTTAGCTTTGTAGTTTTTTCCTTGAAAACATTGCGGATTGCAACAGTTTTTTCTCCATATATATTTTTTTATTTTTCTCATAAATCTACAATAACGCACAAACATGCCACAAGCCCGCGGCATCGCGTGGGCAAGGCATATAGGAAAAACTAAAAGGTGGGGAAAATACTTTTTTCCCACACTCATTATCACTATGAATTATAGTGGTACTGTGTTGTTATTTTATTTTTATATTTTGATTTTTTTAGGTTATTTTTTTATTTAATCCTTATATGATATATTTATTATAACTAAAACTAAAAAATATGAGAAAAATATTGTTTCTCCACACCTATTGACACAGTGGATTACAATAATAATCCTTAGTGTTGTTGTTGTTATGTTTATAGGGATTAGAGTTAATAATTTATTTTAATTTGTCTTTTATATGGTTATTGTAGTATAAAAAAAATATCTCAGCATCGCAGTATCATGTATTTTCCAAAAGTTTAATTAAATAAAAAATGATTTAAAAAAGCTAGGTTAATAAACTTTGTGGAGTCAAGACCTAGGTTAATAAACTTTGTGGAGTCAAGACCCGGTTTGCGAGTTTGGTGAGGTAACTCTGGTTGTCCCGGTTTGTGAGTTTGGTGAGGCAACCCTTATTGCTCCGGTTTGCGAGTTTAGCGGAGTGCTTTTTTTCTAATTGAATTTAATTATGTGATTGTCTATTTGTCTTTTTATCAATAGTTAAAAAATATAGTTTTGGAAAAAAAAAACATGTTATTAAATTTTAGAAAGTACATGGGCCTGTTAACGGGTATGGTAAGTTTAACTTCTTATTTTATTTATAAATTTATTTTTTCTGATTTCATCATTTAATATTGGATTGATTGAGAATCGAGTTTCATAATTTGTTTCGTTTTACTTTCTATGAGGTTATTATAGTCTTGAAAAAAAGTCTCAGTATTGGTTTAACGCTCGATTTTACAATTGTCTATTTTTCTTATCATACTCTTAATATTTTCTTTTAAGTTTAGAAAAAAAGAATAATCTGACCCGCAGTGGAGTGAGTGCAAATATGCTAATTTCTAGTATAAATGGATCTATCTTCATTATGTCAGCATCTCCATATCAACCACAAGAGCAAGGCTTTTTCTTTTTCTTTTTTTAGGTATTAAAATTAGGGCATTTAAACATATTTCATTGTATATAGAATGTAAGACATCGAAGAGATTTAAAATGTTTCCAAATGAATCAATAACTAATATGTTTACTAGAATGAAAACTATCACTAATAATTTGGATGCTCTTGGTAGGACTTTTATTAATGTTGATATCATGATCAAAATTCTTATGTCCTTGCCAAAGACTTGGGAAACAAAGGTGACGACAATATGATAAGCTAATGACCTCACTAAATTTACATTAGAAGAACTCATCGAATCACTTATGACTCATGAAATCACCATGGAAAAGCAAGAACTATAAGAGAAGCAAAAGAAAAATTTAGCGTTCAAAACTGAATTTAGGTTCCAAGTATAGCTTATTGAAAAAGAACCATGAATATTTACTTGTTAAGAAAGATACTTCAAAAAAGAAAGCATGTATTGTAGTTGATGATTAAGATAAGATTAGCCAACTTAAAGAGAAAAACAAGGCTTTAAAGGAAAAGGTTGATAAGTTGAACACTACACTAGCTAAATTCACTCACGGTTCTAAGATCTTAGAAACCATACTTACGAGTCAAAATATGTTTTCAACAAAAGACGTTTAAGCTATCAACCTAAGAAGAATAAAAAATATTTAAAAAATTACTTTGTTAAAACCAAACAATCATATGACCTAAACCAAACATGTAATTATTGTAAAAGCATTGGTCACTTAATTTATACATGTCCTATGAAAAAGGAAAAGGTTAGTAATATGTGTAAAACCCGACAAAAAATTTAGTCCTTGGCCGACCCATGCTAAGGAAAACAATTGTGTTAGACTTGCTTGTTCTAAGGAAAAAGTGGGAGAGGGACCGACCTATCCTAGATGAGGATTGTAAAGGATATAACCAGCCTTAATATAACTCAATAAGGGAATAGAAACCTCAAACAACCAGTACCCTAATACCTCCTCTCATTTAAAAGGGGATATAAATGCAAGAGAAAAGAGAAGGTGACCCTTTCTCTTCCCAAAAACTAGCCAGTTCATGCAGCAGACCTTCTCTCTCTTTTCCAAAGAGAAAACCCTCAAACCCAGCTGCATGCACCCCCACTTGAATATTAGAAAGGAATGGAGAGTTAAAGAAAATTGTAAATGACTGAAACCTTTACAGGAAGAGGATTGTAGGAGGCCGTTTGGTGTAGCTAGTGAAGAAAGGAAGAAATCGAAACTAGAGAGGAAGAAGAAGAAAAAAACCAAGATTTGAGGGGAAGAAAAAAATTGTTGAATCCCTTTCTAAAGCTACTGAAAATTGTAAGGTATGAACTAGACCTCTTTCCCCACCTGTTCTTGAGACTTTGGGACCAAAAAGAAGAAGAAAACCCGAAGTAGATGACCTAGGATCCTTACACCAACTGCTAAGGAAAATTGGACTAAAGAATGTGTTGTAACCCATCTTTGGGTCCCCGCACAAAAAAGAAGAAAAGAAAAAAAAATCAATAAAAAAAATATATTGAAAAAATAATAGCAGTGAAAAGAGGATGCTAGAGAGCCTAGAAAATGGTCAAAAATTGGTTAAGGAGGTTCAAAAATACAAAGATTGGAATTTGACAGTATATTGTTGACCGGTGAGAGCCCTGTTGATGAAGAAAATTTGATTTAAGGAAGAAAAGTCCAAAATCAGATGTTTATGGACTCAATTAAATTTTATTGAAGGTTTAATTGAATTTATAAAGGGTGATTGCAAGAAAATTTGATTTTTAAGTCAATTTAGGCTTTAATTTGAAGAAATGAAAGTTCTGGTGTCAAATTATAATTTTTGAGAGTTGATTTGGTCAAATCAGGAGCTTAATTGCATAAATATTGAAGTTTGATGGCCAATTAGGGACTTAATTGAAGAAATCCAAAATCAAGGACCAAACTGGAAAAGGCGCGTAAATGAAGGGGCTGAAATTGACTGAAGCGGGTTTAAATTGAAGAAATTGAAAGTTTATTGATCAATTGAGGGTCAAGTTGCATAAATCAGAGACCAAGGACTAAAGTGGAAAAGGCGGCCAACTTCAGGGCCGACAATTGAATTTTGGCGCCAATTTCCGTTTAAATGAAACGATGCGTTGTGGTCAAAACGACACCGTTTCATGCATTTCACTAGAAAAAAGAAGAAGCAAACGGTGCCGTTTTGAACGGCACCATAAGTCGTCTTCTTCCCCTGGACACGCAGGGGACAGGGGAAAAAGAAGATTTTGTTCCCCTATGTTTTCCCTAGCTTTATTTTCCTCTCCCACTTGCAAGACGACTGACACAACCCACGCCCCTCACCTGGTCAGGGAAGCCATACCATGCGAGCGGCTGAGGCAACTACGCAGAGACGCCTCAGCCACCCTACCCTGTCTCTAGGATTGGGCAGAGACAGGGTAGCTGCTCTCTCCTCCTGCCTATAAATACAGGGGACAAAAGCAGCATAGGAGGAAGGTTTTTTGGAGAGAGGGGGTGAAGAAAAAAAAGGAACGAAAACACAGAGAGGGAGGAGAAAAGAAAAAAAAACAAGGGAAAGAATAGAGAAGAGAAAACAGGGAACGACCGGAGAGAAATATTACAAAGGATGGGAGGATTTTTGGTTTGAAAAAAATGAACTGACAAGCAGACGGAGTGAGGAGAGTTTTCGGAGTAAAACAAGAAAATTTTGAGAAGAAAGCCAGTGAGACTTGAGGGAATCAGGGAGGAAGATCGTTTTGAGAATTAAAAAAAACAAAGGAGAAAGAAGGAGAGGAGGAAGAGACAAACAAAAATAGAAAGGAGAAAAAAAAGGAAAAAAACGAAACACGAGAGAGACACAAAGAAGAAGAAGAAGAAGGATCACCGCCCGGAATTATTCGCCATTGCAATGCCACCTTCATTATTCATCTTCGCCGCAGATAGCACCGCCACCACCAAACCATAAATGGGTAAGAATAGAACAAACGAGGGGGAGGGGCAAAGATAGCAGAAGGCAGCGGGAAGAAGAAAAAATAGAAACAGTAGCATTGCCGCTTGGAACAAACGCCCGACTGCCACCGCAAGCCGTCGTCAGCCCAGCTACTAGAGCACCTCCATTCCAGGTAACGCTCTTCTCCTTCTTCTCGTCTTCCTGGTTGTTCTCTTGCATGTAGAACGTGTATTGTTCACGTTTCTGCAACAAGAAAAATAATTAACCGGTTACTCTGCATGAGCACAGTAACCAGTACATTGTTTGTTTCAAGCTGGAACATCAGCCCAGTCCACGCGGCCGGGTTGAGTCCAGCCACAAATAGGTTCTCTTTCGGGCCGGTTACGCCCGATTTCATTTGGCGAGATCTCGGCCCAGTTTCCTTTTGGGCCTGGTCCAGCCCATCCTAGAAAAAAATTCAAAAATGTTTTTTGAAAATTTGTGATTTTCCCGTGTATTTTTCTACTGAATTTTGCTTAATATTGATTTGTATTTTTATACCGTAAAGATACAAATCCGGTATTAAAATACCTGATTTTCATCAAAACTTTGGAAAAAAAAAACAATACAAACATGTTTTTGTTTTCATGCATACGGCCAAGTCTCTCAAAGCTAAAAAAAATCATATTGTATTTTCATACAAAAAAAAAACTTCAAAAAATATGTTTTAGCATACATTTTGGCTTTAATAACCAGTTTATTAAAGTCACGAGAACTTGGCCAATATTTCAAAAAAAATCCAAAAAATTATTAAAGTCACGAAAACATGATAGAGCTGAAAACAAAAATCATATTATGACCCCGTTTGTTTGCTAGAAAGTAGTTTCCTTTTGGAAAGTGAATTCGGAAAAATAAATTCGGGAAAGTGAATTATTTTCCGATGTTTGGTAGTGTAATGAAAAATAAGTTGGAAAACACTTTCCAGTGTATGGTTATGTCATGGAAAATGAGCTGGAAAATAACTTATTAATGTTTTATTTTTTTTCAAGTTTATTAAAATAATGAGAAACAAATCTTACAAATTAATGCCCAAATTCTATTGTGTAATCGATGAAATTGCACGGTTATGAACTAAGTGAATGAAGGTGTATTTATAGCATGTTGTTGTGATTATGTTTGTGTTAAAAATGACAAATTTCATGTGTAAATTAAAGGGGCCAATGGACAACAATGTCCGGCCGAGGGGAAAAAAATAAAGGGACCATGCATGATCCTTATAGGGACAAGACATAGAATGAAAATGATATCCTTATGTGATATGCATTGATTAGTAGTGGATGAATTTAGCATGATGAAACTGAAAACATCGAAGGTATGGTTATGTGTGCTGACGATTTCTATGTTAACCAAAAACCATATGCACCGACAATTTTAGCATTAGCTATGAAACTATGTTATGTTGACGATTTTTGAGTTGGCAACGACTCAGTTTTTATCAACAATATATGTGTCAGCCGTAAACCATATGCACTAACGATTTCAGCGTCAACTGTAAAACTGTGTTGTGATGATGAATTCTGAGTCGGCAGCGACTCAATCTTCGTCAACGATTTCTGCGTTAGTTGTAAACCATATGCGCTGACAATTTCAGCGTCGGTTGTGAAACTGTGTTGCATTGACGATTTCTGAGTCAGCAGCGACTTAGTTTTTGTCAATGATTTCTGCGTCAGCCGTAAACCATATGTGCTGATGACTTCAGCATCAACTGTGAAACTGTGTTGCGTTGATAATTTCTGAGTCGGCAGTGACTTAGTTTTCGTCAACTATTTTTATGTCAGCTGTAAACTATATGCGCTAACAATTTCAGTATTAGCTATGAAATTGTGCTGTGTTGACGATTTCTAAGTCAGTAGCAACTCAGTTTTCATTTACGATTTATGCGTCAGCCATAAACTTTATGCACTTATGATTTTAGCGTCAGCTGTGAAACCATGTTGCATTGACAATTTCTGAGTCGGCAACGACTCAGTTTGCATCAACGATTTCTATGTCAGTCGTAAATCATATGTGCTGATGATTTCAGTGTCAACTGTGAAACTGTGTTGCGTTGACGATTCCTGAGTCGGCAACAACTCGGTTTTCATCAACAATTTCTAAGTCAACAGTAGCCTATATGCGCTGTCGATTTTTATCGAATCCTGTGTCAGCAGCGAATCAGTTTTCGCTGCCGAATTCTGTGTTATCAACGAACCATCTTTCGTTATATATATTATTAACGTGAGTGTCCGGGCCAGCTTGTATGTACCTCGACTAATCCCACAGGCCCTGAAGTTAATGACCATGTAAACCTCCAGTGGCCCTGAGGTTTGTGGGATTCAAACTGGTGACCTCTAGGAAGTAAACCTAGAACCTGACCAGTTGAGCTATTATCAAGGTGATATTTTTCCTTGGAAAAGTGGTGGACAAATTGTAAGTGTTCTTATTCTCATTTTTGTTCCAACTGAATGATGAGATGCAGATAGTTATGAATTTCAATTTGAGAGAAAAAATCCTTGCAGTAGACAGACAGTTACCACCTTTATTATGTGTCATCTGCATTTATGCAATTTATCCCTATTTCGTCATTATCCTGATATTACTTATCAATCAATGGAATATCTATACCCGGTGAAGCGCGAAAAACCTATCTAATTTTAGACCTAGAACTAGAATTATAATATATCATTTTATGTCAATGTGTTGAGGAATGTAGTCTCAAGTAATATATAAATTTTGTTTCATACTGTCAATTTTACCATGAGGTTTGAATTCTATATATATATATATATATATAATATATATATATTAAACAAACATGCCCCCCACTACCATTGAGTTTGAATAATATAGCAAAACATAACCCACTAGATTCGCCCAAAAATCAATACTAACACTGTTCAGGGATGGCTTTGCATCCTTGACACCATTAATGGAATTATACTCATTGAAGTCTTTTCTTTCAACTTTCAGCACATTCACGCTACTTGAGCACCACAGACCTGTTTTTTTTAACACAATGCCGAGACGCCATAAGGAGGCCGGTACTTGAACACCGTAAATACTCGTGCAAATACCCTGAAAATGTTACAAATTAACACTACAAAGATCCAAACCAATTATATCACTGGTAAGATCACATGTAATCGTGCTAAGCAATTCAGTGAACTCCTGTTTTAGATCCGGCCTAGAAAAATTAGAGATTACACCATGGAATCCAGGTGAGCGACATTCAAAATTTGAAGAGTATATATTCAATTGCATTTTGGATGAACACTCACCAATGAATAACATGATTAACATCCTAATTCTATAACACCAATGCTGTGTTTGATTAGTGTCCTGTCCAAGACTAAAGATACATAAGCAACAAAAACATACTTAGTTGGAGGGACAAAAACCGAGATAAAATAAATGTTTCTCTAATAATTTTAGAGTGAATTTCAGTCACCGTCTCTGTCTTTTCAGTCTCAACACAGTAATCAAGCGCCACTCAAATTACCAATGACAACTCTGAATAGGTTAAAAGAAAGTACAAGTAACAAGAACTCAGCCATATCTCTTATTGCAACACTCTACTCCAACACCAGCAAACACACATGCATTCTTCTTAGATTGCAGAACTTTACTTCAACACCAGCAAACTTAAATGCAAAGATTAACCATGGCAATAGGGAAGAAGACAGAAGAAAAGATAAGTTCAAAGAGAAGACAGATATGACCAAGAAAACATGAGTCTGAACCATCTCGCAGTCTAGATATTTTAAATGTTAACAAGAAAGCACCCATGAAGCATACACTCATTTCCTTTCTCCAAAAAGAAAAGATTCTAGACAAAATGCATAAATTTATCAATTATAGATAGTGCAAGACCCATGTCATTCCACACCAAATACAAAAAAGGGACATCAACCTTGCGTAAAATCCTAAGTTTTGGAACCACACAGTGAATTCTTGAGCTATGAACATTATAAATTCTTACTACGTGCTCTGGTTAAACTGCCCTTGATTCATAGAGAACTCTCCTCCACCACCCTGGGTGGAATTCTGGACATTATCCGATGCGGGTTGCTTTACAGGTGGTCTCGGATCTTGGCTCCAATTCTGTCTTTGCACTGTTTCTCTCCTCTCAACCTGCATTGTTTCACGGCGCCTATCATACCGAGGTCTAGGCCTGTTCCTAGTCTGCTGCTGCCTTTCATTGTACCTATATTGGGGCCTATGGATGACCTTCCCATCCTCGTACAAATCCCCTAATAACACAACACCAACAAGATCAACAAACAAAATAACCCATCATAATTCACAAAAACCATAAAAAAGGAGAAAAACTTAACTTCCCATCATTATTAAAAAAACCCACCTCCATAATCTTTGTTAGGAACATCAAGATACGAGTCTGGCAAAACCCAAAGCACTCCAGGCAACGCTATTCAACCAGATAAACAAAATTACCACAAGGCAAATTAGAGCCAATTCCTTCAAAAACCCATAGCTAAACTTTTCTTTTTCTTAAAAAAAACCCTTAAACCCTATTAATCAAAAACCCATTTTCATTTAAAAGAAAAACCTTAAACCCTATGAATCAAAAACCCAAATTCATAAAAGAAAAACAATACCTTTAACTTTATAAGAAAGCTCTTCAGATATCAAAGCACCAAACCCAGTATACGTCGTCGTAGAAACGGAATAAATACTCTTCTTTGCTTCCTCCTCACTATCAAAAAACACCCATAAACAAAAAAAAAAAGTTTCCTTTACAAGAAGAAGAAGAAGCATTACCTGCCCAAAACAGAAGAAAGGGTTTTGACATAAGCGTTAATCATTTCTTCTTCTGTGGGTTTGGGGTCATTTGGAAACTCCATAACAATAAGCCAATGATTATAATCACAGCCATCGAGAAGAATCGTTTCTTTTGGCGGCCGATTTGTCCAGTTTGGTGACGGGTCGTTTAATGGAGAGTAGCCCGATCCGGTTGTTTTGGATCGGGTCAGGGTTTTGACTGAGTCCGGGATAAGTGGGGTTTGGATTTTGTTGAAGAGAGCAGGAGAGAAGCGAGTGCGTGAAGAAGAAGAAGAAGATGAGAGAGCTCGGGTTAGGAGCGTTGCTAAGTTACGCCTGGCGGTGATATACGCCATTGCTGCTTGACAACTCTGTGTTTTGAAGATGGTTTCGATAGATGTTGGGGTTTTATTGGCATCGCCAAAATTGCAACCGATTTTTATTTAAACTTTTATGTGAGTAAAACTATATATAATTACCAAAACCACCCTTATATATATATAAAAAAATATTATTGTGATCAAAACAGTAAACACTTCAAAGCTGACGTAGGTTTACCTTCGTATTATTTTTTTAAAAATCTCTAAAATAAAATAATGTATAGATAAGTATTTTATAAAAACTAGTTTTAATATTAGTTTTTTTTAGTGTAATAAATCAAATGAGTTAGTCTGTGATATATTTTTATATTAATTTTAGATATTAAATTTCATTTAATATCCAATTATTGATATCTAAAATATTTTCAAACATGAAATTTCATTAAAATTTTTAAATTAAATTTAATTCAAGTGATTTTAAATATATTGCTCAAAATTGATGTAGGCAAATATGTATAATATGATAGTTTTGAACAGTCAAATATGGATTTATCTCTAGTGGATCATGTAGAAAGTCTAGTATACTTATTTATGGATTAGTGAAACAAAACTAAATTCAAGTAGAGGTTTGTTTGTGCCAAACGAACAACCTAACAAAATAAGTCAATCCCAAGATTTTCAATTTAATCGATAGATTAAACTCGAATTTTTCCAAATGATTTGATAGACTTCATTCGGGGAAAGGGTACTTGTTTGTAACTAGCTAATTGTACTCTAGAAGATCCTCAAATTAGACTTATAAGATGATGGTTGAGTCAATTTTGTTATTTTCCCTATATTTGTTTTTGAACCTTTAGCTTAATTTAAAATTTTGCTTTTGACTTTCCTATTTCTTTTAGGATTATGGTTTTTCTTCCTTGTATAAGTCAATTTCAAGCATATTTAAGAAGTTATAAATATCTTAAAGAGATAAACTATATTAGATATAAAAAATATATATTCAATAATATGGTGTGAAATCAACCATTTCTATGTTCTTTTATTATTGATGTTTTCTTAAGTTGTTTTAACATGCATCAAAACTATTTTCGTATCTATCTGGTTTCAAAGCAAAATTTTCATTGTAATAAAAAAAAATACAAATACTTAACTCCCACTTAATATTTTTAATCTATTTAGGTTTTATGAAAAAAACACACACACACACACATTATTGTTTATATAAAAAATAAATATCTGTATGTCAAGCAGATAAAAAATAATAATTGTTTATATATAAATTATAAAGAAAAATTAAGATCAATTGTGAATATTAATGTATCTATATAGAAAATGTTGTAGGCATACTATATAAAAAATATCGTAGTCATACTCTTTTGTTGTAACATCACCATTAATATTGTATATTGTCCTACACATATATATAGAAAGGTTGGGTAACCAATAGGTTAAGCCTCCCAATTATTCTCAACTTGGTATCAGAGCCTTCTGCTATCAAAACTCTTATCTTCCTCTCCCCCCTACAGCCGGCCTCCTCTCTCCATCTCCTAAATGGACTCTGCTTCTTGCTGCCGCCTTCTCCCCCCACCAAACCAGCGGTGCAGCCTAGCCAGACAGCCCCTCAGAAGTTGTTGTCGCTAGTTCCTTCTCCCACTAGCAGCAACCCCAACCTTCAGAGCAGAACCATGGTTCCTTCTCCCATGTTTCTGTCGTCCCTCTTCACATTATAGGGACAACAACTTCTTCTATCGTTGCTTTGTCCAACACTCATCAAGTGGTCTCATTGAAGCTTACGACCACTAACTATCTCTATTGGCGAATGCAAATAAAGCCCTATTTTCTTGGTCAAGGTGTTTTCCACTTTGTTGTTGGCTCAATGTCGTGTCCTCCCTCTCATGTTTTTTACTGTTTTGATGGTTCTTCTTTGGCAATCAACCCCTCTTTTCTCTGTTGGAAGTAACAAGATCAGCTTATTTTAAGCGCGTTACTCTCCTCTCTCTCCATGGATGTCCTGCATCTTGTGGTAGATTGTCAGACTTCTTCTTGTGTTTGGCACACTCTTGAGAAAATGCTCGTTTCTCCATCGAATTCTCGCATCATGCAATTCCATGGGTCTTTCCAAGATCTCTGGCAAGGAGATGCTTCGGTTACTACATATATGCAGCACGCCAAGTCATTATTTGATGAATTGGCTGCTGTTGGCCGGCCCCTTTCTCTTGAAGACTTTAACCTCTATATATTTCATGGTCTTCGTGGTGAGTTTAAAGACTTGGTAACTAGTCTTATGATCAAGGCAGAATCGCTGTCATACGCGGACCTTCACAACCATCTTCTTACTCATGAGTTTTTGCATACGTCTTCTCTTTCCTCTTTGGCTGCAAATCCACCTCTGCTGCCCATACCGTCTCTGCTGCCCTCTACTCATCTTGCCCAGCAGCAGCATAACTCCAATTTTTGGCCATAACAAAGGTCGTTCCAGCGGTAGTTGGTGCTCTAACAAGCAACGAACAGTACAACAACCATGACAGGTCTGATTTTCGTGGCTCTCATTCCTCTACTCCCATGTACTGGAAGTAGAGTCATTGGCAGCAGCCTAGACGGCCTGCTGCTGGTGGGCAGTGGCCTCCTCGCCGGTCTTTTGAGCAGAACATCAAGTGTCAGCTATGCTTCTTCTTCGACCATATATCACCACAATGTGCTCAGTTTCGCAACAAAGGGTCACTAGCCCTTTGCCCCATCTTATTGTTGGTCCGGTTTTTGCCCCTATTTGGTTCCCAAACACCGGTGTGAACCAACACATTACGCCTGATCTTGTGACTCTGACCGATTCTGCACCCTATCTTGGTAATGATCACTTGCATGTTGGTGACGGTAAGAATCTATCCATATCTCATATTGGACATACCATGTTACGTTCCCCTAAACGCACCTTTACATCATCTAACATTCTCCATATTCCTCACATTACCAAACCATTGCTATCTCGTTCGAGAAAATTTATCATGATAATAATGTTTATTTTGAATTTCACGTCTCTATGTTTTGTGTAAAAGATCTCACCACTAAAGCAGTGCTCCTTTCCGGTCAGAGCAATTGTTGCACGTGTGCGGCATCGCGGCGAAAACATCCACCCTCAAATTCTGTATTATCTAAAAATGTGGCAAATGTGGGGAGACAAGGAATTCTTGTCTTTTATTAGTGGAAAAATGGAATGGGAGTCGCCACCTAGTATTTTGGTCACTAGGAACCCTAACTGGTCTCGAGGATTGGGTACGGGGGCTGGTTGCGTAAAGGGAAGGTATTAACACCCCAAATATGCCCTACCTAAGGTAAGCTGCATTGTTTTATTGTCTGATAAAATCTAAAGTCTTGTCGTGTTTTCTAGTTGTTAGTCCGTCTGTGATTTAAGAAAAGTTATCCCCAGTAAGGAGATCCTTATCTTATCGGGTAAAACCTAATCGTTCTAACCTCGATAAAAGAATTTAATATCCGAAATACGTCTTACGTATAAGATCATAACACTAGATATTAAAAGAAAACAAAATAATAATTTTTTTTGAATTTTTGAAATATTGGCCTAGTTCTCGTGACTTTAATAAATTGGTTATTAAAGCCAAAATGCATGCTAATACTTATTTTTTTGAATTTTTGTTGTATGAAAATATGATATGATTTTTTTTTTGAGAGACTTGGCCGTATGCATGAAAACAAAACATTTTTTTTATGTTTTGACGAAAACCAGGTATTTTAATATCGGATTTGTATCTTTACAATATAAAAATACAAACCAATATTGATCAAAATACAGTAAAAAATACATGGGGAAATCACAAATTTTCCAAAAAATATTTTTTTAATTTTTTTTTGCTGGGCCGGACCTGGTCCACCCATTTTAGGGTGGGCGGGCACTGCTCAGCCAAGTAAACAAAAACAAACAATGGAGAACTCTCCACTGTTCACATGCAACGTGAACGGTGGAGCAGCCGGGCGAGGAAGAAGAAGAAAAAGAGAAGTGGAGGCTTACCTGGTGGTCGTCCGTTCTTGCGGGAGCTGAAGCTGCCGGTTATATGTTGTTGGACGGTGGTTTTGTTCCTTCTCCCGTTCTTTTTTTTCTGTGTTCCTTCTTCTCCCCACTTCTGTCTCCTGTTTCTCCTTTTCTTCTTCTGCTTCTAGTAGTGGTGATGTTGTTGTTGATGGTGACTTAAGGTGGCACTGGTGGCTGCAAACGGTGGCTCTTCTCTGCGGTGACGGGCAGTGTTTGCCTTGTTCCTCCCATCTATGGAGAGGCGCATGCTTCCTCTTCTTCTTCACGGGTGTTGCAACAGGGGGAGGAAGATGGTAAGAAGCTGACGGTGGTGCTGGTGACCGGTTGGGCAGTGGTGTTGCTGCGGTCGCTCTTCCTCTTCTCTTCTGTTTCTGCGTTGCTTCTTATCTTTGTTTCCGTCACCTTGCTTCTCTCGTTTTTTTTTTCTGCCTCTTCTCCACCCACGGTCACTCTCTCTATTTCTCTCCTTTCTTTCTCTTCTTCCCCTTCTTGTTCTCTGTGTTTCCCTCTTTTTTTCTCCTCCTCTTGCCCCTCTGTTTCTCCCGCTTTTATAGGCGAGACCTTGTCTTGGTAAAGGCCGCCTTGATAACGTTTGCAAAGGGATGACAGTAGTGACATATGCCCCATAATTAAAATGAATTGGCGTTGTTCTTTGTTGTAATGTCTCACAACAGTGCATGGAACCGTTACGATAAAGCGGAATGAACGACCGGTTACTGACACCGTTGTTGCGATGAAGAAAACAGTGAACAATTTTCAGTGAAACGACACCATTTTGCAATTTTAAATGATATTTCTGATTTGGTCCTTGGATGTTTTTACAATCTTGTAATCAAACCCCTGGATAAATTATAATTGGGTCCCTTGATTCTAGTGCTTTTTCCAGTTTGATCTTTGGTTTCGGATTGTTTCAATTAAGTCCCTAATTGGCCATCAAACTTCAATAATTATGCAATTAAACCCTTGATTTGACCAAATTAACTCTTCAAAATTATAATTGGACCCCAGAACTTTAATTTCATCAAATAAAAGCCGACATTGACTTAAAAATCAATTTTTCTTGCAATCAAACACTCCATAAATTCAATTAAACCTTAGATAAGATTTAATTGAGTCCATAAACATCTGATTTTGGACTTTTCTTCCTCAAATTGAATTTTTCTTATCAACAGGGCTCTCACCAGTCAAAAATATACTGTCAAATTTCAACCTTTTGCATTTTTGAACCTCCTCAACCAATTTTGGCCTTTTTTCGCCATTTCAGCATCCTTTTCTCGCTCCTATTATTTTTTGGATTTCTTCCGAATATTTTTTTTTGATATATTTGTTTTGTATTTTCTCATTTTTTTTGGGAACCCAAAAATGGGTAACACCAAGCAATGATGGTCTCTATGTTCTTTTTGAGTCCTCTGCCACCACCATTCCTCAAGCTTATTGGTCTATTTACATCTCTGTCACTGCTGATTTGTGGCATCGTCGATTAAGTCATCTTACTTCCTGTATTTTTAATTTGTTAGTTTTCAAAAATAAAATAATATGTACTTTTATACACTTACTTGTTCAATGTCAAGCTTATCCGCTTGGCAAGTCTTCGCATCTGTCATTGCGACCTACGAGTCACAAAACCACTGCTCTACTTGATTTAATATTTAGTGATGTTTGGGGTCCTGCTCCTATGTTTTCTTCTGATGATTTTTGTTACTTTGTTATTTTTATCGATGTGCATACAAAATACATATGGTATTTTCCGCTTGTTGCCAAATCCGATGCGTTTTCTATATTCCAATGATTTCAAGTGCTTGTTGAGCGTCAGTTTTCCCGCAAAATTAAATCTGTTTAAACTGATTGAGGTGGTGAATATTGTAAGTTAAACAATTTCTTTCAAACTATTGATATTCATCACAGGTTAATCTTTCCTCATACGCATAAGCAAAATGGCAGTGTTGAGCGTTACTATTGTTATATTGTCAAAACTGATCTTACACTCTTAGGCCAATGTAGTGCTCCATTATGATTTTGGAATTATGCGTTTGAATCTTTCGTATATCTCTTCAATCACATGCCTACTCTTATCCTTCAAAATCAGTCTCCCTATGAATGTCTGTTTAATCGTACTCCTGATTATGATTTTCTACATACTTTTGGGCATCTTTTTTTTTTTGATTCTGCGTCCATGTCATGCTCACAAGTTGGATTTTCATTCATCTCCTTATGTGTTCTTAGGTTATAGTTCCTCACATCTTGGTTATCGTTGTCTCGATTTCACCTATATATATATATATATATATATATATATATCTCCCGTCATGTTCGTTTTCATGAAAATATGTTTCCTTTTGCATATTCTGAACAGTTAGCATAACCCTCAGCCACTCCCTCACAGCCCACACACTTTCACACCTTGATCACCTTCCATAATTTTCTCCTGACTGACCCTCCAAACGCCTCACCCAACAACTCTACCATAACTCCAGCTCCACCCAAACAACCCCCTCGTTCCTCACCTTTGGCTGCCACCATACCACCGCTACCTAGCCCTACCCCTATGTCACCATCTGTATGTATTTATAATGATCATTATGCAGGAATAGGTTCACCTCCTTCAGGGTCATATATTTCCAAATGTCACTACCACCTCCTCGATTTTGCGAAAGTTCTCCCCGCATCCGCCTTGTGAGCTCCGGTCCTTCCTCTGATTCTCCTGTAGGTCTGTAATTTTTTATTGATCTCTTATCTTATCCTCTTCAGCAGCTCCCCAATTCATATCCTTCTGCCCCTCGGTATACTGCTTGTCAGCATCCGATAGTTCTTCGTCCTCGGCTGCCGAAGACTGCTTTTCTAACAGCATCTGTAGTAGCCTCTGCTGCACCTAATTGTCGGGTAATGTCTTCTCCTGCTTGTGAGCCCTTTACATTCTCTGATGCTGACAAGTATAAGGCATGGCATGGTGCTATACATGATGAAATTCAGGCCTTACACTCTAATAACACTCGATCCTTAGTTCATTTTAATCCTTCGATGAATGTTATTGGTTGCCGGTGGGTGTACAGGATAAACGTTGTGTGGGTGGCAGTGTTGAGTGGTATAAGGCACGTTTGGTGGCTAGAGGTTTTACTCAACAGGAAGGCATTGATTATTCTAAAACCTTCAGTGTAGTTGTTAAGCACACGACATTCATATTAGTGTTCTCCATTGCGGTCTCATATAATTGGATGATTCATCAACTTGATATTCATAATGCCTTCTTCAATGGTGTTCTTGCCGAAGAGGTCTTCATGTGACAACCTCCAGGTTTTGTTGACTCTACTCTTTCCTCTCATGTGTTCCGGTTGCATAAGTTTTTATATGGTTTAAAACGGGCTCCACGGGCATGATACACTCGTTTGAGTGATTTTTCGATTTCAATTGGTTTTCATGCTTCCAAGGTTGACACCTCCTTATTTATCTTGTCTATTGGTGCTGATATCTTTTATCTTCTAGTTTATGTTGATGACATTCTACTTATGGGTAGGAACTCTGGTATGCTTCACTGCCTAATACAGTTATTGAGTTTAGAGTTCAAGCTTTGTGACTTTGGCGTCATTCACTATTTTTTTAGCGTTGAGGTTTAGCCCACTGTTATGGGTCTTATGTTATGCCAGCATAAGTATATTCTTGACATCCTCACTCGAACGAGTATGACCTCTTGAAAACTGGTTGATACTCTTATCTCTGCTTCTAAAGTCACCATATTGCCAGATCCCTTGTTTTCTGACCCTACACGGTTTCATCAAATTATGGGTGCTATTTAATATCTCACATTTACGAGGCCAGATATTTGCTTTGCTGTTAACAGAGTCTGTCAGTTTATGCATGCTCCTACAGATTTTCATTGGGGTGCCGTTAAACGCATTCTGCGTTACCTATGAGGTACGACCACCTATGGCTTACAAATCACTCGCAGTTCCTCCTTTGCTCTCCATGGCTTTACAGATGCGAATTGGGCAGGCTGTACTGATGATTGTAAGTCTACGGGTGGTTATCTTGTCTTCTTTGGTCAGACACCAATTTCATAGAAATCTAACAAGTAACGCACAGTTGCTCGCTCCTCCACCAAGGTTGAGTATAAAGCCTTGGCTAATGGCACTGCTGAGGTTATCTGGCTTCAGTATCTATTGAGAGATCTGTAAATTCTTTCTAACTCTGCTCCTATTATTTGGTGTGATAATCTAGGCGCTATTTACTTATCTGCAAATCCTATTTTTCATGCTCGCACTAAACATGTTGAGGTTGACTATCATTTTGTATGAGACAGAGTTACGAAGAAAGAGATTCAGATTCATTTTATCCCCTCTCACGATCAACTTGCAGATGTTTTTACCAAGCCGCTTCCTACTACTTCGTTTACTGCTCTTCGGTTCAAGCTTCAGGTTGATCCTCCACCCTCAGCTTGAGGGGGGCTTATTAATGTATCTATATAGGAAATATTGTAGGCATACTATATAGGAAATATTGTAGTCATACTTTTGTGTTGTAACCTCACCATTACTATTATATATTTCCTACACATATATATAGAAAAGGTTGGCTAACCAATAGGTTAAGTCTCCTAATTATTCTCAACTGTGAATAACAAAATTGATTAAGTTAAAAGAATATTGATCTATTAGAGACAAGAGGAACAAGAAAGAAAATGACTATACGACTAGAAATTATAATTGATCAAAGAAGAGCAATCTATCACTAAGAGTTTAAATTCACGTGAATATATAGAAAGTACAATTCCATTCACAATGAGAGTTCTCAATGAGATAAAATTAATCATAGTTACATAGTAGTCTTGGATTCGCGTGGAAATATATAAAAAAGAAGTTTTGTCTATACTAGTATTCAATATGTTTTCTTTTAATCTAATATAGATCACCTGTGTGGTAATAGAATTATATGTTTAGGATTCAAATACTATACCAATATAAATATAGATTATCTTATAGCTAGAAATTATGGCTAGCCCCTTATATTTAATTTTATCCTTTTAATTTATTCAAGTTTTGTTTTTCTATATTTACAATTTTATTTACACCTTTCATATTTTTCTTGATTTATTTACTTCTTTTGTTTTAAATTCATATTTGTTTATACATCTATTCTTATATTGTCGTGTGAGTTACTTGGAATAAATATTTTTTTAAAAAGTTTTAAATTTAGATATTCTCATTAATTTGATTTTTACAAGGTTGCTATTTATCTGATTTAATTTCTAATTATATATATTTTTTTGTTTAAAGAAAGAAACGAAAAAATTATAATTTAATTAATGAATAGATTGAGGATTCGTGTGTGGAAAGGACGATAATATTGATAGTAATGATGGTGGATCATTATTGGTAATAAGAAGGGTGCAATGCTGGTCAAGTATACGGGTAATAAGGTGGCACTGTTTATAATTTATCGGTTTGCATGTCATGTCATGTTCTAGCTGTATTGTAATTAAAGAAATATTGATCTTTATTTTTTGTTTTTCTTTGTATTATCTTTTCTGTAATAACTTTTATTATCAGTTATTTACTAAATAGCTAACAACTATTTTTCTATAAAACTATTAATGATTATATAAAAAAATGTTCTACCTGTACTAACCCAACTGTAGAATACACGATTCTTCATTGTTTCATAGTCCTGTTGGGGAAATTGGACGTGGATAATTGGTAAACTAGTCATCGTTAATGTTTGTTCAAGTCCGAAGAAGAGGTTATAATTTTCAATACTTGTATAGATGATTGAGAAGATTATGCATTTCGTAGTCCTTCGAGAGGACATTGATTTGGATCTAAGTAATATGAATGGTGGTATAGTGTCCTAGTTATATATAGGTTGATGAATTGAGGTTTGTTGATATTTTTGAAGTTTATGTTATATTATAGTTTTAAAATTTAATTTGGTATCAATCTAATGTATTTTTTAAAATTAAAATGATATTATTTTGATTTTTTTAAAAATCTAACTAATTAATAGTTAGATTTTTATGAACCATCAAATTAATCTAAATTTTTAATTGGATTAAGTTCAATCTGAATTAATTCAGATACTCAATCGATTAAATCCCAGGTTGACTGCGTGAAAGGGGAATATTGCAAATGAAAAATTTAGAGGCACCCATTTGCTTTTTAACGATTTAATTCTATACTAGCTAGTATTCAAAAAAGTTTTATTTTGGCCGATAGTTTAATTTAACCATGTAACCATTTTACAATCAAACAAACGAATTTAAGGAAGCTTTCTATATATTTCATTGTATCATCATCACATCATAGCATCTATAATTACATAAAAAAAAAAGGGATTGTCATTCATGAATGGCAACTCTCAGCAACAAGCGGGGCACCTCCTAGTTCTGATACTGATACAACTGATTAATGCAAGCAGAAAGAGGTCATCTCCTCTATCGTAAGCGGAAGAAAGAGATTTCTGTTGGAATATTGCCAATTATGTGGCGCCATTGTCAAAGAAGATGGCTGTCATTGTCAAAGAAGATGGCCGCCATGTGAGAGTCAAAGAGGGTCTGCTGGTGCAAGCATTTGCAGCCCCTTGACATTGTCAAAGAAGAAGGCTACAATGGTGGGTTGTTGGTGGCAGCCAACAACCATTGTCTAATGTCAAAGTTTGGTAAGTTTGGCAACCACCATTGTTGACAAAGGAGCAAGAGGAGTTGTCATTGAAGCCTATAAATAGACACCAAGAGTGCAGCACAAAAGAGAGAGAGAGTCTTGTAGTAGAGCTACAAAAGAGAGAAGAAGAGAGAAAGAAAGAAAAGGGCCGCCACCAGCAGCCTGGCTATATATGCTGCAATGCCCTATGTAGCAATGAGAGATGGGAGTTGAGTGGATGTGATCCTCCTCCGTGTGTTGTATTCTTTCTCTATCTCTAATAATATTGATCTCTCCCGTGGATGTAGGCAATTAGCCGAACCACGTTAAATATTGTGTCGGTGTGCTTAGTCTCCTTTGAGCAATGATCATGAACACCACCGTTCCGCGGGGAAGCGTAATCCCCAACAAATGGTATCGAGCTTATGGTTTAAAGTGGTGTTTGATTTTTGCTCAAAAAATGAAAGTTGTCAAAATTGTGTTTTGACCATACCACTATGTAGAGAAGGAAGAGCTGCAAGATACAAGCATGTGCTGAAGAAGCAAGAGGACAATTACCCACATAAATGGCAAAGGGGGTGATTGTTGGAATATTGCCAATTATGTGGCTGCCATTGTCAAAGAAGATGGCTGCCATTGTCAAAGAAGATGGCTGCCATGTGAGAGTCAAAGAGGGGTCAGCTGGTGCAAGCATTTGCAGCCCCTTGACATTGTCAAAGAAGAAGGCTACAATGGTGGGTTGTTGGTGGCAGCCAACAACCATTGTCTAATGTCAAAGTTTGGTAAGTTTGGCAACCACCATTGTTGACAAAGGAGCAAGAGGAGTTGTCATTGAAGCCTATAAATAGACACCAAGAGTGCAGCACAAAAGAGAGAGAGAGTCTTGTAGTAGAGCTACAAAAGAGAGAAGAAGAGAGAAAGAAAGAAAAGGGCTGCCACCAGCAGCCCTGCTGCCATATGCAGCTGCGCCCTATGTAGCAATGAGAGATGGGAGTTGAGTGGATGTGATCCTCCTCCGTGTGTTGTATTCTTTCTCTATCTCTAATAATATTGATCTCTCCCGTGGATGTAGGCAATTAGCCGAACCACGTTAAATATTGTGTCGGTGTGCTTAGTCTCCTTTGAGCAATGATCATGAACACCACCGTTCCGCAGGGGAAGCAGAATCCCCAACAATTTCCAACTATCGGCAAGGTGATGGAAGCCAGCGTAATTTGATTTTGCATTGGTGCGCACAGAGCTGATTTCATGACTGTGCTCTTTTTCTCCAACGTAGTTCAAATTGATGTTTGACAAGCCAACTCTTTCACAGGGAACAGTCTGGCTGCACTTAATGTTTACTCCAACAACTGAAGTGGATGTTCCTCTAATGTTCTGGTATCGAACATCACTGAGCTTTACCCTTGATGCATGCAAAGAGAATTGAAGAAGGCAAATTCAGATTAAACTGATATACTCTAGTACTCCAACTCATGATCGAAGGAGGAAAGCAGCTTGTTAAAGGGGTTGATATCATAGTAAAAGAAAACGAACCGAATCATTGTTTCCATAGGATTGATCAATAATAACGGGGTTTTTTTTTAACTCTGTCCTGGAAAAGTATGCCTGAAGCTTGGCTTGGAGTGATCCTGCATATGTTTTTATTCTGATTCCATTGTCCGTGTTATTCAATGTGCAGTTTTTCACAGTGATTCCTCCTCATCCTGGTACTTTCCAAGGCTACCAATACTGTTATATATGGAAATGTAAATTACAAGTTAATTAGCTGCTGGTTACTATACTAGTTAATTACAAATGCATAATTACTGACGTTAAGTGTGCGCGCGCGCGTGTGCAGCTGGAACATTGAATAGATAGATATTAATTAATTACCTGATACCACGTCCAGGGCCACAGGTTACATTTCTGATGCGGATATCGGTGCATCCACGTATGATGCCAATATTGCAATTATCGCTGGTGCCAATGACACTATTCTATACATATACTTGATTGGATTGGCTTATATGGATTCCATCAGTGTTGGGGCTGTCGTCAGGGGCAAATATACAAACATTTTTTTTTAGTTTAACGTGGATGTCCGGGTCAGCTTGCGCGCACATTGACTAATCCCACGGGCCCTGAAGTTAACGACCATGTAAGCTTCTAGTGGTCATCATATGAGCAACCACAGGGCTCGAACCTGAAACCACAGAAAAAGCAAACCTCTTGGTCCCAAACTCTTACCATTGAGTCATCACCTAGATGGTTAATATACAAACATTTTTTGCCTTGATGTTCTGGGACAGAACGATGGATATGTGGAAAGCCATGGGATTGACAGAGGTGATCTGTCTTATAATCCCATTGACTACATGAGTGAATTAATTTGTAGACTGCACCACAAATAAAATAAAATAAAAAGAAGAATCATTATGAAATTGCAATTAATCCCAACATTCTCTAATTACTAATTAGTTAGTGCGTGCGTGTATGTCAAGATAATTTTGTTGCTTACACTAGGGATCGAACTTGGCACCACCGTCGCTGACATTGTATTTCCAGACAGCATTGCCTTGGCCATCAACAGTGCCGGTACCGGTAACCAGGAAGCCATTGATGTTTTCAAACAAGATCCAGAAATCTTCTTCGTACATGCCAGGGTCTGGTACAGCTTTCAGAGTTACTGCAATTTGAACCTTAATGGTCCCTGAAAGATAGTTGCCCCTATCAAGAAGGTTCCCTTGGGGATAAGTAGCCTTGCCTTTCCCCTATAATTGCATGCAGCCTTCCATGCTCGGATAAAAGACCGCAAAGGTCAAACCCACAATTCAATCAATTTCACCAAATTTTCTTCATGAGAAAATCAAGGGCAAGTTCAGATGTATATGCCACAAATTATAATAGCTTAAACCCCTAATTATCAAATGTGTATTTCTTCTAACAGAATTAAATTCATGCCATTAATATGCTATTTATTAATGTCATGAATACCTGTACCCTTGTAATTAAACTTTGCTTCCTGCTTAGCTTAATTAGTACTTACGATCCAAAATACTAAACCAGTGTGTTATCCTCTCTTCCAGGATGTACTCCATAACGTAACACGTTAAACACTCTCTCATTGGGATCTTTTCTGTCGGAACGTCCATGGTGCCCCAGAGCCTTTGAAACACAGGAGGCCACTATAATGCACAAAATGAGTGAGGCATTTGCCGAGGATTTCCATGTAAATAATATGGTCATTGCCATTATATCCAATTCACGTTATATAATTTGTATTTCTTTCTCTCTATCAACAAAATCTATAAAAGCTTCAACTCGATGATTAAAGATGGCTATTGTCTGATGTTGTAATTGTGAGAAGCTCTCTTACTTTATACCCTAGTTTGTTGGAGGTTTAACTGAATCGATAGATGTTTACACCGTGTTTTTTTTCTAACAAAACAGTTTTGTACTGTTAAATGCTACCACGTAGGAGGTTTAAGTGCATAGATATTGTGTTTGGTCTGTACGTAGTTAGGTTTCAGTGGTTCTGTTCTATAATTAGCGTCAGTTTACCTAGGTTTCTATTTCTATAATTAGCCAAGACACAAATTAAATGCTATCCTTGAGCTTTTCCCCGAATTATAGTACTGATTTAAATAACAAGCTCATCAAATTAAGCAATTAAGAAAATTTTCATTTAATTTTCTGGAGAACCTTTCTATTACTGGAAAAATAAAAGAATCTGGTATAACTGTTTTTTTTTTCCTTGGTAGTAACATCCTTAGGAGTCCATCAATCTATTTGCAGTTCCAATCTTGAGCTGAAAATTGGCTAAAATTAAGTCATTGGCCAAGCTGTTATTGAAGTGATGATATGAAGGAATTTTTTGCATATCCTCGGAAAATTAATTGAACCAGACACATGGACACATGCATGTTACAAGTAAATCAACTCTATGGGAAAATGCTGTTTACACACTTTGTAAAAAAATATTTTTTCAATAAAAGGTTGATGTAGTTGGGCTTGTGATAACTAGTGATTCTGAGTAGTTAGATGTATGTCTGCAATAACTAGATGAGAATCTGTCCCAAATAGATTAATAGAGATATTTATGGACTAATGGAACTAGATTTAAGAGGAGGTTTGGTCGAGCTAGATTAGAGCAACGACTCAAAACCATAACTTTTGATTTGATCGTTGGCATTGCTACTCTAACCGTTGGATATTTAGATTTTCAAAATCTTATTCCGAGACCCAGATTTTGATAGTTTTTGTGATTTTCCTTTTTATTTTTGGATTTCATGTTATTTTTGAATTTTACTTTTCCTTCCTTTTGTAATCTCGGATTTTTATTTTTGTTTTATAGTTGAGGTAAGATTTCTAGCCTATTTATGGCTTTATAAACCTCTTAAGGAGGTAGATTTTATAATTGTTATTCTAGAGAAAATAAAACCTGTAAACTAAAAGTTCACATCAACAGCTCCTTTCACTCATCAGAATTCATGTGTTCCTTCTTTGTTTTGCTGTCTTTAGCTTCTATCTACATCAAAGTTTTTATTTTTAATATAAAGCATTAATATGTTTAAAATAAATTATAAAAAAATAAAAAATTAATTCCAAAGAATCAGGTGATATTGTTGAAATTTTAGAAAACTAATTATGTACATTCAATATTTTGCACCAAGTTACAAACAATAAATTCTTAAAAACAAAATATATATATAATCATTGATAGCAACATGATTTGAATATTTTATACAATCCAAGTGATTCAACAAGTAAATATTCCGTTTAAAATATTTTATATATAATTCTTTCATACATGCGTTGTGCATAAGGTTGTAGTTTTAATCTTTAAGCCTAGAAAGTTATTCTGCAATTTTTATGTATATGCTAAAACATATTTCGATAAATTTGCTAAATCACTTGATATGAAACTAAAATTTAGTTTTTATATTTGTCATAATTCAATTTTTACCCCCCAAAAATTTTCAAAAAATGTCTTCAAGATCATTTAAAAAGAATCATGTTAAAAAAAAAATTATTTTTAGAAAAAAAATTAAAAAAAAGTTTTTTAAAATAAAAAACAGTTTTGGTTGCGATAGAGTAAAAACTTAATTTACAACTAGTTGAAAAATCATGTGGACATGCAATTTGAGGTTTAATAGAAGAAAATTGGGAAACATTGATCACAATTGCACAAATTGGAGGACTAAGGACCAAAATAGAAGGAGGCAAAGTTTGGAAGACCAATTGGTCAATTGAGGTTTTAGTTGAAGAGAAGAATTGAAATTAAGGGCAAAATTATACAAATTGGAAAGCTAAGGATCTAAATGAAAGAAAAAGGATCCATTTCCGCCTTCTTGTGCTCCTATTAGAAAGTCCTAATTGATTCCATCAAGTGTTCAATTGAATTTATTTTTTTTATTTTTTGATATTTAGCGATAATTTGACTAGAATTATTACTTTCTCTTAATTTTTTTTAAATCCACTCTTAAAAAAGAAGTTAGCATGAGACCCCTTACTGGAAATCCTAAATCCTATAGTTTAGCATTTCTAAATTAAAGAAAACACTATGGTATCTTCTCTGCTAACTCAGAAAATGATCGAGTTCTAGATTGCAAGTTGAAGAAATTGAATGAATTTTGTGGAATTCTCATAGATCATAAACTTAAAGAGAGGTTAATTAATGGATGACATGAAAAATTTGCAACGATTGTAATTAAGATTGCTGTTTTGTACTTTTTCATTACTTGATCTGTTAATTAAATTACGTCCTATCAATCATTCTTTAATTATATATATATATAAAAAACATGATAGCCAGCAAAAACACATAAACTGCCGAATTGATCGCTGTCAGATTAGGTAAAGATTATATTGCAGTGTTAGCAGTAGACCGTGGAAGAATCCCATCATGCCTGTAGTTTTCCTTAAAATGTTTACAGTTGACACAGGATCTCAAAATGCAAACAAATTTGAATCGACCGCTCACAATATTCATCACACAAATACCCTATACATTGTTAAAAATAAATTAGATTTCTGATTTTTTTTTTGAAAAATAGAAAAACTGATTTATTGGTTGAGAATCATTTACCGGTTAAATGAAATGAATGGGTTGATCAGTTAAGTCGACAGAATGATTTTTCCTGTTTAGAATAAGATTTTTTTTATTTAGTATAATTCCTTGATTGTCTAGGAATTTAGACCTATAAATAGGCTTGTAATTAGAAACATAATGCATAAATGTAATAAAAAAAGATGTATAAAAGAGAAAATACTTAATGAAACATTCATTCCTCTCAAATTTTCTTCTTATTCTTTAGCTTTGCTATTTTGCATTACTATCCACAAGTTTTTACTTTAATAATTTTTCTTTCAACAAGTGGTATCAGAACTTGTTCAAATTGTTTGACATGACCAAAACAAACTTCCCACTTCAATGTTCTCGTTTGATAAAATATGAAATTTGGTGTATTCATGTGAAAGCTTGACTAAGTTTCCAAAATGTGTTGGAAATGGTTAAAAAAAAGGCTTCGAGGAGCCTACAGAAGATGTAATGTTGACTTTAGCTCAAAGAGAGGTAGTGCAAAAGGCACGAAGAAATGATCAACAAATACTTACAATCATCCACCAATGTTTGGATGATGTCACCTTTGAGATTGTGGCTAACACAACCATTGTCAAGCAAGCATGTGAATTTTTGCAACGATCAAACCAAGGAGCTGATAATGTAAGAAAGGCACACCTACAAAAGTTACAAGATGAATTTTAAAGATTAAATATGCTTGAATCAGAAAGTATTTCAGATTACTTTGCTAAAGTTTTGGCCATATATAATCATATGAAAAGATATGGAGAGAAAGAAACACGTGTGGTAGAAAAGGTCTTATGCTCACTGTAAAAGAAATTTCACTATGTTATGGTTGTGATAAAGGAATCACCGAATATGGATTTTTTTAATATTCAAGGTCTTATGGAAAAACTACAAGTCTAGGAAAAAAGAGTCAACAAAATTCATGAAGACATAGAAGCGCAAGCACTCTTCTAGAAATTCTATGCAGAAGAGAAGTAAGATGAATTTGGATACATACCCATGAAGATAGAGGAATCTTTGTGAGTCAAGAGAAGTTTTCAAAAGAGATTCTCTAGAAGTGCGAGATTGAGGATTATGCAAAAGTGAATACTCCAATTGAGTGTGAAGTGAAGTTGAGAGCCTAGTTGAGAGTTTGAGATATTTGACATGCACTCGTTCATATATTCTCTTTGAAGTAAGGCTTGTGAGCAGGTTCATGAAGACACCAACTATGACTCATCTTAAAGCTTTGAAGTGAAATCTTTGATATATCAAAGGTACCATAGATTTTGGCTTATTCCATGGTTACTCTAACTTATGGGTTATAGTGGTAATGAATGGGCTGAAGATATGGATGATAGAAAAAGCACTACGAGTTTCGTCTTCTACATAGAAAACACAACATTCACATGGAGTTCGAAGAAGCGATCTATAATCACATTATTAACTTCTGAAGTTGAATATGTAACTGCTATAACATGTGTTTGTCATTCCATATAGCTAAGAAAATTATTGAAAGAGTTGCGAATGCCACAAAAGAAGCTTAGAAATTTTTATTTGGATAACTCATCAGTTATTGTCTTAGCAAAGAATCACGTGTTTCATGATAGAAGTAAGCACATTAAAATAAGATTTCATTACCTACGAGATTGCATTACAAACAAGGAATTTGAAGTTAAGAATGTGAAAACCCAAGACCAAGTCGCATATATTTTCACTAAGCCACTCAAACATAATGTTTTTACCAAGATGAGAGATATACTGGGAGTTATAAGAAATCAAGTTTAAGGGTGAATGTTGAAAAAAACTAGATTTCTAGATTTTCTGAAAAACAAAGGAATCAATTTACTGGTTAGGAACCAATCGAACAATAGACTTAAATGAACCAGTCTACCATTTGAGAATCGATCTATCGGTTAAGTTGGCATAATTAATTATTTTTCCTGTTCAAAATAAGATTTTCTTTACTTAGTATAATTTCTTGATTGTCTAGAACTTTAAGCTTATAAATAAGCTTGTAATCAGAAGCTTGGTGCTTAAATGTAATAGAAAAAAAAATTATATAAAAGAGGAAAAAATTAATGAAATATTCCTTCACTACAAGATTTCACAGCTTTACCGACGGATTAAGACTCCATCGGTAAATTTTTTATTGACTAAATCACCGACGAAAAGTGTCCGTCGGCATCCCTTTCGTCGGTAATACCACATTCCGTTGCTACATCTGTCTGTAAAAAACAATATTGCTGATGGTTTTACAAACAAAAAATGCGCGCAAAAAAAATATTCTCGCTGGAAATATACCGATAGATTTATTCCGTCGGTGATAGTAGCATATGTTGACGGACTCTATCCGTCTGCAACGTCGTCGATGAGTGTGCATTTCCACCACTCTCTGTGAAATGCCGACGGACTTTATCCATCTGCAAAGTCATCGGTGAGTGTGCATTTCCACCACTCTCTGTGAAATGCCGATGGACTGTATCCGTCTGCAAATCCATTGGTGTGTATTTTTAAATTTGTTTTTTAAAAAATTGTTTAGAATAAAAAATAAAAAATTATATAAATTAATAGTAAAAAACAATTATGCAAATAAAAGTTTATTCAACATCAAAAATAAAAAAATAAAGTTAAATAATATTCATTACAAATTGAATGTGTTTCAAAAAAATAATATTAAATTAGTACAATGGCGAAGCTGGAGGAGGAGGAGGAGGCTGGTTGTTCCCTAAACCATACGGCCAAAAAGGGGCGCATATGTATCAACACTTTGTGATGTCAAGTTCATGACCATTTGGTGAAGTTGTTAATAATTCACTGAAAGTTGCTTGTATTTCTCGGTGAGATGAGCCATGTTTTGCTAATAATTCGCCAATAGTTGTTGATATTGTTCGATAAGATTAGCCGTGTGTTGCTGCAAGGCCACAAACTCCTTAGATTGGGTGCTCGATACTGAATGAGAGCTCCTAATGGTTGAGACACTATGGACCGCCTGCAAGTTCTCGTTTGTAGTGTTGGAAAGCCCGTACACCCGATTTTTAGCGGGTCCACCGGACAATCCTACCTCCATCCACAAATCCGAATCGAAATCTGGATGGGTCGAAGGATTGTCCCCATATCTCTCTCTCAACCGGCTATTATAGGTCTTCTGAAAATGAAAAAAGAAAACATCATATTCAATTCAATAAAAATAATAACTTACGAAATAAAATGGTTGAACGAGCATACCACAAAGTGTTGAGCACGGTTGTCAACGAACTGTTGCACCCCTTTTTGGCGGTCTTGACTCCGCACGTTCGTCTCTACCAACAACTCTATTAGGCTTGGCTCACGTCCAAGAGATGTAGCCTGTAAGAAAAAAAAATTAATTAAGTAACAACAAATTATTTAACGATATATTTCATTTAAATTAATCTTACTATCCGTTTCGCATGTGCAGCAAATGGAACAGAGCCGCCGGTGTGCGTTGTCAGCGAACAATGAATTTGCTGGTTCCGGTTGCCAACACCGGACTATGAGTGTCATGTGAACAGCTTAGACGTCACATGCTCAATATATTACGGCCAAATATCTTCCGGGATGTGTAGCGGTTTATAATCCCTCCAAACCGCCACGTCATTCCAGCCTTGGAAACCTCTATCTCTCGTATTGTTTTTTGCCTTTTTTTGTGCTTCATACAAAAAATCACGCAACCTACTTCCATAGTGACAAATTAGATTTTAAAACATAATTTTTTTTAAAAAAATATTATATTGTTTTGGATGTTACCTAGTTGCCGCGTGATTTTTCCACACCCTCCTCACAACATTGTCATACGCGTTATCCCACTCGAATTTGTGCTTGTGTATAAGTAATTTATTTAAAATAAAAAAAATAATTTATTTACAATTACATTAATAATTTATTAAAAATAAGCTGGAAATTAGAAATTAACACCAACCTCAAATTTGTCAAACCATGCATCGATATTCGGTATCCATTCAGGATGTCTGGATACCTGAATCCATTGAAATAATAGAATCTCCATCGACGATTTAAACGCCGATGATATTACTCGGGCGGCCTCAATGTTTGTGAACCTGAAAAAAAATAAAATTAATGAAATATTGATTAGTTGTTCATAAATTATGTTATAATTAAAAAAAAAACTAAAACCGAAACAAACCTACATTGAAAGGTTGTCCTTCCAGTATGCGTTGTACTTGTGGGTGAAATGATTCCACTGTGAAGACACACTGCCTCTTCTCAGTGAAACCGCGCTGGAAGAGGCAGCATCGATAGACAGCCCAGGTGCCTCTTCTTGATTGGCACCTAAGGACATGTCATCCTCGTTTTGCTAGAAGAACTAGTCGCGACCCTATATGAGCGACGAGCTGTTGATTTTGTTCTACGCATCTACTTAATTTTATACGAATAATTACACAATTAAATTCAATTGTTAAAAAACAATTAGGCAACACCTCCCCTATACTAGAGACTATCCAAAGTTTTCAAACCTGCAAATATTGACAATAGCCACAACCAATTGAACCCATTCAAAAATCTTGTATATAACCTAACATCTATACAAATAACAATTAAAATTAATGGAAATACTTAAACACATATGATGCAATAATAGAGTAAAATTGAGAGAAAATAATTAAATTTATTCCTATATAATGAATTACTAATTACAAGGTAAATTCAACAATAACAATTAAAATTCAACAAAGTGTTCAATTATTATGGCAATATAAACAACTAAATATATTGAACAAATTAAAAAAAAACTATAATGTGTTTATTTCAAGACTTTATCTACATTATAAAAATACACCAAAACAAAAAACATAACAAAAATAACAATAGATCAAACAAAGAACAAATAAAAAAATAAAATCTTAAAGCAAATGAAGTAGAGGAAGTACATACCTTTTAATTTGCTGAAGATTGAACAAAAGAATACAAGCCAAAAACACAAAATTTTTGAAGGAAATAAGACGAAAAAAAAATAATTTGAAACTAAGCAGATAAAAAAATGAACTGAAAGGGCAGTCGCTGGGATTTATAACGCAGTTTTCCCGATGGAATCACCGACGACCATTTAAATAATATTAATTTTAATTAGTCCGTCGGTGATGTTTTGAAAATCCGTCGGTAATTTTGAATTTCACACCAGAATTTTTAATTACCCTCCATATTTTTCACAGTCCGTCGACAATTGCACGCGGTTAGAGATGCATTTAATACCCGTTCTTTGGAATTTGCACCGTCCATCGATGAATTTGTCGGTAATTGTGAACTACTGAAAAATGCCGACGGACTATAATCCGTCGCCCAAGGCGTCGGTGATTGTGGCATTTCCACCACTCTCTGTGAAATGCCAATGGACGGAATTCGTTTGCAAAATTATCAATGATTGTGGCATTTTCCAGTGAAAGTCTCTGTGAAATGCCGACAGATTGTAATCCGTCCACAAAGTCGTCGGTGATTGTAGCATTTCCAGTAAAGGTCTCTGTGGAATGCCGACGGACTGTAATCCGTCGGTGATCGTGCACTGTGCATGAAAGATTATGTTTGTATTGCCTATTTACCTTCCTGCAAACACTTAAATTACAAACTGTCTGTCGCACAAAACAATAACAACAGTTAACACTTATAAAATAAATATTTCATGTTCCAATATATCATCCATAATATATATTACAATATAAAAAATTGCTTTACACTTTCCTTTATTCTGATAGTTAGTCATAATTTTCTTCTTCTTCGTCGTCAATTGAATAGTCATCAGCTCCATCGCAATCTTCAATATGGATATCATCAGCATCATCTTCATCGACATTTGCTTGCCCGCTAGAGCTCAAAACAACATTCAACTCCTCTGCGTCAATATCAACAAGACTATCATCGAAAACATGAAAATTTAAATTTTCTTCCAAGTCAATCGAAGGAGCAACTCGATATGGTGTAACCAACTCCCTAACTTGAAAGACTTTATCTCGCACACTTGTGTCTTCGTTCTCATCCTGAACAACCTCGATACGACCCCTGGGTTTTGTTTTTAAAACAGATAACCCATCAACTCTTGATCGATCCTTTCTAAAGGAAGGGGTGTATGTGTAATAAACTTGTTGACATTGCTTTGTGAAAACAAAGACATTGTTTACGTTGCGGAGTCTAGCTTTTGAGTTGATTTCGACCAGACCATAGTGAGGATCAACTCTGATTCCTCTGTCAGTGGTGTCATACCAATAGCATTTGAATAAAAACACTATATTTTGCTCGTTATGATATTGCAGTTCGACGACCTCTTCTAATCTACCATAGTAATCAACTTCTAACTCACTACTAGTCGATCCCTTAACACAAACACCACTGTTGTATGTCTTTTTGCCATGCCCGTATTCTTCAGTATGGAACACATATCCATTGATAAAATACCCGTTATAGCACTTAACTTTTCTTTCAGGGCCTAGGCTTAATGAAGACAATGACTTAGCAGCACTCCTTCCCATTTGATAAACCTTGTATGTAATGTACAACAATAAACAGTAAACAAGAATTCTGTAATGACATATAGTAACTTTGCAAGAGATAATGAGTTTGTGATAGTACTTACATGTGTTCTGAACCATGTGGCAAATTGTTCATCTTGTAATTGAAAGATTTAGGATTCAGTCAGCTGTGAGTTATTGGACAGTAAATATTGTCGATGTTTTCTGCAAGGTTGTTCCAAATTATATGAGTTTATGATATTACAATATATAAATAGTACATTCTTAACAAAGTTTAATTAGTAGTACAAATACTTACTGAATAAACGGTTTCAGCTCATCACAGTTAAATAGAACATAATTATGTGCTTGTCTGAACTCTATTTCCGACAAGTATCTTCCCCTTATAGCTTTTTTAGGTGTGGGTTGTCCAGGATTGGAGAATATTGACAAGCTCCCACTAAAAGACACTTCACTGCCATCATCATGCCGTGGAACGTGATTGATTCTCATTCTCAAATGAGGTTTGAAATAGTACGAGATAAATGTTGAGATCTCCTCAACAAAATAGGTCTCACATATCGAAGTCTCAACATGTGCCTTGTTCTTAACCTTTTTCTTGAAATTGAACAAGTACCTGCATTGAATTAATCAAATATTTTCAATTAAGAAAAACAAAGAAAATACTTTTATATATGAATTACATTACAATTGTAATATCTAACCGTTCAAATGGGTACATCCATCTAAACTAGACCGGTCCTCCAACTTTTGCCTCAAACGGTAAATGTATGGGGAGATGCTCCATTAAGTCAAAAAATGATGGAGGGAATATCATCTCAAGTTTGCATAGTGTCTCGACGATATTTGTTTCAAGCCTCTCAATGTGATCAACATTCAACTTGTTGGAGCATATATTTCTAAAGAAATGACTGATCTCTGTGAGTGCATCCCATATCCCTTTTAGCAACAAATCATGATAAGCTAATGGAATGATTGTTTGCATAAACACATGACAGTCATGACTCTTCATTCCATACAATCTGCATTCCTCCATATTAACCAACCTTGACATGTTCGAGGCATGTCCATCGGGAAAACATAGACTCTTAAGCCATTTGTAGACTAGTAGTTGTGCATTTTTCTCTAACACGAAGCTTGCTCTTGGTTTTGCGACCCGTGACCCATCACAAACCAACTCCATATTTTTACGGTTACAGAACAAAGCTATATCCAATATAGCCTTGATGTTGTCTTTTTTCTTCCCCTTCACATCTATGACGGTGTTGAAAATGTTCTCAAACACGTTCTTTTCTATGTGCATGACGTCAAGGTTATGACAGAGGATATTGGTCTTCCAATAAGGAAGCTCCCAAAAGATACTTCGCTTTATCCAATTATGGGTCAAACCAAAACCAAGAAACTTCTGCTTACCTGATTGGAGACCAAACACAATGTCACCGTACTCTGATACAACATCATCCAATTCTTCACCAGAAAGAAGCGGGGGTGCAACATCCTTTTCAACTCTGACAACAAAGAAATCCTTTCTGTACCTGTGATTTGGTGGCAAGAAATGACGGTGACAGTAAACAAAAGAAGCTTTACCTCCGTTTGTTAGTGTGAATGCCTTGTTGTTTTCCATGCAGTATGGACATGCTAATTTTCTATGCGTGCTCCAACTAGAAACCATTCCATAAGCTGGAAAATCATTGATAGTTCACATCAAAGCCGCCCTCATAACAAAATTTTGTTTCCTCGATATATCATAAGTCAAAGCTTTGGAGGACCACAACTACGTCAACTTATCAATTAACGGTCGAAGACAAATATCGATATTCCGGCCCGGACTGCTCGGACTGCTCGGATCAGGTATGACAGTAGATAAAAACATGAACTCCGGCCTCATATACATCCCCGGTGGCAAGTTATAAACCGTGAGTATGACTGACCAACAAGAATAAGGAACAACAAATAACCCGAATGGGTTGAATCTGTTTGTACACAATCCAAGACGCACATTTCTTGATTCAGCTGAAAAGTGAGGATGCACACTGTTAAAGTGTTTCCATGCTTTGCCGTTAGAAGGATGTATCATCACTCCATCAACCACATCATGTGATTGGTGCCATGTCATGTGCTCAGCAGTCCTTGGTGACATGAATAACCTTTGTAGTCTAGGTGTGATTGGAAAGTATCTAAGTTTTTTATATGCCACGAGAGTCTTTCCCCTGCTAGTTCTGGGTGTGTAACGGGAATGCCCACATGTCATGCACTCGGTCAGCTCAGCATTTTCAAGGTAGTATAACATGCAGAAGTTAAGGCACATGTCAATTTTCTGGTATCCCAAACCGAGGGGTTTCATCATAGACTTAACAGTATAGAAGTTCTCTTTTAGCCTGTTCCCTTCAGGTAAAATGCTTCTCGCCCATTCGATAATTTTGTCATAACTGGCCTTACTCAACCCGTGATCTGACTTAATGGTGAACACTTGTGCTATGACAGATAATTTACCGTGGTTCGTGCAGCCATCCCATAATGGTTCGTATCTTTCAACAAATCAAAAAACCTAACTGCATTTGCGTTAGGTTTTTCTTCTATGATTGGACATTGACTGACATTACCTTGATTCATTTTCTTTGCATAAATAACCATATTCCTGTAATGATTACTGTTGTCATTTGCAACTCCCTGCAAATTGCTAGCACTACAAGTTGACCCAACCACCCTTTCTCTCATGCTCTTATTACGAACAAATACTTTTCCGTGTGCATACCAACACTGGTAATTCTCCATGAACCCTTTGTGTAGAAGATGCATCATTACAACATCTGGATGTAGATACTTTTTATTTTCACACTTCCTGCATGGACACCTAATACCGTCTCCAGTAAAATTTCCGGGAATAGATGTTGTGAAATTAATAAAACCCTGAACCCCGTTACAATAATCCATCCTCCACAATCCTTAGGGTGAATCTCGATACATCCATGAACGATCATCCATGACTTGTATCAAACCTCTATAAAATTACGATGACAACATGTATTAATTAACTATGTTAGGTAAATAAATTTGCAAAAATATTGGTTTACCTCGAGATTATTCGACAAGCTAATTACAACTTCTCATAAATTTCATTATCAATTATCAACGTCCATACAAACTTATACATATAAATTTATGAAAATTACAACTCCGTAATAGCATTGATAAAAATTAAAATGAATACGTTAAACAAGTTATTAATTATTTCACCATAACACATGTAATTCGGTAATTCAACAAGTTTCAACAATTTACAAACAAATATAATTTTACAAAATCTAAAACAAACCATAACAAGTACAAAATTATACATTCATACTATAAGTTTGTTTGAGAAATAACAATAAAACATGTACATACACTAACAAAATACATATACTAAAAAAAATAATAAAATTGACATTTAAAATTAACATTTAAATGTTAAAATTAAAAAAGATAGATTTACTTACAGAAAATGATAAAATCCATAATAAATCAGAACACGAATGCTGTGACTACAAAACTTAATGAAATATGACTTGTGTTGAGAAGAGGGGGGATTTGTTTTTTGGGGGGTGGGTGTTTGCAGTTGGGAGGGAGGGGAGAGTTGGGATGGGGAAGAAGAAGGAGAAATTGAGGAGGAGAGGGTCGGCAGAGTGGTGATATATTAACTTTTGCCAAGGGAATAACCGACAGACTCATTCTGTCGGTGATTCCATTGGCAATTTTGATGGAGAATTGGTCATGTCACTGTACGGAGACCCGGGTTTGAATCCCTCGGTGATTTCGTCGGGAAAATCGCCCGTAAAAAGTTCCATATGTAATGCTGTCGGTATATACCGACTAAATTACAGACGGAATAGTATCCGTCGGTAATTATCACCGCAAATTACCGACATAATTATTCTGTCGATAAGTCCGTTGGTATTAAATGAATTTCTGGTAGTGCTTTCTCCTGCTTTCTCTCAAATTTTCTTCTTATTCTTTAACTTTGCTATTTTGAATTACTCTCCATAAGCTTTTCCTACAGTGATTTTTCAACGAACAAGCCACCAGAAAATGTGAAGGTGTAATATATCATCGACGGAACGGTGATATTTGCAGCGTGCGTGCGTAATCAATCAATGATATGTGAAAGAGATACAAACTAATTTCTTCAAATCCCAAAAAGAACCATCTCCTTATATAAAAGAAATTAAGAACGAAATTTCCAACTACAATTAAGTCCCTATCGACAAGGTGGTGGGAATTGGTTGCCAACATAGTTGACTTTTGCATTCGTACACGTAGAAGTGAAAGGTTGCTTCTTTGGCCCATAGTACTTCAAATTGATGTTTGAAAAGTAAAGTTTTTCACAAGGAACAGCCTCGCTACACTTAAGATCGACTCCAACCTCTGACGCGGAGGTTCCTCTGATGTTTATGTATCGAACATCGCTGATCTTTACCCTTGATGGCTGCCAAAAATAAAAAACCAATATGAAACTATTCATCGATCTCCAAGTAGCCGTGAAGGATGAAAGAAGCCTTGTTAAAATAATTTAGTCAAAGAAAACGAACCGAGTTGCTTTTTGATCCATAGGTTTGATCGATAATAATGGGGCGTTTAACGTTGTCCATGATAATATCCTGGAAAAGAATGTTTGAAGCCTGGCTTGGTGGTGATCCTCCCCATGTTTTGATTCTAACTCCATTGTCAGCGTTCCTTAGTGTGCAGTTTGTCACGACGACTCCTCTCACGTCCTTTTCATCAGGGTACTTGCCAAGGCTACCAACACTGTTATATATATATATATATATGTAAGTTATAAACAAGGAAAGGTTCTTAGGAACATATGTAGCAAAATTGCTTCCTCCAAGTATATTCATAAAATAAATAAAGAGCGATCGTGTTTCCTGAAACTCTCAACAGAGACATACCTGAAGCCATGTCCAGGCCCACAAGTAACCTTTTTAACGCTGACATCGGTGCTTCCTTGAATTATAGCTACGCAATCATCACCGGTGCTGATAACACTTCTGGATACTTTCACTACACTGGATTGGCTTATATGGATTCCATCGGTATTGGGGCTCGTCGCAGGAGCTGTTATATGAAGATGTTTTGCCCTGATGTTCTGGGACAGAACGATGGATATGTGGAAACCCATGGGATTAACAGAGGTGATCTGTCTTATAATCCCATTGGCTACATGATTGAATTTTATAGACTGCGCCACAAATACAAAAAAAAAAAAAAAAAAAAAAAAAAAAGAAAAAGGAAAGAAGAATCATTATGAAATTGCAATTAATCCCATATTCTCTAATTACTAATTAGCAAGTGCATGTATGTCAAGATAATTTTGTTGCTTACACTTGGGAACCTGGAACCACCGTCGTTGTATTTCCAGACAGCATTGCCTTGGCCATCAACAGTGCCTGTACCAGTAACCAGCAAGCCGTTGATGTTTTCAAACAAGATCCAGAAATCTTCTTCGTACATGCTAGGGTCTGGTACAGCTTTCAGTGTTCCTGCAATTTGAACCTTAATGGGTACTGGACCTAGGCATGGTCCTTGGAAGATAGTTGCCCCTACCAAGAAGGTTCCCATGGGGATAAGTAGCCTTGCCGTTCCCCTATAATTGCATGCAGCCCTCCATGCTCGGATGAAAGACTGCAAAGGCCAAGCCCACTTTTTAATTAATTTTATCAAAATCTCTTGATGAGAAAATCAAGGGAAAGTTCAGATATTTTTGCCAATTATAATATTCTGAGCCCTCATCCAATGTGAGTTTCTTTTAACAGATGATTACAACCATTGTCATGCTTCAATTTCAACGTTCCATATTCTTCCTGAAAATTAAACTCCAACTTATATATTATGAACATACATAGTATCCAAAATATCAACTCCTTACCAATGCACTATCCTGTTTTCCTCCAGGTTTTGCTCCGTACTGTAACACGTTGAAGACCTTTTCATTCGGGTCTCTTCTAGGAGCGGTCCGGTGAGGTGATATTGCGGCAGGAGCGCGGCGTCCCAGACCCTTTGCCTCACAAGAGGCGGCTAATAAGCACAAGATAAGGAGGGCGTTTGCCAAAGATTTCATTGTAATAGCCATTGTATGTTTCTCCTTCTCCACAAATTAAAAAGCCTCGCTAGGAGGCTCGTCCGATGTAATTGTGGCAAACTATCTTTCCATTCTTCTTTCTTTATACCATGTTTGTAGTAAAACAGACAGGTAGAGGCACAAACTATTTATAGGTTGTCTAATTCCCAGATAATTTTGGTTAGCCGTGAGGTAGGCATTCACTTTTAGTGTTGCCTTTCCCTAGATTTAGGAGCCATGGTATTTTCCCTTATAGTTGGCTTATTCTCCTCCTCTATTTATAAGCTCTTTAATAATCTAGCTACATTCATCACCAGTATTGCACCCAAGCAATTACAAGACATTAATTCTTTCTGGTTTAGAGGAGGATATTCGGACTAAATCCCGGAAGAAATGACAAAATATCAAGAGCATGTGGTAGATATATTCGGTCTATGAGAGTAAAAACTTTTCTATTTCTGATTATCTAAAGCTAACCAACGTTTATTATATAACCCTCAATTTTCTGTAACTTAATTAATATATTCGAACCTTTGTTTAATTTTTTTTTTAACTATAACACATCTTACTCTAAGTTTAGCATGGAATCACTGCCAATAAAATAATTGCGTAAACTCATCTTACAAAAGCATTTAAACATGATTAAAATAAATTATAGAAGAATGATAAATTCATCCCAATTTTTTTTTTTAGAAATTCAAAATCCTCTATCACATTGAAAAAATATAAGTTTTTTTTTTTTAGTTTATATAGTGAAAAGTCAAAAAGTTAAAAATAAGTTGTAGAGCCCCAAAACTATTAAAAAGGAGAGACCCTAAGCCTACTGGGCATTGGGTCCCGGGTTTAGGTTAGTTGTTAAATAATATTTTTGGTCCATAAAAAAATATTTTTTGCAAGCCCATTTTTATTTTTATAGTCCATGAGTAAATATTTTTAATAGTTTTGTTCCTTAAACTAAATAGTTTTAGTTGAGAATAATTAGAAGGCTTAACCTATTGGTTAACCAACATTTTCTATATATATGTTTAGGGCAATATACAATAGTAATGGTGAGACTTACAACATAAGAGTATGCCTATAATATTTCCTATATAGGTACATTCTATAATATGCCCCCTTAAGTTGAGGGTTGAGGATCACCCCGAAGCTTGAAATGAAAAGTAGTAAACGAAAGCAGTAGGAAGTGGCTTAGTATAGACATCTGCAAGTTGATCCTGAGAGGAAATAAAACGAATTTGAATCTCCTTCTTCGCAACTCTATCTTGGACAAAATGATAATCAACCTCAACATGTTTTGTGCGAGCATGAAAAACAGGATTCACAGACAAATAAGTGGCACCAAGGTTATCACCCCAAATGATAGGAGCAGAAACAGACGGAATCTAAAGATCTGTTAATAAACACTGAAGCCAGATAACTTCAGCAGTGCCATCGGCTAAGGCTTTGTACTCAGCCTTAGTAGAAGAGTGAGCAACTGTACGTTGCATACCTGATTTCCATGAAATCGGCATCGACCAAAGAACACAAGATAACCACCTGTAGATTTTCTATCATCAATACTATCTGCCCAATTTGTACATGTAAAGCCATGTAATACAAAGGAAGAACTATGAGTAATATGTAGTCCATGTGTGGTCGTACCCTTAAGATAACGCGAGATGCGTTTAACGACAGTCCAATGAGAATCTGTAGGAGCATGCATAAACTAACAGACTCTGTTAACAACAAAGCAAATATCTGGTCTCATAAAAGTGAGATATTAAAGAGCACCCAAAATTTGACGAAAGTGTGTAGCATTAGAAAACAAAGGATATGACAGTATGGTAGCTTTGGATGTAGAGATAGGAGTATCAACAGGTTTGCAAGATAACATACCAGTCCAAGTGAGGATGTCAAGTGTATATTTATGCTGTCGGAGCATAAGACCCATACTAGTGGCTTAACCTTAATACCCAAAAAATAATGAAGAGTACCCAAGTTGCGAAGCTTAAATTCTGAGCTCTAATGAACAGTACCTAAGTCGCGAAGCTTAAATTTTGAGCTTAGTAGCTGTATGAGGCGTTGAAGCAAAAAAAAATTGCTACCCGTAAGTAGAATATCATCAACATAGACTAGAAGATAACAAATATCAGCACCAACAGAGAAGATAAATAATGAGGTATCCACCTTAGAGGCACAAAAACCAATAGATAGCAGGAAGTCATTCAGACGAGTGTACCAAGCACGCGGAGCCTGTTTTAAACCATATAGAGACTTATACAATCTACACACATGAGAGAGGAGAACAGAGTCAACAAAACATGGAGGTTGTTTCATGTAGACCTCGTCATCAACAACGCCATTAAGAAAGACATTATGGATATCAAGCTGATGAATTTTCCAATCACACAAAACTGTAATGGAGAAGACTAATCTGACGATCGCCTATTTGATAATAGGACTAAAGGTTTCAGAGTAATCAATACCTTCTTGCTGAGTGAAACCTCTAGAAACTAGACGCATCTTATACCTCTCAATGCTGCCATCAGCTCTGCGTTTAATCCTGTACACCCATCGTCTACCAACAACATTCATCGAAGGCTGAAACGACACTAAGGTCCAAGTTCTGTTAGCGTACAAGGCCTGGATTTTCTCGCGCATAACACTATGCCATGCCTGATACTTGTTAACATCATTAAAAACAAGTGGCTCATGAATAGGATGAGAAACTACTCGAATGAAGGAGGCAGCAGAGGCGGTGGTAGTTGCTGTGGATAGTGCTGTCTAGGGCGGAGGACCATGTGATGTTGATGAGCAGCTGGGCATGGAGAGGAGGAGCCTATACCTGGAAATTGTTGGAGAGGATACAAGGAGAGATTTACACAGAGTTGCAGACTGGCTGGAGAGTCGGTGGAGGGATTGGTATGTACAACAGACACCGTCGAATCTATTGCAAAACTGGGTTATTCTACAATGTCAGACTTGAAGGCAAGAACATTTGGCGATGGAGAACCTATTCCTGTATAATGATTATTTGAAAACCAAGCAGCTGGTGACAATATGGCAGGGGTGGACGGGGATGAAGTGGATGCAGAATCTGTAGGCAAGTGGGGGGTCTATTGGGGTGCGGCAGAGGCCAGAACAGAGGTGTTGCTTGGGCAGGTTGGTGAAGTGGTAGGTGACATGATCAAAGAGTTGATGTCTTATCCCAAGTGCAGGAGTGTCAAAGTAATAAATAACCTGGCAAGATCGGGGTCGAACCACAGGGAGGTGAACTATATAAATTACAAATAAAAAAAGATTTGAAGAGAATAATAACAGAAAAGGAGTTGAAGAAAGTTTTGGGATGTGATATTAATGTAAGGATTAAACAATGATAAAACAATTGTCAAGGCTAGAGGATTCACTAATAGTATTAGAAATAAATAAAGTATAAACTCTTTTTATTACTCAACTAGAAACCACACACAAAGGAGGTTCCAATAGGATGATTTATCGTTATTAGCTCATTATAAATTATTAACATGATCATATTAATCATCTTATCTAAATAACACCATACTTGTAAATATTGTCAGGTATTCATGATGCTAACTCGTCTGCATGAAAGTTGTGGGCAATTGTCTCAGCTTTTTTTTAAAAAAAGAACCAGAGCTCATTTGGACTTCTAGAACTCAAGATATGAGCTGAAAACCGAACAGTGTTTGGGCTGCAGGACATATTCTGACTTCTCCATTATTGCTACCATTTGAACTAAAAAATGGCACTTTTAAATCTTAGAATCCTCATGAAAGTTTTAGGCCTATGTCTTAGCTTTCCATACATATAAACCAGACCTAAATCTAAGGTCTACAGCTCCAATTATAACCCAATAACCGAATGGTGTTCCAGTTTGAATTGAACCAGCATCTCTTCTCTTAGCCCTTTCTTTGTCTTCTCATTTTCAATAGTTAATCACATCAATTAATCCTTTGAGTTGTGGGATAAACTTGCATTTAAAATGAGCATTTACCATAAATTAAAGGTATCTTATATTATCAGACTTGTTATTATAAAACATGCTTAAGTTAGGGAATTTAATGATACTTTAAGTGCAATATGATGATATAAAGCCTTAATGAGAATGCACTTTTAAGTACTAATCAGTAGGCTAAAAGAGTTGGGGAGGATTCAAGGGTGGGAGATGTGTAGGTTGTGTGAAGGGTACTGGTGAATATGTTATCTATTTAGAATTCGTAAGAGGAAAGATATTTTCATGAAAATAAACATGATGAGAGACATAAATACGATGAGATGCTAAATCAAGACAACGATAACTAAGATGAGATGAGCTATATCCTAAGAACACATATGAAGAAGAACAGAAATCCAATTTGTGAGCATGGTATGGACGCAAAAAGGAAAAACAAAGGAACCCAAAAAGTACACAAAAAATTATAATCAGGAGTACGACAAAACAGACACTCAAACGGAGATTTTTTTTTAAGAACAAGAGTAGACATACGATTAATAAAATATACCAATAATTCAAAAGCATAGTTCCAAAATCACAATGGTGCACTACATTGGCTTAAAAGGGTAAGGCCAATTTCGACAATATGTTGATGACGACGCTCAACGGTGCTGTTTTGTTCATGAGTATGAGGACAGATTAATCAATGATGAATACCAATGATCTGAAAGAATTTATTTAACTTATGATATTCACTGCCCCAATCAATTTGAACAAATTGAATTTTAAGTGAAAATTGACGGTCAACAAGTGTTTGAAAATGATGAAAGATGGAAAACACATCAGATTTGGCAACAAACGGATACTACCATATATGTATGGTATGCGCATCGATAAATATAACAAAGTAACAGAATCCATAAGAAGAAAACATAGGGGCAGGACCCCAAACATCACTAAATATTAAATCAAGAGGGGTAATAGTTTTGTGACCCGTAGGTCGCAACGACAGACGCGACAACTAACCTAATGGACAAGCTTGACACTGAGCAAGAGAACATCTAGAAGTACATATGATTTTATTATCAAAAACTAACAAATTTAAAATGTGAGGGGTTGGATGACCTAAACGACGATGCCACAGGTCAACAGTCGCGGAGATGCAAGGAGACCAAAAAGCTTGAAGAATTGACACGACAGAAGACTCGGAGAGGTCATAAAGACCATCATTACTCTGACCAGAAAGGAGAACTTCCTTGGTGATGAGATCTTTGACATAAAACACAGAAGCATAACATTCAAAATAAACATGATTATCACGACGAATTTCTGAGCAGATAACAACAGTTTGGTAATATGAGGCACGTGAAGAACATTAGATAATGTAAAAATGTGTTTTGGAGAATGTAATGTAGTATATCCAATATATGATATGTCAAGGCCCTTACTGTCACCGACATGCAAATGATCATTACCAAGATAGGGTGCAGAATCGATCATAGTTATAAGATTAGGTGTGATGTGTTGATTTGCGCAGGTGTCAAAGAACCAAGTCGCATTAGAAACATTCCCAATAATAAGGTGAGTAGAGAGCTGCTGGGTACTGCTATGAAACTAGGGAAAATGGGGAGCTGTGTGACCAAAATTAGAGCATAATTGGCGAGCACATGCCGCTGTCCAGCACCACCGCCCATTGGGTTGCGTACGTTCTCGCCAATTGTTTGGCCTCTAGTCGACAAAGAAAATGGTTCCTGTTCTGGTGAGTATAAAAGTTATTGTTGGGACGCTAGTTGCCACGAGAATGATCGCTGTTACGGCTGAAATTTGAGCTGTGATGAGACATAGCAAGATGAACAGAGGGTTGTGGTGTTGGCAGGAGTGGTGGCTACGGCAGTAGAGATGAAGACAATTGAAAGGGAGTGGCGTCCATGGAATAAAGGGAGTTCTTATGCAGAAATTTATAGGTAAGAAGGTGGTTGTGAAGATCAGCATCCGACAATGGTTCTGCCTTGGTCATAAGACTCGTTACCAAGTCTTTGAACTCACCACGAAGGCCACAAAACACATATAGATTGAAGTCTTTAAAGGACCTGGGGCGACCAGTAGCAACCAATTCATCAAATAACGATTTAGCTTGCTGCATGTATATACTAACTGATGAGTCACCTTGCTGAAGATCTTGAAAGGAACCATGGAGTTGCATGATGCGAGAATTAGACGGAAACGCAAGAGCTTTCTCAAGAGTGTGCCAAATACATTACGAGGTATGACAATCTACCATGAGAGGCAACACATCCATGGATTGAGAGGAGAGTAATGCACTCAAACTAAGTTGATCCTTTTATTTCAAACGAAGAAAAGAAGGGCTGATTGTAGAGGAAGAACCAAGAAACTGTCAGAAACATGAGATGGAGGACATGACACCGAGCTGTCAACGAAGTGAAAAACACCTTGACCAAGAAGATAGGGCTTCATATGCATTCGCCAATAGAGATAATTTGTGTCCATAAGTTTCAATGAAACAACTTGGTGGGTGTTTGATAGAGCAACAATAGCTGGAGGTTGTGTTCCCATAATGTGTAGAGGAATGATAGAAACTTGCGAGGAGGAGTCATGAATGTGTTCTACAAATGAAGGGTGATGTTGTGGAGGAAGAGCACTATTGACAATAGCTTGTAGATGGCTGGTCGACTGGGCTGCACCACCGGTGGTGAGGGAGAAGTCGGTAGCAACAACACTAGAGTCCATTTAGGAGAGGAGGAGAAAAGGTCGGCCGCAAGGGGGAGAGGGAGAGAAGAGTTCTGACAACAGAAGGCTCTGATACCAAGTTGAGAATAATTAGGAGGCTTAACTTATTGGTTAGCCAACCATTTCTATATATATGTGTAGGGCAATATACAATGATAATGGTGGAGATGACAACATAAGAGTGTCGCATGTGTGCGGCGTCGCGACGATTGCCCACCACCCTCATCATCAGGTGTGGTAAGTTTATCTATTCCGGCAAATATAGGGAGACAAGGAATTCTTGTCTCTTATCGGTGAAAAAACAATGAGAAGGTATTAACACCCCAAATACGTCCTACCTAAGGTAAGCTACATTGTTTTATTGTCTGATAAAAAATTTAAGGTCTTATCATGTTGGTCCGTCTATGGTTTAAGAAAAGCCCTCATCAGTAAGGAGGTTCTTATCTTATGGGGTAAAACCTAACCAGTCTAATGTCTACAAAAGAACTATCTGGTATATCATAATTAATTCTACATCAGTTAATCCACTATAAAAGAGAGCTAAATAAAGTATTTTACACAAATTTTCAGACTCTTCTTCACCTAAGTCTTTTCCAGTGTATCTTCCTTCAGTTTAAGCTTTGATTTTTCCTTTGTTTTTTTTCTACTCTAGAGTTTAGATTATGTTATATTGTAGAGACATTGAATCATATTGCCTTGAATTTGTGGACTTTTTTAAGGAGTGTAACTAAATAAGGTGGTGTTATTATAACTTGAAGGTTGATAATTAGTTTGCACCAATAGACTAGAAATTAAACCTTAAAAACAAATAATTAATCCTTAACAATAATATATTTTCAACTGAATCAGATTTTAATGCTTCAACAAGTAATTAAGTATTACTAAACAATTTGTTTAATCTATTACTTTCTTTACATGTATCTTTAAGAGATAAGAATTTATTTAATTCATTTAGTTTTACAAACTTAAATTTTATTCTAGTTGCATGAAATTTATATAGTTATCATATTACATATAATGCGACAATTTATAGTATTCTTAGTTGAACAAAATTAAATATAAATAATTGCTATTGGATTTTTTTTATAACAATATTTAGGCCTTATATTTTAATTTTTACTTGTTTTTTTTGTCTTAATTTATGATAATATAGTTTATTAATACTAATTAATTTATAAACTTCATTATTAATTCCATGCTATATAGCTTTTATAAAATATTATATGCTATTTTTTTTGTGTTTCACATTTTTAGAAGCCATATTTAATTGTATAAATTTGAATATTATTTTAGATTATAAATCATAACTTCTTCTCAAGATGTTGATGCTTGATAGAGAGGATTTTATCATTTTTATTTTTTGTGGTATATGGTGAAAAACTTTAAAAGCTTAATGCATTAAATTTTAAGAGATGACAACAAAAGATATTCTATCTAATTGTCTTAAAATAAACAAAGTTAATTACCAAAAATTTAACAGTTTTATAAATATAATTTTTTTATCAGTATTTACTTTTACAATTCCATCATCGTAGATTTAATAAGAGGTGGCAACAAAAGAACATTGTTGTCAAAGCTATCAAATAATGACTTTATCCCACCATCGTAGATATTATAGATACATAAAATTATAGTAATTTTGTATTTTTAAGATTTAAAACTTGCATATGTCACCAATATTGTGTGACGAAGTTTTTCAATTTAGGAAGACTGAAGATGGCATGTGTTAAACTTGAAGAATGGGGGATGATATAATATAAACAGTCAAGGCTTAGTCATTAAATGTTTAATATTATTTATAAAAATCAGTTCAATGCAAAACTATTGGATAAGATTCTAAGAATAATTTATATTAATTTACTTCACTTTACAAGAACAGAAAACTTTTGTCCATATTATAAATTTCGCTTTTCTTTTTTCAGATTTTTTTCATGAATCTTGAAAAAAAAAAGAACAGTTTTTCTCTTCAGGTCGATCGGCTAATTAACTCACTACAACAAAGCTTCTTATTTTGTGACCAAATGTAACTTGAGATATTTATGACCGAATAAAATTTGATCACAATTTAATTTAATTTAATTTAAATTAAATTTCAGCATATTTTAAATCTGTCACAAATCTGTCACAAAATTTCAGCATCCCACTTTTTTAAATTTATACCATTTTTCTCCCCTCTCATTTACAATCTATTTGTACCCCTCTATCTCTTTTACTAACATATTTTCTCATTATGCTCTCTCTTACACTCAGGAGGGAAGACAGGAAGCTGGCAAGTGCCGGGGCCTGCAAGAAATTTTTTTTCCAGCTCCTCTCTTAATAATAGTAATATATTTAGCCTAAAAAATAAAACAACTAACATTTTGTCCCCTTTTAATTCTATTATCTCATTCTACTCCTCTCTTACACTCATCCTCTCTCATTTTCTCATCTTTTTTTTTATTATTCATCTACCTCTCCCACTCTATTCCAATCACTTTCCAACTTTAAATTATTCTCTTTCTCTCTATATATATCTTACACTTTATTTTTATTCTTTCCTCCACTTTCATTCCAAAATATTACCTTTCTTTCTTTCTTTTTTCCCATCACATTCTATCTCTCATTAATTAACTTTCCCACGAAAATGGATTAACTAAAAAATAATTTAAAATATTTATTTCATTGTTTAAATTAAAGATGATAATGGTGTTAATCCTAAATAAAAAAAAAGTTGTTGATGACAACTAATATTAATAGCAATTAATTGTCTACTTATTCTTATTTTTGTTCTTTTATCTCCTATTTTCCTACATATTAGCTTAATTGGTTAATTTTATAAAATTAGCTCCACAACAAAGATGAACCTGAGCACAAGGAATAGCCCTTCACCATCCTAGGTGAACAATTTGTCTGCAAAGTGCAAAACCATATGCAGAGCAATATCATCAAAGCCCATAATCCTTCATATATTTCTTGTTCTTCATCGAGCACATGGATTAATTAAAGTCTTGGATAGACTAGACAAAGTTTTATCTATTTTTCTTTTACAGCTTGGTATTTTTGCTTTTTCACAATTAAAATCTGATTGCTGTGGCTAAAGATATGTGTTCTTGGGCTTCTTCCGCTTCTAATTTACTAAAACTTCATGATGATATTGCTAACACACAACCCGCACATAAAAGAGAGAGACACAGAAAGATCTTACATCATAGATAAGTGAACTGCGTGACAACAGAAGCCCTAAAGATAGAATTTACAAGGTTCTTTAGCAGATCAAGAAGCTTCACTACTTATGAGTAAGAAACCGGGAGATTTAGAACCAAGTGACTCAGATTACTCATACATGATAATAAGTATGTTCAGTAACTGCATGAAACCCAATAAGCTAAACGAAATCGTTTCTTTGTACCATCATATTAAGTTGCGTCATCGCTAGTGATAAAACGCTCTTTCACCACACCACCTTAATTATATCGAGGCACCGCATTGCTAGCAGTAATAGGCTCCTCCACCATGGTACCATAGTATTGAACTACCTCGTTGCTAGTGATCACTGGCATCCTCACCGTGGTAATTTGAGGTCCCTGATATATCAATGTTTGCTGATGTTGGTATTGATGATGATGATGAGGATAATAGTGATGTACCTGAGTTGAGGGGAGTCTTCCAGATCTTCGGGGCCAGCCATGGCTATCCTCAATCATATTAAAGCCTTCCATTCCAGTCCTTGTGAGACGAAGTAAGAATAACACAAAGAACAATCCACACTTTATGGTTTGCCTTGGTAACAAATAGGTTATACATGCATTCTTATATAAATGCCGAAAGCATGTAGCTTGTAAATTTCTTTCTACTTTTTTGACACAAACATACTGTTGTTAGTTTGCGTTTCGACGCACAACTAGAATAAATTCTGTACATGAAATATCAAGAGAAACTTCTGTATTTTCAAGTGCAATTAAAAAAAAAAACAAAACTATTAGAAAATAACCAGTGAAGATGTGGCCTACTCAATAATGCAAAATATTAATCAGTGAGGTGCTGAAGGCACTTTATTCTAGCTTTCCTTAGTTGCTTAAGGATGTGCTAGATTCCGTAGTAATGGATAATCAATTGAGATCTTATGGATATGGACATGTGGTTATCCATAGAAGGCTTTCTGGACACTTAACTCTCAATCCCAATACCATAGTCCAGACAGTTAGCTGTGGCTTTTCCTTAGGTTAGTAACAATAGAAAAAAAGGTTCTGATCCCACCTCAGGGGCTCACTTGTTAAGATTAAAATTTATCATATTATATGCCTCAGATTCCTCTGGGCTTTCATTGAGAGACCATTTTCTTGGAGTATCCTGAAGAGGACTTAAGGATTTCTTTCAGTTAGAAATCATATGTACTGATTATCTAAAAAATAAAAAAATCATATGATATCAACTAAAAATTTAATTTTTTGGATTAAAATAATTTTTTAATATTATATCAGAAGAATATTATTAGTTAAACGGTTACGAGTTTAAATATAATTATTTTTATTAATTTTATTTAATAAAATTAAACACAATATAGTGGTGAGTATATATAAGTTTTAAATTTAAAAAATATTTATTCGAAGAAGTATATTAGAAGATAATATAAATTATATTTTAAAATTTTATATAAAAATTTAAATTTGTAGATGAAGGTAGTTGTTTTACAATAACAAAGCAGAAAAAAGAGAACTCTTTAGGATAGGACCTATTTCGTGCCAGTTTCATGTCATCAAAAGGTCACCAAAAGCCGATGCTTGCAATCGCTATGTTTCAGAAGCATTAATGTTCTTGTTTATCTTTCTATGCTAAGATATTAAATATGGCAAGTAGGGGAAAAGAATCCTCATCTTGTTTGAAGCGTCCTATTTATAATTAATTAATGAGGGATTGGAGAAGAAATATTCTCAGAGCATTTTCCCCTTCCCTTCTTTCAGTAAAGAAATGTAAAAAGCTTCAATGGGGGGACTCATCCCATTCTCATTGGAGACGAGATTTTTACTAGATACCTTTGCTCACATAACTATCGCCTAATGCTAATTTTAACTAGAGATAATTAATTAATAAATGGCATGACTGGATATTTCAGTCAAATTGAGAAGTTTTCTTATTTTTACTCTAATGTGTGAAATTTATAAATTTAAAGGTTAATTCCAGTCATTTGTTTCATTAAATTGAAATTGAAATACCGTGATTTCGTATATTACCTTTATTTTATTTCTCTTATTCAACTCAATAATAAATTTTGAACAATAGCCGATGATGTTTCTTTAAGAACACGAGAGGATCTAACCAATTCTTACAATAAATCCTCAGAATAATTAGTTGTAAATACATTACTAGAAAATTGGCGAAAACCAACGGAAATATCGATGGAATTTTTTGTCGGTAATTTATACCGACGAAAATAATTCCATCTCTAATTTTGTTAGTATACACTGACAAACCATATCCGTAGGCAATACAGTCGGTATATACTGACAGAATATGTCTGTCGGCAATACAGACTGTATTGTCGACGAATTATATAGATTTTTGAAAAGTTGCAACGGTGTGATGATGTAGATTTTTTTCAGATGATTTTACCGACAGAATGATCGAGGGATTCAAACCGGGATCTCTGTACAGTGACATGGCATAGTCACTGGCGGACTTACCAACGGGTATACCGATGAAATGTTTTCATCGGTGATTCCATCGGTAAAAGCTGATATATACCCACTCTGCCGACTCTCTCTTCTTCTATTTCTCCTTCTTCCTCCTCATCCCAACTCTCCCCTCCCAAACTGCAACCAACCACTCATCCCAACTCTCCCCCTCTTCTGAACACAAGCACTCAAGTTTCTTACATTTTTTAACGTGGTCACAACATCCGTTCTCCGAGCAATTTATTATGGATTTTATCATTTTTTGTAAGTAAATATATCCTTTCTAGTTTTAACATTTAAATGTCAATTTTATTGTTTTTTTTTAGTATATGTATTTTGTTAATGTATGTACTTGTTTGATTGTTATTTGTCAAAGAAACTTGTAGTATGAATGTATAATTTTGTATTTATTATAGTTTGTTTTAGATTTTGTCAAATTATATTTGTTTGTAAATTGTTGAAACTTTGTTTGAATTACACTGAATTTGTGTTGTGATGAAATAAATAGTAGCTTGTTTAACGGGCCCATTTTAATTTTTATCAATTCTATTGCGGAGTTGTGATTTCCATAAATTTATATATGTATAAATTTGTATGGACATTGATAATTGATAATGAATATTTAACATAAGTGTAAACACCCAAAAGAATATATATGTGGAATTGATGACTCCACCATCGCTGCCGATTTCTGAATCGGCAGCGATGCGTTGCGCTGCTGATTTCTGAATCGGCAGCGACGCAGTTTTCGCTACTGATTTCTAAATTCGGCAGCGATGCAGTTTTTTGCTGCTAGAAATCAGCAGTGACGCACGATTTTCACTTGTTGATTTCCGATTCGCGGCGACGTAGTTTTCGTTGCCGATTTCTGAATCGGCAGTGACACAGTTTTTAAATTGTCTTAAGGAGTTGGGAGGGAGGGGTAAAACCGGTTTTGGGAGAGACCAAAACAAGGATAAGAACACATCTAAACCAACCCCAAACACCCCACCTCATTTAATGGGGAGTATAAATACAAGGAGGAGAGAGAAGGTGACCCTTCCTTTTCCCAAAGTTGTCTGCAGCAGCTGCATGTTGCTCTTCCCTTCCTCCTTCCCAACAGGAACCTAAACCAAACTAGCAGAGAGTGCCTTATGAACATATGAGGGAGAGTTGAGACCTTGAGAGAAGAGTGGACAGCTGCCTAGAGGGAATGGAAAAGGGGGGCCAGAAAACGTGAGAGGAAGAAGAAGGAGGAGAACCAACAGGAGAGGAGAAAGAATACTATCAAACCTTCCCCAAACTTAGTTAGATTCGAAAGGTATGGGTCATGAAACTCCCTTCCTCCTTTTCCTTAAGACCCAAAACCAGAAATGAAGAAGAAGACCCTAAGAAAATTGACCTAAGACCTAAGCTAGGTGTGAAGGAAACTGAAATTAACTAAGAGGATAAGGAAACAGAAATGAAATGAGGCTAATTCCCAGAACACCTAACAAAGAAAAAATGAATAAAATGGAAAGAACAAGTCATGGTAGAGGGCTGGCCTTAACTATGGGGTTGGCCAGCATGCATGTGTGTGTTTGGCTGGAATTTATTGAAAGATTATATGCTGGAATTGATGGTTTCAACTTGTGTGTTCTACTGGAAATTGTTGAAAGATTATATGATGCAATTGATGGTTTCAATGTGTGTGTTTTGCTGGAACTTAGTGACAGTTTATTTGCTGGGGTTGTTACAGCATGTGTGATGTGTGTTCATGCCAAAATGTGTGTTAGGCAGTGAATTTGCGATTCGCTGTCGAAACTGAGTCTTCTGCAGCAAATTAGCATTCGGTGCCGATTTGTGTGTTCTGCAGCGAACTTGTGATTCGCTACCAAAACTGTGTCGTTTGCAACAAATTACCATTCGTTGCCGAAGTTGAGTTGTCTGCAACGAATTTGTGATTCGCTATCGAAACTGAGTTCCTGCAGCGAATGCTAATTCACTGCTGAATCGTGTGTTCTGTAGCGAAGTTGTGATTCGCTGTCGAAGTTGAGTTGTCTGCAGCGAATTTGAGATTGGCTGCCAAAACTGTGTCATCTGCAGTGAATTAGCATTCGCTGCCGAAGTTGAGTTGTCTGTAGTGAATTTGTGATTCACTAATTCGCTGCTGAAGTTGAGTTGTCTGCAGCGAATTTGTGATTCGCTACCACAACTAAGTTCCTGCAGCGAATTAGCATTCGCTGTCGAATCGTGTGTTCTGGAGTGATGTTGTGATTCGCTGTCGAAGTTGAGTTGTCTGCAGCGAATTTGTGATTCGCTACCGAAACTGAGTTGTCCGCACCGAATTAGCTTTCACTACTGAATTATGTGTTCGCAATGTGAAATTGTGATTTGCTGCCGAAACCATGTCGTCTGCAGCGAATTAGCATTCGCTGTTGAAGTTGAGTTGTCTGCAACGAATTTGTGATTCGCTGCCAAAACTGAGTTCCTGCCGAATCGTATGTTCTGCAGCGAAGTTGTGATTCGCTATCAAAGTTGAGTTGCCTACAACGAATTTGTGATTCGCTGCCAAAACTGAGTTGCCTACAACGAATTAGCATTCGCTGCCGAATCGTGTGTTATGTAGTGAAGTTGTGATTCGCTGCCGAGGTTGAGTTGTCTGCAGCAAATTTGTGATTCGCTGTCAAAACTGAGTTTCCTGCAGCGAATTAGTATTCGCTGCCGAATTGTGTGTTCTACAATTGTGATTCATTGTCGAAGTTGTATTGTTTGTAGTGAATTTGTGACTCGCTGCCGAAATTGAGTTGTCTGTAGCGAAGTAGCATTTTCTGCCGCAAAACATGTTGGCAGCGAACCGATTTATTTGCGATATTGTGGCGCCGCAAATGAACCGATTTTATTTGCCAATTGCTTGATCGCGGCGAACCAACCGCTCTTGATTTCTACAATAGGCCTCCTAGGTAGAAATGACTTAAATGCTAGTAACAATTTCATGGTATGATGGTGTAAAATATGGAAAACTTGAATGTGAACATATGAACTCTTGAAATAAGTGTGGTGATGAATGTGATTCAAAGATACAAATGTACTGATTTGTGACCATTGATGTCTTAGGTGGTACGGTCGGGATTGGACCATCATCGAGACAAGAACAATCCACAAGTGGAGTAGGTAGGTGACTTTCACCTTCCTTTTTCATCCGTTGAATAATGAAATACTTTATCATGAATGTTACCATAGTTGGTGCATTTATATGTACTACAAGTTTATTATACCAAGTACATGAAGAAACTATAAATGTCATGCTTCAAACATGGGATAATGTTAATACTTCATTAAACTGCCAGACCGTTTAATTATCATTATTATTATTAAGTAATTGCATTCTCTTAAATGTTTTGTCTTTGCATGAGGACGTCACACCAACGAGATGCCTAGGAAACCTAATACACAGGAACCTACTTTTGCAAGGAATCATGTAGTTGGATTCTAATTCACGATGTATTTTGTATGAATCACTGTACTAAACGTTTAACTTTTATTAGATCCTTTTATTTAAATTCGTGATGACTATTAGTAGGATAGGAATGCAAACTCATGTTTATGTATGTATATTTTTAATGTGAACTTCTAATCATGCAAACATAATATTATTTGTTTATCTAAGATTCACTTTTAAATGAAATGTTGATTGTTGTTGATGTATGGATTGTACTTGATGATGTGAGAGAACATGTTCGCCGATTACTGACCCGATGTGTGACAAGTACAAAAAAAAATTACCATTGTTTTGGGCTTGAAAAGCCGGGTTGTTACAATAAGTGTTTTTTTAGTTTGTTGGATAATGTTAGGACAAACCAATATTTTTGCAAATTTATTTACGTAACATAGTTAATTAATACATGTTGTCGTCATAATTTTATAAAGGTTCGATAGAAGTCATGGATGATCGTTCATGGATGTATCGAGATTCACCCCAAGGATTACAGAGGATGGATTATTGTAATGGTGTTTAGGGTTTTATTAATTTTGCAACATCTATTCCCGAAATTTTACTGGAGGCGGTATTAGGTGTCCATATAGGAAGTGTGAAAATAAAAAGTATCTCGATCCAGATGTTGTAAAGATGCATCTTCTACATAAAGAGTTCATGAAGAATTACCTGTGTTGGTATGCACACGAAGAAGTATTTGTTCGTAATAAGAGCATGAGAGAAAGGATGGTTGGGTCAACTTCTAGTGCTAGCAATTTGCAGGGAGTTGCAAATGACAACAATAATCATTACAGGAATATGGTTATGGATGCAATAAGAATGAATCAAGGTAATGCCAGTCAATGTCCAATCATAGAAGAAGAACCTAATGCAGATGCAACTAGGTTTTTTGATTTGTTGAAAGATTTTGACGAACCATTATCAGATGGCTGCATGAACCACAGTAAATTATCAGCCGTAGCACAGGTGTTCATCATTTAGTCAGATCACGGGTTGAGTAAGGTCGGTTATAACAAGATTATCGAATAGGCAAGAAGCATTTTACCTGAAGGGAACAGGTTGAAAGAGAACTTTTATGCTACAAAGTCCATGATGAACCTCTTGGTTTAGAATACCAGAAAATTAACATGTGCCATAACTTTTGCATCTTATACTACCTAAAGGGAACATTAAAAGGTATGATTCTCCTTTCCTTATCTTTGTATTTTTTTACTTTTTTTTATTTTAATTATGATTATTTTTGTGGTGTTCTTTGTTTTGTGTATTGTTTGTAGATAAAATCTTGAAATCAACACACTATTAAGGTAAACATTTTTCATTCCTAAAGTCTTTATTTTTTTCTTTTTATTTGTTCAATTTATTTTATTATTTGTATTCCCATAATAATTGAAAATTTTGTTAAATTTGAATTGTTATTGTTGAATTTACCTTTAATATGTTAATTGAAATATAGAATTAAATTTAATTAGTTTATCTTAATTTTATTGTATTATTTCTTGTTATGTTTTTTATTATTTAGATTAATTTTAATTGTTATTTATGAATTTGTATAGATGTTAGTTGAAAATATATAGATGTTGAATTTCTATAGATGTTAGGTTGTATAGAGTTGATTGTGCAATATTTAAGTAATTATTCGTATAAATTTATGTAGATGTGTAGAATGAAAATTGGCTTGTGGATATTATCAATATTTGTAAGTATGAAAACTGTGGGTAATCTCTAATATAGGAGAGGTGTTGACGAATTTTTTTTAAATAATTGAATTTAATTATTTAATTATTCGTATAAATTTGTGTAGATATGTAGAATGAAAATTGAATTATTTTATTGTTTGTATTGTAATAACTATTTGAAAATTTAGTCTCTTTTAATTGTTATTGTTGAATTTTCCATGGAAATGAAGAATTAAATTTCATTGTTTTATCTCAATTTTATTATATTATTGATTGTTATGCTTTTTTTTATTATTTCCATTAATTTTAATTGTCATTTATGCATTTCTATAGATGTTAGTTGAAAATATATAGATGTTAAATTTCTATAGATGTTAGGTTGTATATAAGATTTTCCAATGGAGTTAATTGGTTTGTGGTTATTGTAAAGATTTGCAGGTTTGAAAACTGTTGGTAGTCTCCAGTATAGGGGAGGTGCTGTCGAATTTTTTTTAAATAATCGAAGTTAATTATGTAATTATTCATATAAATTTGTGTAGATGCGTAGAATAAAATCAACATGACGTCGTCAGCAGACGGTTGCAACTAGTTCTTCTAGCAGCGAGGATGACTTATCCTTAGGTGCTGATCACGAAGAGGCACCTGCGTCAACTTGTGATGCTGCCTCTTCTAGCGCGGTTTCACAGCGCAAAGGCGGTGTGCCTTCATAGCGGGGTCAATTCACCCGTAAGTACTAGGATGGAAGGATAACCTTTCAATGTTAGTTTGTTTAGGGTTTAGTTTTTTTTTACTTATAACATAATTTATGAACAACTAATTAATATTTTATTAATTTTATTTAATTTCAGATTCACAAACATTGAGGCTGCCCGAACAATAACATTGGCTTTTAAATTGTCGATGGAGATTCCATTATTTCAATGGAGTCAGGTTTCCAAACATCCTAAATGGAGACCTAATATCGATGCATGGTTTTAACGATTTCAGGTAGGTGTTAACTTCTAATTTCAAACTTATTTTTAATAAATTATTTTTATAATTTTATATCTTGTACTCTTTTTATTTTAAATGAATTATTTATACACAACATAAATTTGAGCGGGATAGCGCGAAAAACAATATTGTGAGGAGGGTATGGGAGAATCACGCGGCAACTAGATAACAACAAAAATAATATAATTTTTTGTTTTATAATTTTATGTTCTAAATTCTAATTTGTTACTATGAAGTAGGTTGCGTGATTTTTGGTATGACACATAAAAAAAAAAAAGCAAAAAGATATGCGAGAGATAACGGTCTAGAAGGCTGGAATGAGGTGGCGGTTTGGCGGGAATTCAAACCGCCATTCATCTCGGGGGATATATGGACGCAATATATTAAGCACGTGACATCTGAGTGGTTCGCACGACGCTCACATTTCGGTGCCGACAACCGGAACCAGCAAATTCATGGTTCGGTGACCACACACATCGGCGGCTCTGTCTCGTTCAGTGCACATGCGAAGCGGATGGTAAGATTAATTTAAATGAAATATATTGTTAATTAATTTGTTGTTGCTTATAAATATATTTAACTTGCAACCTTTTTTTCCTTATAGGCTAAGTTTCTTGGACGTGAGCCGAGTCCAATGGAGTTGTTTGTAGAGACACACGTTGTAAACCCTAGGAAAATAAATAAATACATATAAATAAAAGTGAAGAAATTCATGCATATGGTTAAATAAAAACAGGAATTCAGAAATTTTTGAATATAAATTTCTGGGCGAAATAATTTGAGACATTATAATAAACCCGGTACTGTTGAGGGTTGGGTTTAATTGAAGAGACTAATACACTTAAAGGAAAAGAGGGCCTAAATGCAAATAAGGGAAATTATAGAGTATAAATACCCTCTCCTCACCAAAAATCTGGAGGAACCATAAGGAAAGAAAGTAGGAAGTTTTGTATCCATTCTTGCAAAATCAAGAGAGAAACACTAAAATTTCAAGAACTCATCCAAGATTAAGGGTTTATAGATGGGATAAACACTTGTGTGCAAGGGATTAACAAGAAAATTGAATAAGAACAAAAGAAAGGAGGGAATTGAAAATCTTCAACTGGTTGAAGATCAAAATCTTAATTCGGACAGGGTAAGGTGTTCTAAACATGATCTTAAAAATTTATTTCAAATTCAATAATGAATTGATGCCTTGATATTGAATTATAGGTTAGGGTTCTTAGACATGAATTGGACAAAAAGTATTTGTTGTTAAAATTAAATTAATTCATGTGTGGTATATAGTTTATGAAAGTATTGTGTGAAGGGAAGGGGGTGACGAATCTGGACAGACCCGTCTCCTAACTTTCGGTGACATTTCAGGTAGGAAGATGAGGGAACCTCATAGAAATTGTAGATTTGGATGTTAGCTAACCAAGGAAACTAGTCTTACTCAATTTAAAGATGTAGAACTTCAGTTATGGGTTGCCAACTGAGATTGAGTCATGACTGATTCTGTAGGGCAGTAGGACTTATTAGTTAATGAGCAATTTTGACTATCTTAGAGGCAGAACTGGGTTCTCCTTCCTTCAGAGAACTTGTAGCCTTGTGTCTTAGCTTTCTAACAAGATTAATCTCACTTAAAATGGAGTTCGAGAACTGTAGATATAGTTAAAAATCTGATGAGTGTTTAGACAGTAACAGTTTAATGTCTAGACAGTAACGGTTGGACAGTAATAGTTCAATGTCTAGATAGTAACATTGGATAATAACAGTTCAATGTCTAGACAGTAACGGTTGGATAGTAACAGTTAAACAGTAACAATTCAATGTCTAGACAGTAACAGTTGGACAATAATAGTTCAATGTCTAGACAATAATAATTGGACAATAACAATTCAAAGTTAAACAGTAACAGTAGACTTTCACGTGAATACTATATGTAAGAATATAAAAGAATTGAGTCATACGAACACTTGCACATTGAGATACTAACTTTAAAAATATACATGATATATGTATGTATGTTATTATGAGAAAATGAACATGCATTGAAAGTAACATATGAGTAATGGATGAATATGGATTCTCTATAATATCAGCTTGAAGGAATTTTTTAGTACTTAAAAGTGCATTTTTATCAAGGTTTTATATCATCATTTTGCACTTAAAGTATCAATAACTCCTTAACTAGAGCATGTTTTATAATATCATGTCTAATACTATACGATACCATTAATTTATGGTAAATGTTCATCTTAAATGCAGGCCTATCACATAAACAAAAGGATTGATTGATGAGTTTAACTTCTGAAATTTAGAAGACAACAAGAGGGCCAAGCTTAGAAAAGAGATGCTGGTTTAGTCAAAACTAGAACACTGTTCGGTCATTGGATCACAACTGGAGTTGTAGAACTTAGATTTAGGTCTGCTCTATATGGATGGAAAGCTAAGACATAGGCCTAAAACTTTTATAGGAGTCCAAGATTCAAAAAAGCTATTTTTAAGTTCAAATTGTAGCAACAACGGAGAAGTCCAAATCGTCTCGTAGCCCGCATAATGTTTAGTGTTCACCCTATATCTCGAGTTCTAGAAGTCCAAATAACCTCATTTTTTTTTGTAGGAAAGTTGAGATAATTTCCTAGAACGTTCATGAAGACAGTCTGTTCAAATTCTGATGTTAGCAATGATGTTTTGTTCAGACAAGAAGATAAGGATTATCACTAAGTTAAGATGTGGTCACCCACTTAACAATTAGTCAACAAATCAATAGTTTGAAATTTTGGGCTATAAAAGGAGGCATTTGCCATGCATTTAGGCATCTTGGTTTTCAGATCAAGATCACACTCCTTATTTCTTACGTTATATTTTTGTAATGTTTAAGTTTTATTTCATGTTATATTTTCCTTAATCTCTTGTTTATGCTTTTCATTTCCGTTACTATTCTTATGTTCTTATGTTGTTTATTTATGTTTCTCTTCTTCATTATGTTTAGCTAAGTTTATTATGTCAAGGTGAAAAGGTTTCACTAATGGTATTAAGATAAGTATAATAAACTCAATATGAACTTCAATGCTTATATCCTAAACAACTTGCTATTAACATATCTTATCGTTTTTATCTTATTAATACTTAATACCTTACTTGTTAAATGATTAATCTAGATTTGTGTTGTATAACACTTGATACAACAAATGCTTGGCACTTTCATAGCCAACCGTATGGTATAACCTACACCTGTGCTATGAAATGAACTTGATTTGTTATTAACATAAGTTAGCATCATGAATTCATGACAATATTTAAAAGTTTGGTGTTACTTAAATAAGATAATTAATATGATTATGTTAATAATGTATAATGAGCTATTAATGACAAATCATCTTATTGGAACCTTCTTTGTGTGTGGTTTCTAGTTGAGTAATGAAAAGAGTTTATATTATACTTATTTGAAATACCATTAGTGGATCCTCTAACCTTGACAACTGTTTTTATCATTGTTTAATCTTTACATTAATCTTACATGTCAAAGTCCTCTGTAACTCATCATCATCATCATCATCATCATCATTATCATTTATAATTTATATAGTTAACCTCCTTGTGGTTCGACCCCGGTCTTACCGGGTTATTTATTACTTCGACACTCCTGCACTTGAGAGAAGACATCAATCTTTTGGTCGTGTCAAGTTTTTTGCGCCGTTCTTGGGGAGGTAAATTCTTGTATAAATTATAATATTTATTTTATTTTCTCTTTTCATTTTTTTTATCTAATGTTTGTTTCTTTTCTTTTCTTTTTTTCCTTCCTTTTATTGTTTTCCTACACTTGCATAAGAGTTTGGTAATGTATATTAAGTGGTAGACTTTGTAGGGTATCCTCATTATTCTCAGAAAATATGGCCGAAGAAGATAACTAGTTGCTTCATAATAAGAATAACCGTATTAGAACACTTTGAGACCACATGAACCCTATAAGAACAAGTGCACCCTCATGCATAGTTTTCCCTCCTGATGCATCTCATTTTAATTTTAAGCCAGTTATTATTCAACGTTTACCTTCTTTTCATGGCTTAGATTTAGAAAATCCATACTTGCATTTAAAGGAATTTGAGGAGGTCTGTAACACCTATAATGACTTAAATTGTAGCATGAACACCATCAGATTAAAGCTTTTTCCTTTTTCATTAAAAGATAAAGCTAAAACATGGCTATAAAATTTGATACCAGGATCCATTCATGCTTGGGATGAAATGCAATAACAATTTTTAAAGAAGTTTTTTCCATCTCACAGAACAAACTCTTTCAAAAGACAAATCACCACTTTCACTCAAAAACCAGGGAAAACATTTTACCAATGTTGGGATAGGTATCGAGACTTACTTAATACTTGCCCTCATCATGGTTTTGAAACATGGAGATTGGTTTCACATTTTTATGAAGGGTTAACACCTAAAGATAGACAAATGGTGGAATTGATGTGTAATGGAACTTTTAAAGATAAAGACCCTAATGAAGCAATGGAGTACTTAGACTTGCTAGCTGAAAATGCTTAAAATTAGGACACAACAGGCACTTATAAGGCACCAAGTAAAACTCAACCTCATACATCTAGCGGAGGAATATACAACCTTAGAGAAGATCATGACCTCCAAGCCAAGTTTGCATCTTTAGCTAGAAAAGTCGAGGCACTAGAATTGAAAAGGAGTGGTCAATTAAAATCTGTTCAAGATATTGCGTGTCAAATCTGTGAAACCAATGAACATTCAACCAATGACTGTCCAACTTTGCCTTCTTTCAAGGAATGCCTCCATAAACAAGCCCATACTTTAAACATTTTCCAAAGGCCCAATCATAACCTATACTCACAAACATACAACCTTGGTTGGAGAAATCACCTAAATTTCAGTTGGAAGAGTGATAACAATATGCACAAACTTCACAGCCACCATTTCAAGCACACCATAATTTCCAAAATTCTTATGGATATGTACCTCTTTATGCTCCACCTCCTAGAAGAAGTCTTGAGGAAACATTGCATGCATTCATTGAAAAGCAGGAGACAATCAACACTCAAAATGCTCAAACCATGATAGATCTAAAAGATGTTCTTACAAAATTCACATCTGCTTTCAATTTTCAAGAGAAAGGTAAGTTTCCATCTCAACCACAGAAAAATCCAAAGGGGCAGTACAATGTAAATGCAAGTAGTTCCGGAAGCCAACACATGGATCAAGTCAAATTAGTCATCACTCTTCGCCATGGTAAGGTTATTGAAAAACCCATTCTTAAACCTTGTGAGAAAGAAGATGAGTCAATCTTTGAGGGTAAGGAAGGGGTTGAATCTGAACATTACAAAGAATAGACCGATTCCCCGCCAAAGACTTCCATTTCCTCATGCCATGACCAAACAAAGGAAAGTCAATCACAACTCTAAAATCTTTGAAACTTTCAAACAGGTAAGGATCAATATACCTTTGTTAGATGCTATTAAACAAGTATCTTCTTATGCTAAATTTTTGAAAGATTTGTGCACTGTGAAGAAAACTGAATGTGAAAAAGAAAGCCTTTTTAGCCGAACAAGTAAGTGCCATTTTTCAAAACAATAATGCTTTGAAATATAAAAACCCTGGTTGTCCTATAATTTCTTGCTTTATTGGAGAGCATAAAATTGAAAGAGCTTTACTTGATCTTGGAGCTAGTGTGAATTTACTTCCATATTCAGTTTTTTAGAGTCTCAATCTAGGTGAGTTAAAACAAACTTTTGTAACTCTTTTATTTGCCGATAGATCTGTAAAAGTGCCTAGAGGAATAATTGAGGATGTGTTAGTACAAGTTGATAAATTCATTTACCTTGTAGATTTTATTGTTTTGGACACACAACCTCTTGAAGCATGTAATTCATTTCCTGTTATTTTAGGACGTCCATTTCTTGCAACTTCTAATGCATTGATTAATTGTAGGAATGGACTGATGAAGCTATCATTTGAAAACATGACATTGGAGATGAATATTTTCAACATTTGCAAGCAACCTAGAGATGATAATGATTTACAAGAAGTAGATTTTATTGAAGAATTAGTTTATGATCTTAGTTTATGATCAACTTGAATCTACTTTGAGTAAAATTGAGTTTGATGAATCTGAAGATTTGCAAATGATTTATTCTTAGGAAGAAATCACGGATGAAAAAGGCATCGAAAATGTTGATGCTAATCTTTTATCAAGAGTGACAATAGATTCGACATCCGATATCACACAAATCGATGATTACTTTCCTGACAAATCCTTACTTTCTCTTAGATCAATGCCTTGGTTTGCTAATTTTGTCAATTTTCTTTCTTCATGAGATATGCCATCTCATTGGAGTACCCAAGACAAAAGAAAGTTTTTGAACGAAGTGAAGAACTTTTATTGGGATGACCCTAACTTATTCAAATATTGTCCTGATCAAATATTTTAAAGATGCATTCCTGACAATGAGGTAAGTAGTGTCATTAAATTTTGTCATTCTAAGGCATGTAGGGGTCATTTCTCATCAAAGAAGACAATTGCAAAAATCTTACAATGTGGATGTTATTGGCCCACCATGTTCAAGGACACGTATTCATTCTGTAAAACTTATGAAAATTGTCAAAAAGTTGATATTGATCAAAAAGTTTTACTTTATAATTCTCGACTCCATTTATTTCCTGGAAAGCTAAGATCAAGATGGAGCGGTCCATTTATTGAGAAACATATGTATCCTTATGGGGCCTTTGATATTGAGAATCCAAAGAATGACATTGTTTGAAAGCTTACTTTGATAATTTTCCTAGTGAAAATGAATCCATTGGTTTGAATGATCCTATAGATGAAGGTTGATTATTTTGTTTTTCTCACATTGTTTTTGTGTTTCTTTTTGGTGACTTATGTTTTGCTAGTCTCTCTCACCCTGGTCAAATGGTAGATAACGGTACTCTATGACTCTTAAGTTGGTTCTTTCAGTTTCCTATGATAATTGATATTTGTGTATATATTTGTGCAATTCTTTGCTCTTTCTCCCTTCTTTGAATCTTTTCTCCAATTCTCATTTGAAAATGGACACCATTCTTGAAAAATTGAGAAAGTATTTTCTCGCGCACTTTTGCAAAGAAATGTCGTGCAAACGACTGAAAGTTTGTCACAAATGTGCCATATGGACTTGTAATGCAACATGTCATTCTTTAGGAATGGTATCTGTAAACCGTGAAGATAAAATACAATTCATTAAGGATGACCTGAGTAAGGGGTCTTTAGATAATCTTTTATTGACTCTTGAGACGCATCCTAGTGGAGATGTGCATTATGCAATTCATGATTTATGGCCACAATTCTATAAAGAACATGCTCGACATAGTCTTAAGAATCGACTAAAAAAGACCCTGTTTGCTAATTTTTAAGAAAACTGGATGGGAAGCCTATCCCCGACCCATAGAGGTCGTTTAAGCCGTTCTTTGACGTAAAACCAAGGGAAGATGTGAGCCACAATCACAACTACGATTTAAGCCTTAGTTTGTAAAAAAATTATGTCTTTTGGTTTTATTAATAGCATAATTATTGTGTTTTGTTATTTTTTATATTTGTTTAAGTGTGTTTCAAGTTTGTCAGTGTTTACTGTTTCAGATGATGTCTTATATACTTTATCTTTCTACCTTAGGACATTGAGGACAATGTCTCGTTTTGGTTGGGGGGAGAGGGTAGTAGTTAAAAAAAAAACTAACTAATTGCTTTTGTTTTTAATAAAACCATTTGACAAAACTATTGTTACTAGGATGGTAGAGTAAATGAGTTCTTGAGACGCATCTTAGTAAACATTCTTAACAAGGTCTATCAGAATACTTCTTCAAATATTCAGGTTTACAAACTCTCGCAATATTATCAATTGATTCTACTTATATACTCATTTAAAAAGTATTCCTAAACTTTCATTTTCACACACACACTTTAACATAAGATTGTGGGTTACATATTGGATTATTACATTATTTATGTTCTTTTGTTAAAGGTAACAACTAAGGGAAAGGGATAGTATATTTGCAAAAAAAAAAAAAAAAAAAAAATGATAATAAATGTAATTAAATAAATAAATAAAAATGTAGATAATTTTGGTTTCGTAGCATCCCTAACCTAAGCAATTAAGCCCGAAGAGGTGTTTTAACACCTAATACCCTAAAGTCAACTGACTTGGGAGCTATTGGCCCAAAACTTGTTACATGGGTTAAGGAGAAAAGCTTAAGGGAATCAAACATTGCATTATCTACGTATCGATATCTCGCAACCCGAGTTACTAAGCTCGTAGGGGTGTCTCAACAGCTAATGCCCTAAGACCAACTGTCTGGGAGTCATTAGCCGAAAGCTCGTTACATGGATTAAAGATGCATTGTGTTTTAAGTTATATGTATATATATAGAAAAAGAAAAAAAAAGATAATAATCCCAACCCAAGGAAATTAACCTTAGAAAAACATTAAAACATAATATTGTTTTCTTCCAATAAAAGCCCCATCATCTATGTTTTAATACATTGAGCACATAAAAAGAAAGTTTATTAATATTTTGTTTAAGAAGTATAAAGCAGATATATAAATTTAATGAGAGTTTGTTTACTTGGATAGATTAATGGAAGTTGAATGATGAATGCCTTGCTTTGTGGAACTTACAAATTATTTTTCTATTTTAACGCTTTAATTACTAGGGACTAGTAAGAAGCTGGTTGGGGGGGGTGTTTAGTACTTAAAAGTGCATTTTTATCAAGGTTTTATGTCATCATTTTGCACTTAAAGTATCAATAACTCCTTAATTAGAGCATGTTTTATAATATCATGTCTAATACTATAAGATACCATTAATTAATGGTAAATGTTCATCTTAAATGTAGGCTTATCATATAAATGAAAGGATTGATTGATTAGTTTAACTTCTGAAATTTAGAAGACTAGGAGAGGGCCAAGCGTAGAAAAGAGATGCTGGTTCAGTCCAAACTGGAATACTGTTCGGTTATTGGATCATAACTGGAGCTGTAGAACTAGGATTTAGGTCTACTCTATATGGATGGAAAGCTAAGACATAGGCCTAAAACTTTCATGAGGAGTCCAAGATTTAAAAAAGCTATTTTCAAGTTTAAATTGTAGTAACAACAGAGAAGTCTAAATCTGTCTCGCAGCCCAGATACTGTTTAGTGTTCAGCTCATATCTCGAGTTCTAGAAGTCCAAATGATCTCTTTTTTTTATTGGAAAGCTTAGAGAATTTCCTAGAATTTTCATGAAGACAGTTTGTTCAAATTCTGATGTTAGCAATGGCATTTTGTGCAGACAAGAAGATAAGGATTGTCACCAAGTCAAGATGTGGTCACCCACTCAACAATTAGTCAACAAATCAATAGTTTGAAATTTTGGGCTATAAAAGGAGGCATTTGCCATGCATTTAGTCATCATGGTTTTCAGATCAAGATCATGCTTTTTATTTCTTTCTTTATATTTTTGTAATGTTTAAGTTTTATTTCATGTTATATTTTTCTTAATCTCTTGTTTATGCTTTTCATTTCCTTTACTATTCTTATGTTGTTTATTTATGTTTCTCTTCTTTATTATGTTTAGTTAAGTTTATTATGTCAAGGTGAAAAGGTTTCACTAATGGTGTTAAGATAAGTATAATATAAACTCAATATGGACTTCAATGCTTATATCCTAAACAACTTGCTATTAACATGTTTATCATTTTATCTTATTAATTCTTAATACATTACTTGTTAAATGGTTAATCAAGATTTGTGTTGTATAACACTAGGTACAACAAATGCATGGCACTTTCATAGCCAACCGTATGGTATAACCTACACCTGTGCTATGAAAGGAACTTGATTTGTTATTAACATAAGTTAGCATCATGAATTCATGACAATATTTAAAAGTTTGGTGTTACTTAAATCATATAATTAATATGATTATGTTAATAATTTATAATGAGCTATTAATGACAAATCATCCGATTGGAACCTTCTTTGTGTGTGGTTTCCAGTTGAGTAATGAAAAGAGTTTATATTATACTAATTTGAAATACCATTAGTGGATCCTCTAACCTTGACAACTGTTTTTATGATTGTTTAATCTTTACATTAATCTTACATCTCAAAATCCTCTTTGACTCATCATCATCATTACTATTATTATTATTATTATTATTATTATTATTATTATTATTATTATTATTATTATTATTTATAATTTATATAGTTAACCTCCCTATGGTTCGACCCTGGTCTTGCCGGGTTATTTATTACTTCAATACTCCTGCACTTGGGAGAAGACATTAATCTTTTGGTCGTGTCAGGAATCATAACCAAAAACTTCCTTATGATTCAAGAGGAGCAACCAGGATTGGATCTTCTGTTAGGGGAGGTCGCGAGACAGGCGAAGCAGGTGCGTGATTTTCCTCCTATGTGCACTTATAGAATTTAAAATTCTTCTGGTGAATGCAATTACAATAAATATCATGTTTAGTGTAAATAAAGTCTAACGTATTTACAAGATTAGCTTCGGCTAATGGCATCCGTGATAGGATTGCCGGGAGATGAATTACAAGATTAGCTTTGGCTAATGGCATCCGTGATAGGATTGCCGGGAGATGAATTACAAGATTAGCTTTGGCTAATGGCATCCGTGATAGGATTACAAGATTAGACTTTGCAAGGTCACCCAGTTCATGCAAGTAAATAAGAGTATTCAAATTAAGAATATGCAAATGAGTGTTAATTGGGTTTAAAAGATTTACAAGCAAAATATAAGTTGTCTGTTAGAATTCTTATGGATCCGATAGAAAATTAATACTTCAATCATATACATTACATGAGCATAGATATATTTCTTTATCAATAAAAAGGTATGTTTATTTATGTAACAGGTCCATCAAATATCCCGGGAGATCATTAGTTTAGGACTCTACTTTGTCAGGCTTATGTAAATATTTAACTTAAACAAAAGGGAATTAACGTGTTATTTTTGTGTAAACCTTGATGTATTTATAAAACTTCAGCTTAGCATGTAGTATTTTAGTTATCTTGTAATTAACCCTTTTGAAATGCTTAAGAACACTTATTATGTTGTAAACGCTTTCTTTGCATGTTAGTATTCCTTTTCTTTTAAATTTTATGATATGATATGTGGGCTCTATTCATATTGAACTTACTCATAGGATATATATATTGTGTGGATTGTATGAGGTGTTGAATTATGATGTTTGATATAAGGTCCAGAATTATGGGACTTTGTGATGATGGGTTGTTTGAGTAAATTGATAATAGTCGATAACTTAGGATGCCCTAAATAAAAACAAAACTCTGCTGAATTTTTGGTAAATTAAAAAAAATAAAAATTTACCTTAAAATTAAGATATGTTGGGATCTTTTAACATTGATCAAGTCGTACGGGATCACATTACAGCTTGGTATCAGATCCCTGGTATGGGTTCTGGGAAGAATTCAAAAGAGGTTGTTAATGTTCATTAATTTATTGCTGGATGGAATATACCCGTCAAGAGATTAGAACAGATCTAACCTCTGCAGGGAGGGGGATTAGAGATACAGACTTTTCCAAGGGGTAAGAAGAAAGCCCTTTGGAAGATACTGCTTCACATGCACCGGTAGTATTGACTCAAGTAGGGCATGAAGAATCAATGGGTTCTCAAATTAGACAAGCACCAAGACAAACTGGGGATGTTTGGCTAACCGTGTCAGCCCCACGGAAACGAGTAGAGGAGCTCCCTTAGACTACACCGCAGGGCCATCTGTTTCTTATGTTGATCCGATGCTCCCGGCCTAGCTAGTCAAAGTAGTAATGGAAGGTATGGCTAATGCTGCCACTCCTATGCTAGCACCCCCACCCGCACCCATCATACCAACCATTTTAGAAGCAGCTACAACTAATAATGATGTGGTACATCTAGTTCATTTGGTGAAAAGTATGAGAGAAATGAGTTGTGAACCCTACTCAGGTGAACAAGATGCTGAAGTGGCGGGAAGGTGGATTAGAAAGGTGGAGAAAACAATGATTCAAATTAAGATACCACATGATCTCGTGGATAGATTGTGCTACACAATTACTATCGACGGTGCTATGACTTGGTGGGAGACAATTCAGTTGAGGAGGGCTATAAAAACCCTATCCTGGGATGATTTCAAGACAGAGTTTGAGAATCAATATTACTCCAAATATCATCAAAAGATGAAGGAACATGAATTCCTAGCTTTCAGACAAGAGGTAATGTCAGTACTCGAGTACGAGAGACAATTTCATGACCTCTCACTATTCGCACCACATTATGTCCCATCAGAACAACACACGATAGAAAAGTTAAGGGATGGCTTCAGACAAGAATTGAAGCAGGGGTTGATTGCTTTACAATTCAAGACAGTAAGGGAACTGATTAAAGCAGTATAGGTGACACGACCAAAAGATTGATGTCTTCTCCCAAGTGTAGGAGTGTCAAAGTAATAAATAACCCGACAAGACTAGGGTCGAACCACATGGAGGTTAACTATATAAATTATAAATAATAACAATAACAATAACAATAATGATGATGATGATGATGATGATAATGATGATGATGATGAATTTAAGAGGACTTTCAGATGTAAGATTAATGTAAGTATTAAACAAGGATAAAATAATTATCAAGGTTAGAGGATCCACTAATGGTATTTCAAACAAGTATAGTATAAACTCTTTTTATTACTCAACTAGAAACCACACACAAAGGAGGTTTCAATCGGATTATAAAGTGTTAACATGGTTACATTAGTTATCTTATCCGAATAATGCTAATACTTGTAAATGTTGTCAGGTATTCATGATTATAACTTATGTTAACAACAAAATCAAGTTCCTTTCATAGCACACATGTTGGTTATACCATATGGTTGGGCTATGAAAGTGCCAAGTATTTGTTGTGCCAGGTATTATACAACATAAATCTAGATTAACCATTTAACAAGTAAAGTATTAAAAGTGAACAAGATAACAAATACAAAACATGTTAGTATCAAACATTAAGGTCCATGTTCAATTTATACTATACTTATTCTTACACCATTAGTATAACCTTTTCATCTTGACATAATAAACTTAACTAAACATAGTAAAAGAGAGAAACATAAATAAACTAGATAAGAACATAAATAAAATAAAAGTTAACTAAGTAAAGGAAAGGAAATGAGAAGCATAAACAAGAGATTAATATAAGCAAAACTTAAGCATTACAATAAAGAGAGAGAAAGAACATGATCTTGATCTGAAAACGATGATGCCTAAATGCATGGCAAATGCCTCCTTTTATAGGCCAAAATTGGAAACTATTGATTTGTTAACTAATTGTTGAGTGGGTGGCCACATCTTGACTTGGTGACAATCCTTATCTTCTTGTCTGAACAAAACGTCATTGCTATCATCAATATTTGAACTGACTTTCCTAAAAGTTCTAGGAAATTATCTCAGCTTTCTAACAAAAAAAATTGAGGTCATTTGGACTTTTAAAACTCAAGATATTGGTTGAACACTGAATGTGTCTAGGCCGCAGGGATTCGACTTCTCCGTTGTTGCCAAGGTTTGGACTTCCAAACAGCAGAATTGAGTCTTGCATTCCCATGAATGTTTTAGGCCTATGTCTTAGCTTTCTAGCCATATAAACCAAATTAAAATCCAAGAGCTACAGCTCTAGATATGACCAAATGACTGAACAGTGTTCTAATTTGGACTGAACTAGCATCTCTTTTCTAAGCTTCACCCTCTCTTTGTCTTCTCAATTTTAGTAGTTGAACTCATCAATCAATCCTTTGATTCATGTGATAGGCCTGCATTTAAGATGAACATTTACCATAAATTAAAGGTATCTTATAGTATCAGACTTGTTATTATAAAACATGCTTTAGTTAAGGAGTTATTGATACTTCAAGTGCAAAAATGCTGATATAAAACCTTGATAAAAATACACTTTTAAGTACTAATCAACAGGCCTTGAAGGCTTGTATGGAAGAAGGCCAATAGAGTCACGGGGGTGCAAGAAAATGAAAGGATATGGAATTTTTAGGCAGGCCACCGCTTCCAAAGAAAGGTAGAAGCGAACAATTCCTTCAATTCAAAAAGAAAAGGGGGACATCAACTAGCTCCTGACAGAATATCAGTGGGAAGTCGGGAAGTGGTCAGACCCACTCCAGGGATATAGCTGCGAGGGGGCATAATGAACAAAAGGAAATTGTCTACCCTCAATGTGCTTAGTGTGAACAAAGACACCCCGGGAGTTGCTTGGTTTCTCCTAGACGATGCTACATATATCGAGGAGAAGGTCATAAGTGGAGAACCTGCCAATACTTGGGAAGAGGATGTCATCACTGTGGTGAGAAGGGTCACTTTAAAAAGGAATGCCCCTAGTTAAACACTAAACAGCCTTAGAGACATAGGTAGCAAAGTCAGAGTCATCGCAGAAGACATCACAAGAACAGACCGGGAAGGTCGTCTTAGTTAGGAGTTAACTCAAATAGGGGACGACCTAGAGTGCAAAATGAAAGGGATCAAGGAAGGGTTTTCCATATGACCTAGGAGGATGTCAGAGCATCATTAGATGTGGTGGTAAGTATGCTGCAAATGAATGACTATCAAATGCATGTTTTATTTAATTCTGGTGCCACTCACTCCTTTATAACAAATAAAAATGTAACCAAATTGAGTAAGGAAACAAAAAAGGTAGAAAAAGGATTTATTATTGGGATACCTTTGGGTAAAACTGTGGAAACAAATGTTGTATTTGAAAGGGTGGGAATTAACATTAATGGGTGTAAACTAGAAGCAGATATAATACCCCTAGAATTAAGTGATTTTGATATAATTCCAAGTATGAATTGGTTGGGCAAAAATAAGGCTCGTCTAGACTGCTTTACAAAAACAGTAACCTTTCAAGGGGTTAAGGGTGAAACAATGTTCTTCAAGGGGGAGAGAATTTCCAACTTTACAAATATAATCTCAGGTATGGTTACGAGAAAACTACTAAAGAAAAGCTGTACAACATACCTTGCCTGTGTGATAAATTCAAAAAAGAGTAAAATAGGACTATCTGACATTCCAATTGTGAGGGAATTTCCAGACGTATTTCTGGAAGAATTGCCAAGACTACCCCTAGAAAGAGAAGTTGAAGTCACCATCGACATATTGCCTGAGGTGTCTCATATAGCCCAACCACCGTATAGAATGGCCCTAAAAGAATTGGATGAGTTAAAAATTCAATTGTAGGAGCTTTTAGACAAAGGGTTCATACGACCAAGCAACTCACCTTAGGGGGCACCTATATTATTTGTGAAGAAGAAAGATGGAACGTTGAGGCTTTGCATAGATTATCGTCAGCTGAATAAAATGATGGTAAAGAACAAATATCCGCTTTCATGGATAAATGATTTGTTTGATCAGTTGAAGGGTGCTAAAGTATTCTCAAAGATTGATTTAAGATCAGGATACTACTATATGCGAATCAAAGGGCAAGATGTGCCAAAAACTGCCTTCAGAACTCGCTACGGACACTTCGAGTTCTTGGTGCTACCCTTTGGATTAACTAATGCTCCAACACTTTTTATGGATTTAATGAACCGAGTATTCCAACCATACCTTGATAAGTTTCCCTTAAACAAAAGTTACTACGAGAGGCTCACGAGTCTAAGTTCATTATATATCTAGGTAGTACTATGATGTACCAGGATCTGAAACAGTACTATTGGTGGCCAAATATGAAAAAAGAAGTGGCTGGCTACGTGGCAAAATGTAGTATTTGCCAACAAGTAAAAGTAAAATATCAAAAACTGACAGGGCTGTTACAACCATTACCAATCCCTAAGTGGAAGTGGGAGATGATCATAATGGACTTTGTGTCGGGACTACCCAGAGGAAAGAGGAGAAATGATGCAATCAGGGTCATTGTGGATAGACTAACTAAGTCTACCCTTTTCCTACCAATAAAGAAGACAGATCTAGTTGACAAGTTGGCTAAGATTTATGTGAACAAAGTTGTAAGGCTTCATGGAGTCCTAACATCAATTGTTTCAAACCGAGACCCAAGATTTACTTCACGTCTCTGGCCGAGCATACAACGTGCCTTGGGAATAAATTTGAGTATCGACGCCTTTCATCCACAGACTGATGGCCAATCTAAGAGAGTTATTCAAATCTTAGAGGATTTACTAAGGGCATGCGCTTTGGAATTTGGTGGAAACTGGGAGGAGCACCTGTCACTAGTAGAATTCATGTATAACAATAGTTATTAGACAACAATTGGAATGGCCCCATTTGAAGCTCTTTATGGCAGAAAGTGTAGGACACTCTTGTGTTGGGAAGAAGTTGGGGACAGAAAGCTGTAAGGATCGAATGAAGGTGGCTCGGGATAGACAGAAGAAGTATACAGATATTCGAAGAAGACCACTTGAATTTTGTATTGGAGATAAAGTATTTCTGAATGTAGCTCCATGGAAGCACATGTTGAGATTCGGCATGAAAGGCAAGTTAGCTTTGAGGTTCATTGGACCATTTGAAATCCAAAAACGTATCAGACCTATAGCATATGAAATAAACTTGCCCTCATAGTTGGCCAATGTTCATAATGTATTCCATGTTTCTTTGTCAGGAAAAACTGATGTAGACCCTTCGAGAGTGTTATCTCAAGTGCCAGTAGAGGTAAAAGAAGACTTAACACTTGAGGTAAGACCGATAAAGATACTCGATTGGGGCAAGAAAGAATTTCATAATAAGAAAGTTCCCATCATCAAAGTCTTATGGCGAAGCTCACAAATCGAGGAACAAACATGGGAGAGAGAATCAGAAATGAGATGAAAATTCCCCGAGTTGTTTATAAACTCAGATACATCACTCAAATTTCAAGGATGAAATTTCTATTAGGAGGGGAGAATGTAAACCCCAGGAAAATAAATAAATACATATAAATAAAAGTGAAGAAATTCATGCATATGGTTAAATAAAAACAGGAATTCAGAAATTTTTGAATATAAATTTCTGGGCGAAATAATTCAAGACATTATAATAAACCCGATACTATTGAGGGTTGATTTAATTAAAGAGAATAATACACTTGATGAAAAAGGGGGTCTAAATGAAAATAAGGGAAATTATAGAGTATAAATACCCTCTCCTCACCAAAAATCTGGAGGAACCATAAGGAAAGAAAGTAGGGAGTTTTGTATCCATTCTTGCAAAATCAAGAAAGAAACACTAAAATTTCAAAAACCCATCCAAGATTAAGGGTTTATAGATGGGATAAACACTTGTGTGCAAGGGATTAACAAGAAAATTAAACAAGAAGAAAAGAAAGGAGGGAGTTAAAAATCTTAAACTGGTTGAAGATCAAAATCTTAATTCATACCGGGTAAGGTGTTCTAAACATGATCTTAAAAATTGATTTCAAATTTGATAATGAATCAATGCCTTGATATTGAATTATAGGTTAGGGTTTTTAGACATGAATTGGTGAAAAAGTATTTGTTGTTAAAATTAAGTTAATTCATATGTGGTATGTAGTTTATGAAAGTATTGTGTGAGGGAGTCTTTTGACTTTTAGTGAGATTTCAGGTAGGAAGATGAGGGAATTAAGATCGGGATCCTTCATAGAAATTATAGATTTGGATGTTAGCTAACCAAGAAAACTGGTCTTGCTTAATTTGAAGATGTAGAACTCTAGTTATGGGTTGTCAACCGAGACTGAGTCGTGACTGATTCTGTTGGGCAGTAGGACTTATTAGTTGATGAGCAATTTTGACTATCTTAGAGGCAGAACTGAGTTCTCCTTCCTCAGAGAACTAGTAGCCTCGTGTCTTAACTTTCTAACGAGATCAATATCATTTAAAATGAAGTTCTAGAACTTTAGATATAGTTAAAAATCTAATGAGTGTTGAGACTGTAACAATTCAATGTCTAGACAATAACAGTTGGACAATAATGGTTCAATGTCTAGACAGTAATGGTTGGACAGTAACAGTTGGACAATAACCGTTCAATGTCTAGACAGTAATAGTTAGACAGTAACAGTTTAATATCTAGACAATAATGGTTGGACAATAACAGTTGGACAGTAACAGTTCAATGTCTAGACAGTAACAATTGGATAATAACAGTTTGTCAACAAATCAATAGTTCCAAATTTTGGCTTATAAACAGAGACGTTTGCCATGCTTTTAGGCATCTTGGTTTTCAGATCAAGATCATGTTTTTGATCTCTCTCTCTTCATATTTTTGTAATGCTTAAGTTTTGCTTATATTAATCTCTTATTTATGCTTTTAATTTCCTTTCCTTTACTTAATTAACTTATATCTTATTTATGTTCTCCTCTTGTTTATCTATGTTTCTTCTTCTTCATTATGTTTAGCTAAGTTTATTATGTCAAGATGAAAAGGTTACACTAATGGTGTAAGAATACTTGGCACTTTCATAGCCCAACTGTATGGTATAACCGACATCTGTGCTATGAAAAGAACTTGATTTGTTGTTAACATAAGTTATAATCATGAATACTTGACAACATTTACAAGTATTAGCATTATTTGAATAAGATAACTAATGTAAACATGTTAACAATTTATAATCTGATTGGAACCTTCTTTGTGCATGGTTTCTAGTTGAGTAATAAAAAGAGTTTATACTATACTTGTTTGAAATACCATTAGTGGATCCTCTAACCTTGACATTTTTTTTTATTATTGTTTAATCCTCACATTAATCTTACATCTCAAAGTTCTCTTTAATTTCTTATTATTATTATTGTTGTTGTTGTTGTTGTTTATAATTTATATAGTTAACCTCCCTGTGGTTCGATTTCGGTCTTGCTGGGTTATTTATTACTTTGACACTTCTGTATTTGGGAGAAGACATCAATCTTTTAGTCATGTCAAAGATCACCCGGTTCATGTAAGTAAATAAGAGTATTCAAATTAAGAATATGCAAATGAGTGTTAATTAGATTTAAAAGATTAACAAGGAAAATATAAGCTGTTTGTTAGAATTCTTAGGGATCCGATAGAAAATTAATACTTCATTCGTATACATTATATGAGCATAGATATATTTCTTTATCAACATAATGATATGTTTATTTATGTAACAAGTCCATCAAATATCCCGGGAGATCATTAGTTTGGGACTCTACTTTGTCAGGCTTATGTAAATATTTAACTTAAACAAAAGGGAATCAACACATTTATGTAGTATATTTTTGTGTAAACCTTGATGTATTTATAAAAGTTCAGCTTAGCATGTAGTGTTTTAGTTATCTTGTAATTAATCTTTTGAAATGTTTAAGAACACTTATTATGTTGTAAATGCTTTCTTTGCATGCTAGTATTCCTTTTCTTTTAAATTTTATGATATGATATGTGGGCTATGTTTATTTTGAACTTACTCGTAGGATATATATATATATATATATATATATATATTGTGTTGATTGTATGAGGTGTTGAATTATGATGTTTGATATAAGGTCCGGAATTATGGGACTTTGTGATGATGGGTTGTTTGAGTAAATTGATAGTAGTCGATAACTTGGGATGTCCTAAATACAAACGAAACTCTGTCTAATTTTTGATAAATTTAAAAAAAATTACCCTTAAATTAAGAGGATATGTTGGGATCTTTTAACATAGATCAAGTCGTACAGTCGGACTTTTACACACGTGCGGAGTCAAGACCGCCAAAAGGGTGTGCAATAGTTCATAGACAATCATGCTCACCACTTCGTGGTATGTTCATTTGATCATTTTATTTCGTAAGTTATTATTTTCTTGAATTAAATATGATGATTTTTTTTATTTTTAGGAGACCTATAATAAATGGTTGAGGGGGAGATATGGGGACGATCCTTCGACCCATCCAGATTTGTGGATGGAGGTAGGATCGTCTGGTGGACCTGATAAAAATCAAGTCTACGGGCTCTCCAATACTACGGCCAAAAACTTGCAGGCGGCTAGTAGTGTCTTAACCATTGGGAGCTCTCCATCAGTATCGAGCACCCAGTCTAAGGAGTGCATGGCCTTGAAACAACAATATGAACGACTCTCGATGGATTATGATTAGCTCCGTCAAATGATCATGGATATTAGATCAAGGATGGGTGATGATACATGTGCATTCTCTCTTTGGCCGTACAGTTCCGGGAACAACCAGCCTCCTCCTCCTCCTCCTCCTTCAGCTCCACTGTTAATCTAGTTTAATTTTTTTAAAAAAACACTAAACTTGTAATGAATATTTGGATGAATATTATTTCACATTTTATATATATATTTTTAATGTCTAATACAATTTTATTTGGTTAATTAGTTTTTTTACTATTAATAAATAATTTTTTTAAAAATATTTTAAATAAATATCGACGGCCTTACAGACAGAACCGAGTCGTCGATATTTTACTGAGAGTTGTAAAAAAATTATCACCCATGCCACAATCACTGACAGAATATATCCGTCGGTGGTTATCGTTGTTATTACCAACGGATTATATTCGTCGGTAATTTACAGAGAGTTCTAAAATATTTACCACCCATGCCACAATCACCAACGACTAGTCTGTCAGTGATTTACTGTTGGAAATACAAACGGAACATATCCGTCGGTAAAATTCTCGCGGGAATATTTTTTTGGCGCGCTTCTCTCATTGGTAAGACCGTTGGTGTTTGGTTTTTTTATTTCCAACAAAATCAGCAACGAACAAGGGAATTATCGACGATCAAAATTCCGGCAGATGGATTTCATCGGTGAGGCCGTCGGTAAAGATTTTACCGACAAGTTGTGTGTCTTACACCGACGGAATGAATCCGTCAAGAAACTATTTAATGGTGTAGTGATAAGAAGATTAATTTGATGACCAGTTTTGTCGTTTCCTCACAGCCCTTCTCCTTTTTAGATTTCCTCCAAGATAGTTGGAATCACCTTACACTTTTTTTCATTTCACCCACATATATCTTCCTATAACATTTACTACTAATTTTACAATAAACCATAAACATTTTTTATAGACAAGGAATTCTTACAGGCAAGGGTGACGCGTGGTTATAGCTTGGGGTCGTGATCCCTCTAAAATTTTTGAAAATTGATCTATTATATTTATAATTTTTTCAAAAATTTCCATAAGTTTTCTTACTCTAAAAATAATAAAATTAGATATTTACTTCAAATTAACAAACAATTCAAATTATGATGGACCAACTACCAAAACTTCAAAGTGAATCAATAAGTTGGATTAAGGTCACTAACTCAAAACATGTGAAGAAGGATGGTCCATAATTCAAGCCAATAAAGTATAACAATCCAGAAGCAAATGGACAAGGAATGTGAACTCGCATAAATTTGATCAATTCTCTTACCAACTTTGATGGGTTATCTTAAATTGCGAGTCCAAGTAAGAAAATAGATACACTTGAGCTTAGTTCATATAAAATTTTAAAGTTGTTATATTTTAGGGTAATATTTCTTCCATTCTCTACACTTTGGTGACTAGAGAGAGGATAAAACAAGTGAGTTTTGGGTTACTTTGGGATTTTGGATAAGAAAGAAATTTTTTTATGACACCTTGTATTCCCCTACTTTTTCATACTTAATCTCTCTGATAATCTCTCTCTAGTGGAGTAGACTTAAGTTATTAAACCACATAAATCTTATTTGTTCTCTTGTGTGATTGATTGTGCTTGTCTTTTTATATTTCTCTACTTGCCAATTGATTTGAGATTTTAGGGTTGTTTCCACTACAAACTGGTATTAGAGCTTGTATGGTTATCAATTGACTTTTGTGATGGCAATAAAAGTAATATCAATGATGAAGTTAGATGTAGATTAATTTAATGGTAGGAACAATGTAAATCCCGAGAAAAACCAAGGCTAGATTAAATTAAAGAAAATAAACTAAACTAAAAAGAAGTGGGGGCAAGAACGAATACACTTAAAGAAAATAGGGCCTAAATGCAAATAAGAATAATCATAGAGCATAAATACCCCTATTCTCACCAAAAACAGATCTGCAGCTACGTAAAGAAAGAAAAGAGGGAGTTTTTATATCTATTTTTACAAATCAAGAGAGAAACACCAAAATTTTAAGAACCCATCCCGGATTGAGGGTTATAGGTAAAATAAACCCCGGTGGGAAAGGGATTAACAAGAAAAATTGAACAAGAAGAGAAGAGGGGAGGGTCGGCTGTCATTAGAAAGAAAAGGAGGGATCGAAGCCTTGATTCGCACCAGGTAAGATATTCTAAACCTGGTCTGATGAGTCATTTCAAGTCGATTATGAATTGATGCCTGGATGTTAAATTATATATTAAGTTCTTAGACTTGAATTGAGGAAAAAGTAAGAGTTGTTAAAGTAAAGAACTTCATGTGTTGTGTGTAAATGGAAAGGTTGATGAATCTGGAGAGTTTCGTCTTTTGACCTTCAAAGAGATTTTGGGTAGGAGAATGAAGGAATTAGGATCAAGTTCCTTCATAGAAATTGTAGTTTTGGATGTTTACTAACTAATGAAATTAGTCTTGGTCAATTTGGAGTCATAGAACTCCAGTTATGGGTCACCCAAATGAGACCGGGTCATGACAGACCCTATAGGGTAGTAGGTCTAGTTCATTGATGAGCAATTTTGACTATCTTAGAGGCAGAACTGGGTTCTTCTCAAAACATAAAACTTGTACCCTCATGTCTTACCTTTCCAACGCCACAAATTGCTCTTGAATCGGAGTTCTATAACTCCAGATATAGCTAAAAATCTAAGGAGAGGTCAGACAGTAACAGTTCAAAAATGGACGAACAGTTGGACAATAACAGTCCAAGTGTTTGTTAATGAGTGATTTTTACTACCGTAGAGGCAGAATTGGGTTCTTCTCAAAACATATAACTTGTAGCCTCATGTCTTACCTTTCCAACGCCATAAATTTCGCTTGAATCGGAGTTCTATAACTCTAGATATAGTTAAAAATCTGAGGAGAGGTCGACAAGAATGCTTCAAAAATGGACAAGAATGCTTGGACAATAACAGTCCAAGTGTTTGTTAATGAGCGATTTTTACTACCTTAGAGGCAGAACTGGGTTCTTCTCAAAACATAGAACTTGTAACCTCATGTCTTACCTTTCCAACGCCATAAATTTCACTTGAATCGGAGTTCTATAACTCCGGATATAGTTAAAAATCTGAGGAAAGGTCGACAAGAACAATTCAAAAATGAGGCGATAATAGTTGGACAAGTGATAGTCCAAATATAAAGAAAGGAATGATAACTAGGATTGGACAAAGAACGACAATAATAATGAGTGAAATGAGAAAAACATAAAGTACTAAGAAATGACTGAAAGAAAGACTTATTGGTTGTTGATATGGTTATTATAAAACATATCCTTGAGTGAGGAAATTTATGAGATAAATTCCATGATTTAATATATTTTTGATGTGAAATGTGAATTACTGAATGCATGTGTATTCAAGGTGAAAAGTTGTTATGTGAATTGCCAAGTGATGAAATTATCACTGACAAATGAAATATGAGAAGTGTGATTTGAGGCATAAACTAGCATATATTGAGTGTATGTTAGGATCCCTGGGTAAGGGGATCACCATGTATTGTCTAGCATACATTGAGTGTATGTTAGGATCCCGGTAAGGGGATCACCCTGTATTGGCTAGCATACATTTAGTGTATGTTAAGATCCCGGTAAGGGGATCGTCACGAATGGACTAGCATACATTTAGTGTATGTTAGGATCCCGGTAAGGGGATCGTCACGAATGGACTAGCATACATTCGGTGTATGTTAGGATCCCGGTAAGGGGATCACCATGTATTGGCTAACATACATTCAGTGTATGTTAGGATCCCGGGTAAGGGGATCACCATGTATTGGTCAGCATACATTTAGTGTATGTTAGGATTTCGGGTAAAGGGATCGTCTTATATCGACTCCTATGGGGTGGTGATGACGATACCGATGAAATTGGTATCGGTAATGTGATAAGCAAAAGTAATCACGTTGATCTTATAAGGTCTGGAATGAAGGTTGATAGTGGTAGAGGGAACGGTTATTAATAGTTTGAATAAGGAAGAGATTTTAATAAAAAAAACTAGAAGGGAGAAGTAAATGAAATATGAATGCATGTTACCCCGTTGAAATTATTAGATATTCATATTGTTATATTTATTGTGATATTCACCTTGCAATAATATGTATTTTGTTTCGTGGATCATCGCATGCACGACAGGAGTAGATCCTAGCTTATGTTCCCTTTTTGAAATCTAGGTTCTAGGGAGTATACCCTTGTATTTTGTAAACATGAAAATGTTTGTATAACTTAATTTGTATAATAAATATTTAAACTTGATTGGATGAATTTAACGCTGTAGTTTATATAACCATATTTCAAGTCTATGTATTTATATTTATTTAAATTATCCATCCATAATGATATTTTTGTTATATAATGCATATCATAAATATTATGGTTGATAGGTGTGAGTATAATTGTGGAATTGAAACCCAGGATGATTGGGTCGGGAATTAAGTTATGAGATGCGAACTGTTAGAAGTGTAAACAGAGTTACATGTCGTAACTTGGGACCTTCCGGTATAGGGGGGACTCCGTCGAAATTCCGATAGATGTTAATACGAAGACCATGAATATGTATATACAAAAAAAAAAATTAACTACTCTGTTTTTCTATTGACATGAGATTGTTGTTTTATCCCAGAAATGGGGAATGTTACAAACAACTTCAATCTATGGATTATTAAAATGCATACCTTGTTAGTTCAATAAGGTTTATTAAAGACATCAAGAGGTTTAGAAGCTTTACTTAAAGGGATGGATGATGAAGAGAAAAAAGATCTTATAGAACAAACACATAGTGATATTCAATGTTTTTTTGTCTAATAAGGTTTTGAGAGAGGTTGATAAGGAGACTACAACTGCTGAATAATGGATAAAGTTGGAAACTCTTCACATGACCAAATCCTTAATGAATTGATTGTATCTAAAGCATTTATTGTATACTCTTTAGATAAAAACAAAACAAAAAAGGCATGCCCATTAAAGATAATCTTGGTGAATTCAATAGAGTAATTTTAGATTTGTAAAATGTTGATGTTAAGGTTAAAGATGAAGACTACACTTTGACCTTTTTTGTATTCTTTACCTCCATCTTATGATTATTTTACCATTATTTTGTTTTATGAAAATGATAATCTTAGTTATGAAGATGTCAAAGCTTTCTTAAACTCTAGGGAGTTAAAAAAAAATGATTGTTAGAGAGTCATAATGACGATTATACAGAGGGCTTGATTATGAGGAGTATGATAATTAATAAGGGTTTGGGTAGTGGAGGTAAGTCTAGATCAAAATTGAATTAACTAAATGCTTTGATGTCATGGAGTATGACACTTTAAGAATAACTGTCTTAAGCAAAAAGATAAAAGAAAGAAAGAGAAAACTTTTGATGCTGTAAATGTTACTAGTGAAAGGAAATTTATAATGACGTTGAAAGTGTTTTGGTTGTATATGTTGGTAGCTTGGGTGATGAATATATTCTTGATTGAAGTTGCGTATTTTATATTTGTCCTTATTGAAGTTGGTTTGATACTAATAAATTTATTAATGAGATTGTTTTATTATGAGACAGTAAAAGACTTTTTATTATTGGCGTGGGTGCAATTCAAAGTAGGATGTATGATGACATTGTTAGGATACTTAAGGTTTGGTATGTTCCAAAATTGAAGAAGAATTTCTTTAAGTCTTTTTGATTCCTAATGTTATGGTTATTCTAGTATAGGTAAACTTACGAGGGTTCGTAAGGGTGCTCTTGTCATGATGAAAGAAAAACTAGTTGATGACCTCCACAATCTTTTAGGTTAAATAGTTATTGATTCAGGTAATGTGTTATCTCTAGTTGATTTAGTATGTGTTTCTACTTAATTTTGGCATATGCGGCTATAATATATAAGTAAGATGAGGATGATTAAGCAAATAAGATTTGTTATGTGGTATGAAAATAGGTACATTAGACTTCTTTGAGCATTATGTTTATGTAAATAGTGCAGGGTAAAATTTTGTGTGACTATTCATTATATCAAAGGTACTGTGGATTATGTTCATTTTTACCTTTGAGGTCCTTCTCCTATTATATCAAAAAGTGGATCACATTATCTATTAACATTTATTGATAACTACTCGAGAAAGGTCTAGGTGTATTTTCTAAAGAGAAAAAGCCAATATGTTTCTCACCATAAGCAATAGAAAACTTTGATTGAAAAGCAAATTAGTAAAAACATCAAGCAGTTAAGAAGTGATAATGGTTTGAAATCCTAACTAGGTTAGCTTGATGATTTATGCCTGAATGAAGAAACTGTCAGACACCATACTATCAGAAATACATCATGATAAAATAAGTTTTCATAATGTATAAGCAAAAAACTATTGAAAAGATCATGTTGTATGTTTTCATAAGAAGGATTGTCAAAGAAATTTTGGGCTGAAGTAATTAGCATGGTTTGTTATTTAGGGAATAAATCTTCATCGACAACTTTAGACTTGAAGACTCCACATTAGATATGAACCGAGGGTATTTGGTTATACTGCTCATACTTATGTTAAGGAAGATAAAATTGGATAAAAAATAAGAAAATGATTTCAAGGTGGGTGAAGGGATATTGGTTATGGTGTGTTGCTACTAAGGTACCTAAGTTTTTTAGTAACAGAGATATGACCTTTAATGAGTCTGCTATATTTCACAAGAAAAAAGAGTTTACTAGTGTTAATGTTGATATGGAATAGGTACTAGCAATTATATGGAGCTTGAGATTAAAGCTTTAGAGACAGTATAAAAAGATGTTTTAATTGAGCTTCTTGAGGAAGTGGTGTAAGATATTATTGATGAAATAGCATTTGAAAAACAACTTTACAATATTGCTATAAAAGATAAAGAAAACAAATAAAAGCACTAGTTAAGTGTGACTATGTTAATTTAGTTAATTTTATCTTAAATATTACAGATGATCATGAGCCTTGTTTTTATAAAGACGTAATTTCTTATAGAAAAACATTCTAAGTGGATGTTTACTATAAATAAGAAGATTGAATCTTTTATATATATATGAGAGCTTGTTAAACCACCATGAGGCTAGAAGATTGTTAGGTGTAAATGAATTTATAATTAAAAAAAATGGAATCCCAGGGGTTAATGTTGAAAGATTTTAAAGCAAGCCTAGTTGTTAAGAGCTTTAAATAAAAAAAAATATTGACTTTAATGAAATATTCTCTATAGTTGTGAAACATAGTTTCACCTAGGTATTACTTGTTATCGTTGCTTTGTTTGGCTTATAACTTAAACAATTGGTTGTGAAAACAACTTTTCACAAACATCAAGCACTTAAAAACTGATAATGGTTTGAAATCCTAACTAGGTCAGCTTGATGATTTATGCCTGAATAAAGGAACTGTCAGACATCATACTATCAGAAATACATCATAATAAAATAAGTTTTCATAATGTATAAGCAAAAAACTATTAAAAAGAACATGTTGTATGTTTTCATAAGCAAGATTATCAAAGAACTTTTGGGCTAAAGTAATTAGCATGGTTTGTTATTTAGGGAATAAATCTTCATCGACAACTTTAAAGTTGAAGACTCCACATGAGGTATGAACCGAGGGTATTTGGTTATACTACTCATACTTATGTTAAGGAAGATAAAATTGGATAAAAAAATAAGAAAATGATTTCAAGGTAATGCATACAGGGTGAAGGGATATTGGTTATGGTGTGTTGATACTAAGGTACCTAAGTTTATTAGTAGCAGAGATATGACCTTTAATGAGTTTGATATATTTCACAAGAAAAAAGAGTTTACTTGTGTTAATGTTGATATGGAATAGGGTACTAGCAATTATATGGAGCTTGACATTAAAGCTTTAGAAACGGTATAAAAAGATGCTTTAATTTAGCTTATTGAGAAAGTGGTGCAAGATATTATTGATAAAATAGCATTTGAAAAACAACCCTACAATATTGCTATAGAAGATAAAGAAAACAAATAAAAGCACTAGTTAAGTGTGACTATGCTAATTTAGTTAATTTTATCTTAAATATTACAGATAATCTTGATGATCATGAGCCTTGTTTTTATAAAGAGGTAATTTCTTATAGAAAAACATTCTTAGTGGATGCTTATTATAAATAAGAAGATTGAATCTTATATATATATGAAAACTAGATATGAGAGCTTGTTAAACCACTAAAAGGCTAGAAGATTGTTAGGTGTAAATGAATTTATGATAAAAAATAAAATAAAATGGAATCCCAGGGGTTAATGCTGAAAGATTTTAAAGCAAGCCTAGTTGTTAAGAGCTTTAAATAAAAAAAAAATTGACTTCAATGAAATATCTCTATAGTTGTGAAACATAGTTTCACCTAGGTATTACTTGTTATGGTTGCTTTGTTTGACTTATAACTTAAACAATTAGTTGTGAAAACAACTTTTCTACATGGTGAGCTAAATGAGAGGATCGATATGCATCAGTCAGGGTTAATTGCTCAAGTTAAGGAAAATCATATGTGCTTATTGAAGAAATCATTGTATGACTTGTAGTCATTAAGGCAATGGTATAAAATGCTTGATACTTTTATGCTTGGACATGGTTACTTTAGAAGTGACTATAATAGTTATATGTATTTTAAGAAGCTCTCAGATGATTTATTCATGTACTGTTGTATGTTAATGACAAGTTGATTGCCTCCAAAAATATATCTAAGATAAAAAAAATAATTAAAGGATCAGTTGAGTGGTAAGTTTGAGATGAAGAATTTAAGTGCAATTAAGAAGATTTTAGATATGACAATATATAGAGATTGAAGTGCTGACAAGTTATACTTATCATAGAGAAAGTATTTTGAGAAGGTGCTTGAATGTTTTGGTATGAAATACAACAAGCCATATAGTAAGCCATTTCAAGTTATCTTCAGTTTTGTCATGAGAAACTAAAAATGAGAAAGAGCATATAACATATGTTGCATATGCTAGTGCTATTGGAAGCAGAATGTATGCTATGATCTGTACTCGTCCATGAATTTTATATGTCATTAGTTTGGTCACCAGGTTTATGAAAAATCCAAGTAAAATTCACCACTAAACCATAGAATGGATATTCTATTATTTTAGAGGTACTACAAATATTGGTTTGGTATATGATATGGGTAATAACACTAATGATATTGTTGAGGGCTTTGTAGGCTAAGATTTTGCCGGTGATTTGAATAGGAGGAGGTCACTTACAAATTATGTGTTCATTTTCATGAGGTGTGCTATAGTTCAAAAGAAATTTTGCAATCTATTATTGTCTTGTCTATAATAAAGGTTGAGTATATGACATTGACAGAGGTAGTGTAATAAGCATTATGATTGAGAGGTTTAGTTAGTAATCTTGGTTTGTCACATGAGTTGATTGTTATACATTGTAATAGCCAAAACGTTATTCATTTGGCTAAAAGGATGTGCTATAAAATGGCCAAATATATTGATGTTAGGTGCAACTTTATTGTAAATATCATGTCACAGGGTATTGCATATGTTATGAAAATTGCTATAGATAAGAACCATGTGGAAATGTTGATGAAGTCTATCTCTACATTCAAATTCAAGTATTGCTTGGACTTGTTTGAATTGTGTAATACTTGAGAGGTAATCAAAGAGGAGTTTAATTTTTGTAAATTACCTCAATTTAAGAGACAAGGTAGAGATTTGTTGAGTTTATCTTAAATTATAGGCCCAATTAAGTAAAAAAATACCCATGTATTTAGCCTATATAAAAGCCTAAAGTTGTCATATTTTAGGGCAAGATTTATTTATGAGTGCTTCTGACACGACCAAAAGATTGATATCTATCTCCCAAGTACAGCAGTGTCGAAGTAATAAATAACCCGGCACGATCGGGGTCGAACCATAGGGAGATTAATTGTATAAATTATAAATAACAACAACAACAACAACAACAATAACAATAATAATACTAGTAGTAGTAGTAGTAGTAGTAGCAGTAGTAATAATACTAATAATAATAGTAATAGTAGTAGTAGTAATACTAATAATAGTAGTAGTAGTAGTAGTAGTAGTAGTAGTAGTAGTAGTAATACTAATAATAATAATAATAATTGTCACACCCGGACATTGCGGCGACCGATTAAAAATTATTAATCTATCTCGATTTGAAAAAAGAGCAGATATCTGACATCTTGTTCTTTTAGGGGAAAATGTCTTGTTCAAGGAGTCGCCACCTAGTATTATGGTCACTAGAAACCCTAACTAGTTAACAGAGATTCTATGGTACAAAACTGGTTACACAAAAGGGAAGATACTATCACCCCTTAAGCGTCTTACCTAAGGCAGTTTGCATTACTGGTTTTGTCTATAATTGCTAAGAATTTATTCTTCCTTTTTCCTTTTTTATCCTTTCTTTAGAAACCTTGCACGACATATTTGCAAAAAAAAAATATAGATTGAGCACATAGCTAAAAAAAATGCACGCACAAAGGAAAAAATAAAATAAAGTGCAAGGGGCCCACAAATAAATCAACGAAGACCCACAAATATTTTTGGAATTTTCTGATATCGAAAAAGAGCTCGTTTGGTCAAATATTAAACTAGAATGGACATAAAAATTTTGGTCAAGGCATAAGGGTGTGTTTTGCCAAACACACCCTTAACAAACACACTTTTGGGCCGGCTGGGCCTAAAGCCCAGACTCGGCCTACTCCTTTTTTGGGATGGGCTGAGTCCAGGCCAGCCCGCATGGGTTGGGTTGGACTCAGCTAGCCCAGCCCGGTCACTGGCCCAAAGCCAGTGACCCAGTTGGGCAGTAGGCACGCGTGGTTCAAACCACGTGTGCGCTGCATAGGGCGAAGGTAATTAAATTACCTTCTCCCTATTTTCTTCTTTTGCAACAAGAGATGCAAAAATGAAGGGAAAAGGAAGGCCTTACCTGGCGATGACGAAGGTGAAGGCAGAGACGAAGATGGAAGTGATGGTTTTCTCCGGAGAATGTTCTTCTTTCCCCTGCTCTTGAGTTCTTTTTTTGTGTTATGGGTTCTCTTTTTTGTTTGGGTTCTTTGTTCCCCTGTTTTCTCTTTTTTTTTTCTTGGCCCTTTTGCTCGTCCCTAGAGCTCTATATTTATAGGGGACGTGCCTGGTCTTCTCTTCGCACACAGCTTGCTTTTAGATAAGCACGGCTGGGAGGGATTCGGTTTTTGCTGGGACTCGGACGCGAAGTCCAGTCCTTATCATTTCGAATTGTGATTATCATGAAGAATAGGATTGATGTTCTGTGTTTGGATGGGATTAGGATGCCAACAGTCCCGCCATTGTTGGGCTGTTTGTGGTGGTTTTCTTCACGCTGTTGGCATGTCGTGGCGGCGATGGACACGAGGGTGAACTGATGAGCTGGTGATGGAAGTCGTGGGTGTTGTCGTGTGCTTGGTGACCGGTGTTTCATTTTTGCAGGGAGCTTTCCTCTATTTTTCAGAGGAAAAAGACAGTGAACAGTAATGAAGAACGGTGTCGTTTTGGACTGCAAATGGCAATCTCTCAATTTGGTCCTCCAAGTTTCAACATTTTTTAATCAAGCCCCTGGACAGAATTTCAGCCTATTCTACAAAATGATCCCTGGACCTTAATAACTTGTCATTTTGTCATTAATTAACTCGGAAATTTAATATTTATTTAATTATGCCCCCGATTTCATTAATTAACTAATTCTAAGCTTAATTAAATCCTCAAACTTATCCATTCTTCAATCAAACTCCAGATATCATTAATTAAACCCAATCACAGTTTAAATGCAACTCCATACCAGCTAATTCTTTCAATTTCTTTAAAAATTAACTTCCATAAATCAAACATGATTAAACCCACCAGAGCTTCCCATTTTGTGTTGTCTTGATCCAAAACCTCAATTGTTTTCATTCATTTCCTTCTTTCTTTCTTTTTTTATGTTGTCCAAAATTGGGTTATGACAATAATAATAATAATAATAATAATAAAGAAGAAGAAGAAGAAGAAGTTGATGAGAACTTTGAGATGTAAGATTAATGTGAGGACTAAACAATGATAAAAATAATTGTCAAGGTTAGAGGATCCACTAATGGTATTTCAAACAAGTATAGTATAAACTCTTATTATTTAACTGGAAACCACACACAAAGGAGGTTCCAATCGGATTATAAATTATTAACATGATTACATTAGTTATCTTATTCGAATAATGCTAATACTTGTAAATGTTGTCGACATTCATGATTATAACTTATGTTAACAACAAATCAAATTCCTTTCATAGCTCAGGTGTCGGTTATACCATACGGTTTAGGCTATGAAAGTGCCAAGTATTTGTTATACCAGGGGTTCTACAACATAAATCTAGATTAACCATTTATCAAGCAAAGTATTAAAAGTGAACAAGATAACAAATATAAAACATGCTAGTATCAAACATTAAAGTCCATGTTGAGTTTACACTATACTTATTCTTACACCATTAGTGTAACCTTTTCACCTTGACATAATAAACTTAGCTAAACATAATAAAAGAGAGAAACATAAATGAACACGATAAAAGCATAAACAAGATAAAGTTAACTAAGTAAAGGAAAGGAAATGAAAGGCATAAACAAGATATTAATGAAAGCAAAACTTAAGCATTACAAAAATACAAAGAGAAGAAGCAAGAGCATGATCTTGATCTGAAAACCAAGATGCCTAAATACATGGTAAATGCCTCCTTTTATAGGCCACAATTTGGAACTATTGATTTGATGAATAATTGATGAGTGGGTGGCCATATCTTGACTTGGTGACAATCCTTATCTTCTTGTCTGAAGAAAACATCATTGATAACGTCAGAATTTGAACCAACATTACTCATGAAAGTTCTAGGAAATTGTCTCATATTTCCAGGAAAAAATATTTGAGGTCATTTGGACTTCTAGAACTCAAGGTATGGGCTGAACACTGAACAATGTTTGGGCTGCAGTACAGATTCAGACTTCTTTGTTGTTGCTATAATTTGGACTTGAAAACGACCTTTTTAAATCTTAGGATCCCATGAAAGTTGTAGGCCTATGTCTTACCTTTCCATCCATATAAAGTGGACCTAAATCCGAGATCTACAGCTTCAAATATGACCCAATTACCGAAAAGGGTTCCAGTTTGGAATGCACCAACATCTCTTTTCTAAGTTTGGCCCTCTCTTTATCCTTTCAATTTCAATACTTAAACTCATCAATCAATCTTTTCATTTATGTGATAGGCCTGCATTTAAGATAAACATTTACCATAAATTAAAGGTATCTTATATTATTAGATATGTTATTATAAAACATGCTTTAGTTAAGGAGTTATTAATACTTTAAGTGCAAAATGATGATATAAAATATTGATAAAAATGCATTTTTAAGTACTAATCACACCCCCAACTAGCTTATTACTAGTCCCTAGTAATCAAAGCGTTAAAATAGAAAAACAATTTGCAAATTCCACAAAGCAAGACATTCATCATTCAACTTCCATTAATCTATCTAGATAAACAAACTCTCATTAAATTTATATATCTACTCAATACCTCTTAAACAAGATATTAATAAACCTTCCTTTTGTGCTCAATATATCAACACATAGTTATGGGGCTTTACTTGGAAGAAAACAAAATTTTTGTTCTAATGTTTAAGGTTAACTTCTTTGGGTTGGGATTATTATCTTTTCCTTCTTTGTTTTTTTTTAATATATATACATATAACTTAAAACACAATGCATCTTTAACCCATATAACGAGCTTTCAGCTAATGACTCCCAGACTAGTTGGTCTTAGGGCATTAGGTGTTGAGACACCCCTATGAGCTTAATAACTCGGGTTGCAGATATTGATACGTAGATAGTGCAATGTTTGATTCCTTAAGCTTTTCTCCTCAACCCATGTAACAAGCTTTGGGCCAATAGCTCTCAAGTTAGTTGACTTTAGGGTATTAGGTGTTAAAACACCCCTTCGGGCTTAATTGCTTAGATTAGGGGGGCTACGAAACCAAACTTATCTATGTTTTATTATCATCAATTTTTTTATTTTTTTATTTTTTTTAAAATTTATATTGTATCCCTTTCCCTTAGTTGTTACCTTTAACAAAAGAACATAAATAATGTAATAATCTAATGTGCAACCCACAATCATATGTTAAAGTGCGTGTGTGAAAATAAAGGTTTAAGAATACTTGTCAAATGAGTATATGAGCAGAATTAAGTGATAACAATGCCAGAGTTTGTAAACCTGAATGTTTCAAGAAGTATTCTAATAAACCTTGTTAAGAATAATTACTAAGATGCGTCTCAAGAGTCACTTTAACAAAAGAACTCCTTTACTCTGCCATCCTAGTAACAACAGTTTTGCACATGCTTTATGAAATAGAAAACACATATAGTAAAAAATTTTTTTTAACTACTACCCTTTCCCCCCAACCAAAACGAGACATTGTCCTCAATGTCCTAAGGTAGAAAGATAGAGTATAGAAGACATCACCTTAAATAACGAACACTGACAAACCTGAAACACACTTAAACAAATATAAGAAACAACAAAACACAATAACAAAACCAAAAGACACAAAGATTCACAAATAAAGGCTCAAATCCAATCTAAGCTTTTTACGGCTTTTCTTAGTTGACCAATTTATGCGACTCATGGAGGGATCAATTACAAGAACGAAAGATTGTAGTTGGTCAATCAATTGTTCAGCAGTAGCAGTAGAGATTATGATTTATCGTGTCGAATGTCATACCCAGACATCGCGGCGACCGATTAAAATTAATCACTCAAGTGGAAAAAGAAACAGATATCCGGCATCTTGTTCTTTTAGGGGAAAAGGTCTTGTTCAAGGAGTCGCCACCTAGTATTATGGTCACTAGGAACCCTAACTGGTCAATAGAGATTCTATAGTACGGGACTGATTACGCAAAAGGAAAGATGTTATCACCCCTTAAGCATCCTACCTAAGGCAGGCTGCATTGCTGGTTTTGTCTAAAATTGCTAAGAATTTGTTCTTCTTTTTCCCTTTTTTTATTCTTCCTTTCATGTTCCTGACTCTGGCGTCAGTGAACAATTCTTACAAATATTTCCAACTCTGGCGTTGGTAAATATCGCACAAATCCAAAAAATACGAACTCCCGACTCGGCGTCGTTGAATATTTTCACAAAAAATGAATTTGAAGAAGAAATTTTCCATGTCATTTTTTTTTGTTTATCCTTTATTATTATTTGCCCTTTTTAGATGGAAGTTAAAAAAAAAAATTGCACGACATATTTGCATTTAATAGTAATAGTTCACAGATTGAGTACATCTACAAAAAATACAAACACAAAGAAAAAAATAAAACAAAGTGCGAGGGGCCACAAATAAATCAACGAAGGCCCTAAATATTTTTGGAATTTTATGTTATCGAAAAGGGGTTCGTTTGTTCAAATATCAAATTAGAATGGGCACAAAAATTATGGCCAAGGCATAAGGGTGTATTTTGCCAAGCACACCCTTAGCAAACACAGTAACCACTTAATTATTTTAGCAAGCAAGGAAGGAAACTTACCTAGGCGTGCGGTTGCTGGAGGCGAAGTCGAGGGAGACTTGGCTAAAGAAAAGGGGTTGAGGGGGCGGCGGCTAGTATAGGGTTCGCCGCCCCCTTCTCTTTTTTTTTTATGTTTATCTCTTTTAGGGTTTCTTGTAATGGCCTCCTCTTGGGGTCTCTTCTTTTAGGGTTTCTCTCTAGGTTTTTTAAAGTACGGGGCCTTGAAAGTGTTGACAAACAAATTGATCATTTCTTTTTCCAATAAAAAAGGATTAACTTGTACGGCCGTCTCATGCCACCTTTGAGTGTATTCTCTTATGGACTCCTTGTTGTCCTTTTCCATAGCTTGCAAGCTTGACCTATCAAGGCCCACATCCATATTGAACTTATATTGCCTAATGAAGGCATCAACTAAGTCCTTCCTTTTTTTTTATCTTGGTATTGTCCAACCATATATACCAAGTAAGGGCAATGTCATTCAAACTGTCTTGAAAGAAGTGAAATCAACAGTTTCTCGTCATAGACTACCTCAGCTATTTTGTTGTAGTATGCCTTGAGATGAGTTACGGGCCATTGAGTTCTTGTATATTTGATGAATTCTGGCACCCTAAACTTCTTAGGAATGACTACGTTAGGTACCAAACACATCTCAACAGCTTTTATATGGTCATGTAGGCTAGTTCCCTCGAATGCCCTCAGCCTTTATTCCAGGGCAGCCCATTTATCCGGGCCATCTTCTTTTACCATCTTGTTCTTTTGAGATTCCTTTATTGTAAGGTCAATGGTAGATGACATTTTTATTGGATATGCTGGTTGAGCAAATGGAATACATAGCCTGTTGAGACATCTCATTTGCCCCCGGATTCTGTAGATTTACGAGCATTCCAGCTGAGCTATAGATTTTGCTTCTTCAGGTTTAGATCTTAAGGCCTGTTCGAGTAGGCTATTAAGCTTTGCGACTTCTTCTCTAAGACTTTCCGTCTCTTTTCGGTGTTGGGCTTCCAACTGGGCTTTTTCTTCATTTTCCATTTGTCTTTTTCGCGAGTCAAGTGTTATAAGTGTGTTTCAATGGGGGACCTATATTTCACCTCTAGTGCAGTATTATGACAGTTCATAAGTGTATGTTCAAACATGCATGAAGATGAACACAACATATTGGATATGAATTCACTTTTTTTGGGGGGTGACATAACAATCGTTATTCTTTGGATGTGTGGTCAGATCCAAATTCGATATTCATTGCAATGCCGAGAGGAGATCTGTTAAGCCTTTTATCATCTGAGCTTTCAGTCACATTCTTGGTGTCTTTTATTATGCATCTAATGTCTTAGCGTAACGGTATCTCACTGACATCCAGTCTAAGGCATTCTTTCTTGGTCATTTGTAAAGATTCAGACTCGAGTCCATACTTATCAGTTGTTATCTTAGAAATAACGGTCATTATGTCACCCAAAAGCACGTTTAAGCTTATCTCAGTGAATTTATACAGGCGTTAACCTAAAGGATAGGTTCTAGTCATTAAGTGCATCAGGGTAGTTTTGCTATCTAGTTTCAACGGTCTTTCACATGCTCAGTGATCGCCTTCGAAAGGTTGATATGAGGTTTACAAGCAGCGTGAAGATAGAGTCCTTGAGTAATATCAGTTCGGCATATCAACCACTATCGAGCAAACAATCATGTGATAGTTGGATAGTTTCGCGAGCCTTACCCAGGCTAAAGCCATTGAGGTGTCGTTACTCCTCCACTTATCTTAAAGTTGATACCACACGTATTTTAAAAATGAGATGAGTGATGTATGAAGGCCTTAGATCCATATCCAATATATATGCATGATAAACAATGAATAACTATGCATGCTAAAACAATAAATAAGAGCAAAAACAAATAGAACTTGATAAACTCAACATAACCATAACAAGGAAAAAAATGGTACTACAAATATTGTTTAGCAATAAAAAGACAAATAGCAAAGCTTAGTCCTAAAATTCCCAGTGGAGTCACCATTCTATCACACCCAGACATCGCGGCGACCGATTAAAATTAATCACTCAAGTGGAAAAAGAACAGATATCTGGCATCTTGTTCTTTTAGGGGAAAAGGTCTTGTTCAAGGAGTCGCCACCTAGTATTATGGTCACTAGGAACCCTAACTGGTCATCAGAGATTCTATAGTATGGGACTGATTACGCAAAAGGTAAGATGCTATCACCCCTTAAGCATCCTACTTAAGGCAGGCTGCATTGCTGGTTTTGTCTAAAATTGCTAAGAATTTGTTCTTCTTTTTCCCTTTTTTTATTCTTCCTTTCATGTTCCCGACTCGGCGTCGTGAACAATTCTTACAAATATTTCCAACTCTGGCGTTGGTAAATATCGCACAAATCCAAAAAATACGAACTCCTGACTCTGGCGTCAGTGAATATTTTCACAAAAAATGAATTTGAAGAAGAAATTTTCCATGTCATTTTTTTTTGTTTATCCTTTATTATTATTTGCCCTTTTTAGATGGAAGTTAAAAAAAAACATTGCACGACATATTTGCATTTAACAGTAATAGTTCATAGATTGAGCACATCTACAAAAAATACAAACACAAAGAAAAAAATAAAACAAAGTGCGAGGGGCCCACAAATAAATCAATGAAGGCCCTAAATATTTTTGGAATTTTATGTTATCGAAAAGGGGTTCGTTTGTTCAAATATCAAATTAGAATGGGCACAAAAATTATGGTCAAGGCATAAGGGTGTATTTTGCCAAGCACACCCTTAGCAAACACAAGAAACCAGTTAATTATTTTAGCAAGCAAGGAAGGAAACTTACCTAGGCGTGCGGCTGCTGGAGGCGAAGTCGAGGGAGACTTGGCTAAAAAAAAGGGGTTGAGGGGGGCGGCGGCTAGTATAGGGTTCGCCACCCCCTTCTTTTTTTTTTTTATGTTTCTCTCTTTTAGGGTTTCTTGTAATGGCCTCCTCTTGGGGTCTCCTTTTTTAGGGTTTCTCTCTAGGGTTTTTTTTTTATCTTCTCTCCTCCTCCCTTTACTCGCTGATTAGTACTTAAAAGTGCATTTTTATCAAGGTCTTATATCATCATTTTGCACTTGAAGTATCAATAACTCCTTAACTAAAGCATGTTTTATAATAACATATCTAATTATATAAGATACCTTTAATTTATGGTAAATGTTCATCTTAAATGCAGGCCTATCACATAAATGAAAGAATTGATTGATGAGTTGAAGTACCGAAATTGAAAGGACAAAGAGATGGCCAAACTTAGAAAAGAGATGCGGGTGCAGTCAAACTGGAACACTGTTTGGTAATTGGGTCATATCTGGAGCTGTAGATCTTCGATTTAGGTCCATTTTATATGGATGGAAAGATAAGACATAGGCCTACAATTTTCATGTGGAGCCCAAGATTTAAAAAGGCCGTTTTCAAGTCCAAATTGTAGCAACAACGAAGAAGTCCGAATCTGTCCTCCAGCCCGCATTAATCTGCAGTGTTCAGCCCATATCTCGAGTTCTAGAAGTCCAAATGACCTCATCTTTTTTTTCTTGGAAAGCTGAGACAATTTCCTAGAACCTTCATTGGAGAATCTGTTCAAATCCTGATATCATCAATGACGTTTTTGGTAGACAAGAAGATAAGGATTGTCACCAAGTCAAGATGTGGTCACCCACTCATCAATTAGTCAACAAATCAATAGTTCTAAATTTTGGACTATAAAAGAAGGCATTTACCATGCATTTAGGCATCTTGGTGTTGAGATCAAGATCATGCTCTTGTTTTCTCTCTTTGTATTGCTTATGGTTTGCTTTCATTAATATCAAGTTTATGCCTTCCATTTCCTTTCCTTTACTTAGTTAACTTCTTTCTTATTTATGTTTTTATTTTGTTTGTTTATGTTTCTTTCTTTCATTATGTTTAATTAAGTTAATTATGTCAAGGTGAAAAGGTAACACTAATGATGTAAGGATAAGTATAATATAAACTCAACATGGACTTTAATGTTGAATACTAACATGTTTTATATTTGTTATCTTGTTCATTCTTAATACTTTTCTTGTTAAATGGTTAATCTAGATTTATGTTGTATAACACTTGGTACAACAAATACTTGGTACTTTCATAGCTCATACTGTATGGTATGACCGACACCTGAGCTATGAAAGGAACTTGATTTGTTGTTAACATAAGTTATAATCATGAATGCTTGACAACATTTACAAGTATTAGCATTATTCGAATAAGATAACTAATGTGATCATTTTAACAATTTATAATTTGATTGGAACCTCCTTGTGTGTGGTTTCCAATTGAATAATAAGAGTTTATACTATACTTATTTGACGTACCATTAGTGGATCCTCTAACCTTGACATTTGTTGTTATCATTGTTTAATCCTTACGTTAATCTTCCATCTCAAAGTTCTCATCAACTTCTTCTTCTTCTTCATCTTTATTATTATCATTATTAATAGTATTATTGGTATTATTATTATTATTATTATTATTATTATTATTATTATTATTATTGCTACTATTTTTTTTTTTTTTGATCAAATGTAAGTATTGTATAGATCAAAAAAGAGCAAGACAAGCTTGCAGTACAAGCTGGAGACCAGCAATACAAGGAATATACAGAAACTGACAAAGGGAACAGCAATACAAGGAATATACAAAGACTGGCAAAGGGAACAGGCTCCCTAAGAGACCAGAAAAAGTAGAACACTGAAAAAAGAAATAACAGTGAAAAAGCCAACAATGGTTATGAAAGGAACCAAAACAGATATGGTTCCCAACCTAACACAAAGCAAAATAAGCAGAAGCTGACGAGGATGAATCAGCCACAACAAACTCTTAGCAGGAGAAGCTGGATCCAAAAGCCCACAAGCTGAAAACAAGAGCAGCCAAGCCGATAAGCACAAAAGAAAACCATGCAGGGAATCCAAGGAATATGTCGCCATCCATGAAGAGACAAAAACCAGCCATTCATGCACGTAAAGCATGCCCATTCGTTCATGCAGAGACGTAGAAGACCACCCTTGTTGAGATAGAGACAGCCCATCCAGTTCCAGCTAGAACACAATAAGAAACTAGCAGTAACAGGTGGCAACAGTTCATCCACGCAGAGACAAGGAATAGTGAACACAAGAGTATGGAGGCAGATGGCTGAAGATCAGCCAAGAAACACAGCACCAAAGTCAATAAACCCGGCCAGCAGCTGAATTACCAAGCAGAAAAGGCCACATGCAAGAGCATGCAGAGCCCGTACATCATCACCTCCAGAGACGAACCAAAGCCAAACAGAAGCTTCCACCCGGCCAAATGAATTGAAAGACCATGCAGAGACCATGCAGATAGGGGAAATCATGCACGTCCACCCCTCAACATGCAAGGTCAAACTGATCAGTGAAACACGCTGGGCAAAGACGTGGAGAAGCAGCCAACTTTGCAGCGACACAAAGCAAAGACCAGCCAAAGAAAGCAACAGTAAGTCATGATCCCGTCCATGAAGAGACGTAGAAATACAGCCAATCATGTAGTGAAAGCCAGTGTAACCATGCACGGCAAAATAACAAGACAAGAAATCAATAGGAGCAGAAGCATCAAAGAAAAACCGAAGCAGCCCTTCTTAATGCAAACCAAATGAAAGCATCTCCATGACGATCAGCAACCAGTCAATTAGGAGTGGGGAGATCACGCTGATGGAAGCGTAATATCATATAGAATAACACTTGAAATCGTCGAAATATAGGCTCCACAGTGGAGCAAGAATGTTCAAAAACCCTTCTGTTCCTTTCTTCCCATATCAAGTAAACCACAATGCTGAGGGATACTCTTTTCATTCTAGTGACAGCAGTTTTCCCCTTGAGATGAAGGCCCCGAACTGCACTGTTGATGGTGGACATTCCTCTGCTAAGTCTGAGCCAGGATTTAACTTGCATCCACAAAGAGGAGGTCCAGCTGCAGGCAAAGAACAGGTGGCTATGGCTCTCTTCTTGATCCTGACAGAAAACACAGCCAGCATCAATGTCAGCAAAATGCAGCCTGTCTCTTGTTCTCAGCCGTTTAAGCAAGGCAAGCCATAGAATAAAACTATGTCGAGGAAGACACCAAGACTCCCAAACCACATTTACCCAGGGGACCAGGGTTCCTTTGGTTCTCAAATATTCGTAAGCATTTGCTGAAAATGGCTTTGTGGTAGTAACCCAACTATTACTACTACTACTACTACTACTACTACTACTATTATTATTATTATTGTTATTATTGTTACTATTGTAGTTGTATTATTGTTGCTTATAATTTATACAATTAACCTCCCTGTGGTTTGACCCCGGTCTTGCCGGGTTATTTATTATTTCGACACTCCCGCACTTGGGAGAAGACATCAATCTTTTGGTCGTGTCAAGTTTTTGGCGCCGTTGTCGGGGAGGTAAATTCTTGTACAAATTATAGTATTTATTTTATTTTCTTTTTTCACTTTTCTTGTATCTAACTTTGTTTCTTTTGTTCTGTTTCTTTTTCTATTGTTTTTCTTTTCTTACCTTTATTCTCTTCTTACACGTGCATGAGAGTGTGGTCACGTACATTAAGTGGTAGACTTTGTAGGGTATCCTCATCATTTTCAGAAAATATGGCTGAAAAAGATAACCAATCGCTTCATAATGAGAATTGTCGCGGGGTGCGCGACGTCGCGGCGATCGTCCACCCTCGAACGTGTGATGTGATGGGGGATATATCTGGTAAAAAAGGTGAGACAAGGAGTTCTTTGTCTCTTAGCAAAAAAAATGGTGTGGGAGTCGCCACCTAGTATTTTGGTCACTAGGAACCCTAACCGGTCTTAGAGATCGGGCACGGGACCGGTTGCGTAAAGGGAAGGTATTAACACCCCAAATACGCCCTACCTAAGGTAAGCTGCATTGTTTATTTGTCTCATAAATTCAAGGTCTCATTGTGTTTCCTAGTTGTTGGGCCGTCCATGGTTCAAGAAAAGTCATCCTCAATAAGGAGGTCCTTATCTTATCGAGTAAAACCTAACCGTTCTAATGTCTATGTAAAAAAAGCTAAATTTTTAATATCAGGAATACATTTTATGTATAAATTCGTAATCCCCAAAATACGTATAAAGGACAAAAAGATTTTTTAGAATTTTTTGAAATATTGGCCTAGTTCTCATGGCTTGAATAAACTGGTTATTAAAGCCAAAATGCATGCTAATACATATATTGTTTTGTAAATTTCTTTGTTGTATGAAAAATATGATGTTGTAATATTTATATATATATATTGGAGAGACTAGGCCGTGTTTTAAAACAAAACATTTTTTAATTATGTATATTTTTTTTGACGCAAATCGGGTATTTTGATACTAGGTTGGTATCCTTACGGTATAAAAATACAACCAAATATTAATCCACTTTGATAAAAAATATGCGAGAAAAATCAACAATATTTTTAAAGATATTTAGGAAATTTTTGGAAAGCAAAAGACATTTTTTATTTTGAAAATCTTTGACGCTTTGATGAAAACCGGGTATTTTAATACCGGATTTGCATCTTTACAGTATAAAAATACAAACCAATACTGACCAAAAAGAACAATAATAAAATTACAGAAAATCACATATTTTTGAAATAATTTTTGCAGAATTTTCTTGATTTTTTTTTCATATATATATAATAAATAATACAAAATATAATATATATATATATATATATTATATAATATTAAATCGGGCCGGGCCGGCCCAACCAACCGGGTTGGGCCGGACTCGCCCCAAAGGAGTTGGGCCGATCTCGGCCCAAAATTTACCGGGCCGATTTCGGCCCAAAAAAAACTATTACTTTCTTCGGGCCGGACCCGACCCAGAAGATTAGGGCCGGGCCAGACTGACCGGCTGGCCAAGAACAATGCGGCGGGGGGAATTATTTTCCCCCACCCTTCTCGCATGCGTAACGTTACTCGTTACGCATGCGAAACAAACAAATGCAAAGAACGGAGGAGAAGAAAAAATTACTCCGGCGCGGAGCAAGCGGCGGCGTGCTTTGCGTTTACGGCGGTCTTTGTAGCGGAGGCCGGTGGCGGTGTCGTGGCTCACGGACGGCGGCTCCGGCGGCGCCGCGGGCTGTTTCCAATGGTTCGGTCCGTTTCCTCTTCTCTTCTTTTTTTTTGGGTTCGTTCCTCCCTTCCTTCTCTCTCCTTCTTCTTCTCTCTTCCCTTCCCTTTCGCCTCTCCTTCTCCCCGCTTCTTCTTTTTTTTTTTTTTTTTTCGCGCCTTTTTCTTCTCCTCCGTTTTTCTTTCCTCTGTTTTTTCCGTTCTTCTTCCCCTCCGCTTTTTTTTCTTTCTCACTCTTTCGGGTCCCTTCTCCCTCTTCTCGGTTTTTTCTCCCTCCCCCTTCTTGCACTGGGTCGGTGTTATTTATAGAGCCAAGTGAGTGGCTCTTTTTCGGCTCTCATGGGTAAGCAGTGGCCGGTCGGCCATGGGCGTGGCTGTCGAGGTTCGGTGGGCGGTGCGCGGTGGGTGGTCGGCCATTGTGTTCGGTCGGTGGGCTCCGGCGAGAGAAAGAGAGGGGGCGGCCAAAAAATTCAAAAAAAAGCAACATTTTTTCCTTCTTCCCCGCCGCCGTTCGGGGAAGAAGAAAGATGAACAGTGTCGTTCAAAACGACACCGTTTTTTTTTTTTTTTTTTTTTTTTTTTTTTTTTTTTAATATATGAAACGGCGTCGTTTTGGAGAAAACGCGCCGTTTCATTTAAATGTGGCGCCGAATGCGCCAAAGTCCAAATCACCCTCAATCATCTTTTGTCCCTTCAATTGCATCCTCGCCGAATTTCGGTCTTCGCCCCCATAGTTGGCCGCGTTTTTCACTTTAGTCCTTGGTCTCGAATTATGCAATTGAGCCCTCAATTGATCAAATAACTTCCAATTTCTTCAATTAGGCCCCCGAATCAATTAATTCCAACCCCCCTACTTGCGCGCCTTCTCCAATTTGGTCCCCGGTTTCGGATTTCTTCAATTAAGTCCCTAATTGGCCCTTAAACTTCAATATTTATGCAATTAAGCCCCCGATTTGACTTAATAAATTCCTAAAAAAATATATTTTAGCCCCTATAAAATATATTTCTTCTAATTAAAGCCCAAATTGACTTAAAAAATCAATTTTCTTGCAATCAAATCCCCTATAAAATCAATTAAAAATCCAATTAAGTCTATAAACATCCAAACTTGGGCTTTTCTCCTCAAAATTCAAATTTCCTTCTCAACATGGCTCTCATCCTTCAAGAATATACCGTCAAAAATCCAATCTTTGTATTTTTAACCTCCTTGACCGATTTTTCCGACCATTTGCCGAGCGCTTCGCCTCCCCGTTATTTTTCTAACCTCCTTTGGCTATATATATATTTTTCATATATATTTTGTGGGGACCCAAAAATGGGTTACAACGGATGCCCCCTCTTTATAATGCTTACGGAAAGCGGGGGTTTTGCGCAGAAGTTTTATAAAGATAAACCCAAAACCGAGCTCCCGAAACCGATTTAGTCGGAGCTCGATTGCTCTGAAACTTTGTCCTTACAATAATCCTCCTTAACCCAAAAACTATGATCAAAATTTAGTCATCTCGAGATCCCTTCGGTGATCTCCTTTAACCCCAAAAACTTGGAATCTCATCTCGGTGATTCCTTTACCAAATACAAAAACACGTATGTGGTCTCATTATGACGGGTGACCCGCCCGAATGGGAAAAGGAAAGAGTGGTCTCATTATTATGGGTGACCTACCCAGGAAAAATGATGGTCTCATTGTATGGGTGACCTACCCAAGAAAAATGATGGTCTCATTGTATGGGTGACGAACCCAAGAAAATGATGGTCTCATTGTATGGGTGACGAACCCAAGAAAAATGATGGTCTCATTGTATGGGTGACTAACCCAAGAAAAATGATGGTCTCATTGTATGGGTGACGAACCCAAGAAAAATGATGGTCTCATTGTATGGGTGACGAACCCAAGAAAAATGATGGTTTTATTGTATGGGTGATGAACCCAAGAAAAATGATGGTCTCATTGTATGGGTGACGAACCCAAGAAAAATGATGGTCTCATTGTATGGGTGACCTACCCAAGAAAAATAATGGTCTCATTGTATGGGTGACCTACCCAAGAAAAAAATAATGGTCTCATTGTATGGGTGACCTACCCAAGGGGAAGAATTCTTTAGTAAACTCCATGCTTTTCTAAGAAATAGTTTCAATACGAGGTCCCTTCTAGCGACCTTCCTTGATGAATGTCGAAGTACGAGATCCTTTCGGTGATCTCAAATAACTTGAAATCCCATCGGGCAATTCCTTTTACCAAAGCTAAAACATGAAGTTCCTTCCGCGACCTTCATCGAAATACAAGATCCCTTCTTGCGATCTCCTTTATCCAAACAACTTGGAATCCCATCCGGCGATTCCTTTTATACAAAAGCTGAAATTTAAGGTCCCTTCGGCGACCTTCATCGAAATACAAGATCCCTTCCGGCGATCTCAACAACTTGGAATCCCATTTGGCGATTCCTTTTTACCGAATGCTATCGATGTCGTTCTTCCCTTTGGCATGGTTTGAAAACCATTATCTTATCTTCTTGTTGTTCTAGAATCAACTCAATGATTCTTTCTTTGTCCATAATCTTGTTGGAATGCGCTAAGATCTCCTTCGTAATGATCCAAAAAAACATACATGCAATGATTTATGATTAGATGCAATGCATGCATTCGTACCTGGTTTTGAAACATAGGCCCCATCCTCTTCTTCTAGTTCATGAGACTCCCTCTTAACATGAACTTTACTTTTGAAGTCGTATGTTGAATTCATCTCTCGTGTTGCCTATCATATTCTTGGAGAAGAAGTCTTTGACTTTCTTCAAGTAGTCCTTTTCTCAAAATGTATGACTTGTATTTGCCTCTTTGTCATGCTTTTGTCAAATGCTTTAGCTTGATTTTCAAAACTATGGGCTTCCCACCAATTTTAAACACGTAAAACTTTTCAAAAAACAACTCGTTTTGCCCCCGAGTGTAGGGGTGTGATCCTAGTCCGGGCTTTTATTCATTCACCAATGATAAACTTTTTTAGTGCGTGAAGGGATAATGATGATTTTTTTTTTTTCAAAATGCACATTGTTATGGTTGATAAAGACAATTACGATGATTATAAAGTGACCACTTAATCATTTATCCATTCATTACGCTATCGTAGGTAGGGATGTACTTTAGGGTTAGCTTTTCTTAAATTTCATATTAAACCATTTTATGATATAACCACTCAAACTTGTTCAAAAAGTGCATAATCTCATCATTTATTAAAAAAAGGTAGGCTCAAAGACAAACATAAAATCCGGCTGAAAACATGAGCCCCGATTGCTAAATAGAGAAAATAAAAGCAATGACAAAAGCAAATGACAAAAACATGCTAAGGCAAATAAAGTTGTTTTACATTTTGAAAACTACGAGAAGTTCTTGGGTCAACCCGTTCCGGAAAGTCAACCGAGGCAATGCTTCATCTTCCTTCCCCACTTGCGTTTCCTTGTCTTCTCCTTCGATCTCGCCTTCTTCATTATTGACGATTCTTGACCAAGGTTTTCCAACCCTTTATCCCCTATTACTTTTGTCATGACCAGGCAATGGATTTGAATTGATATTGGGTGTGTCTTCAAACGACACCCATCCTATCTTGATGAGCTTCAACAACATGTTCTTGAAAGCGTAGCACGTTTCAATACAATGTCCGGGAATACCAAAGATGGTACTCGCAAGTCAACTCGGGCTTATACCGATGGGGAATGGTGGTTGTAGTGGTAATGTAGGGATAGGAGCTATTTGTCCAATGCTCGGTAGTTTGGCATACATTTCCTTCAAAGGCATGGGTAATGGCGGTAGTTGTTCGCAATGTACCTTGTATTTGGTCTTTGGTAGTTGTTTTGGTTGTTTGACTGGTTATTTGCTCGATTAGAGGAAAATGGTTTGTTAAAGTTTATGTGGGCAACATGAGAGGTAGGTATTTGTGGGTTGAGTGAATCCACTATATTGCCCTTGGACCCACCTTCAAAGTCGTAAATGTGACCTTCCATTTTTCTTCCAATAAAACCCTTCTTCTCCAATGGCTCAGCTATACGTCCAGCTTTAATCCCTTGCTCTATCCTTTCAGCTATGCGTACCGCATCATAGAAATGCTGAGATGAGCTACCCATTAGGTGCTCATAATATGGTGCCTTGAAGGTATTAGCAAACAAGCTCACCATCTCTCGTTTCTATCAAAGGGGGTTGGACATGCATTGCCTCATCCCTCCACCTTTGCGCATAGGCCCTTACCGACTCTTGGCTCCTTTTCTCCATTGACATTAGACTTGTTCGATCGGGAGCGATTTCCATATTAAACTTGTAACGCTTAAGGAAAGCCTCCACCAAGTCTCTCCAACCTCCGATCCCGACACTGTCTAACCTCATGTACCACCAAAGCGGATCCCGCTAGGCTATCTTGAAAGAAATAGATTAGCAATTTATCATCGCGGATTACTTCGCCATTTTATTGCGGTAGGAACGAAGGTGAGTGTTTGGGCATTCCGCACCAGTGTACTTAATAAACTCGGTATCCTAAAATCTTTTGGTACCACGATGTTTGGTACCGGACATACTTCACTGCTCGCATAGGGTCACACCAGTCATTACCCTCAACTGCCCTTAATCTTTCTTCCAAGGCAAACAACTTGTCCCGGTCCATCGACCGGGAGACCTATTATCTGGGGTTCCTTCCGCCGTTAAATCCACAATGATTGGAGTGTGAGTTGGCCGGATAGGGGTGATAGGCACAAAATGTTGTTCATTGGCCGAGTTTGCCCCCCGGTTTTGAGATGCTTGAGGGATGTGAGCCGGGCGCTCCTTCAAGTTGTTGTGCCGATGTTCCCTCCCCATTCTTAGCTCTTAGAAGCCGCTTCAAGTAAGTTGGTTAGCCGAGAAACTTCATTTTTTACGGACTCCAACTCGGTCGATAATGTGACTCTAAGTGAGCTCTCTCTTTCGTTCTCCATTCTCGCTCTAGACCGGGTGTTGTGGATTTTGGATGTGGGACCTATGTTTCATGGTCTCGACGGTGGCGTTGAAAAATGTAAATGAATGTATGATAAAGAACAATGCATGATGCATATATGATGTGAGCTGAAAAGACCTGAAAACCAAATGCTTTATGGCTAGGTTTTGTCTTATGCAAAAATATTTTGTGGAGCATACACCCTATAGCCGGTTCTAAATCTTTTATGCTTGACGAGGGTAGGTTGGCTATTTAGTCTCTAAAAAGGATCTCTTGTCGTCTCCAAAGATTGCCCTCGTGGAGGCAATATGGGGGCTTGTAGGCAATGAGATGGCACATGTACCACTATTGCCGCTCTAAGCACTCGGCGAAGAGTTGGGGTTTACACAAACTTAAACCTTGACTAAAAGTCGTAAGGTAAGCTGCTAGTTCCCCACTTAACTTAAAGTTTGTGTGTACCCTCAATAATCAAAGTATGTGATGCATGTGACAGCCTCTATAAGATGTATGAGACAGTTCTATACAAATGCATGAACAATATGTGTAAAAATATTTAAAGTATATAAAGCGAGATAACAAAAGGAAAGGCATATTAACAATAAACACACGAAAACAAAAATAAATCGTACAAAAACAAAGCTTAGTCCACAAGGTCCCCGGTGGAGTCGCCATTCTGTCAGCGGGGGTGCGCGACGTCGCGGCGATCGTCCACCCTCGAACGTGTGATGTGATGGGGGATATATCCGGTAAAAAAGGTGAGACAAGGAGTTCTTTGTCTCTTAGCAAAAAAATGGTGTGGGAGTCGCCACCTAGTATTTTGGTCACTAGGAACCCTAACCGGTCTTAGAGATCGGCACGGACCTGGTTGCGTAAAGGGAAGGTATTAACACCCCAAATACGCCCTACCTAAGGTAAGCCGCATTGTTTATTTGTCTCGATAAATTCAAGGTCTCATTGTGTTTCCTAGTTGTTGGGCCGTCCATGGTTCAAGAAAAGTCATCCTCAATAAGGAGGTCCTTATCTTATCGAGTAAAACCTAACCGTTCTAATGTCTATGTAAAAAAAAGCTAAATTTTTAATATCGGAATACATTTTATGTATAAATTCGTAATCCCCAAAATACGTATAAAGGACAAAAAGATTTTTTAGAATTTTTTGAAATATTGGCCTAGTTCTCATGGCTTGAATAAACTGGTTATTAAAGCCAAAATGCATGCTAATACATATATTGTTTTGTAAATTTCTTTGTTGTATGAAAAATATGATGTTGTAATATTTATATATATATATTGGAGAGACTAGGCCGTGTTTTAAAACAAAACATTTTTTAATTATGTATATTTTTTTTGACGCAAATCGGGTATTTTGATACTAGGTTGGTATCCTACGGTATAAAAATACAACCAAATATTAATCCACTTTGATAAAAAATATGCGTAAAAATCAACAATATTTTTAAAGATATTTAGGAAATTTTTGGAAAGCAAAAGACATTTTTTATTTTGAAAATCTTTGACGCTTTGATGAAAACCGGTATTTTAATACCGGATTTGCATCTTTACGAGTGTAAAAATACAAACCAATACCGACCAAAAAGAACAATAATAAAATTACGTAAAATCACATATTTTTGAAATAATTTTTGCAGAATTTTCTTGATTTTTTTTTCATATATATATAATAAATAATACAAAATATAATATATATATATATATATATTATATAATATTAAATCGGGCCGGGCCGCCCAACCAACCGGGTTGGGCCGGACTCAGCCCAAAGGAGTTGGGCCGATCTCGGCCCAAAATTTACCGGGCCGATTTCGGCCCAAAAAACTATTACTTTCTCCGGGCCGGACCACCCAGAGATTAGGCTGGGCCAGACCCGGCCTGAAGAATACGTCAAGGGGGAATTATTTTCCCCCACCCTCTCCGCATGCGTAACGTTACTCGTTCCGCATGCGGAAACAAACAAATGCAGCAATGGAGGAGAAGAAAAATTACCCGGCGCGGAGCAAGCGGCGGCGTGTTTGCGTTTCTCGGGCGGTGTCATGTAGCGGAGGCCTGGCGGTGTCGTGGCTCACGGACGGCGGCTCCAGCGGCGCTGCGGCTGTTTCCAATGGTTCGGGTCCGTTTCCTCTTCTCTTCTTTTTTTTGGGTTCGTTCCTCCCTTCCTTCTCTCTCCTTCTTCTTCTCTCTTCCCTTCCCTTTCGCCCTCTCCTTCTCCCGCTTCTTCTTTTTTTTTTTTTTTTTTTCCTCGCCTTTTTCTTCTCCTCCTCGTTTTTCTTTCCTCTGCTTTTTTCCGTTCTTCTTCCCCTCTCGTTTTTTTTCTTTCTCACTCTTTCGGGTCCCTTCTCCCTCTTCTGGTTTTTTCTCCCTCCCCCCTTCTTGGCACTGGGTCGGTGTTATTTATAGAGCCAAGTGAGTGGCTCTTTTTCGGCTCTCATGGGTAACAATGCCACGGGTCGGCCATGGGCGTGGCTCGAGGTTCTGGTGGGCGGGTGCGCGGTGGGTGGTCGGCCATTGTGTTCGGTCGGTGGGCTCCAAGTGCGAGAGAAAGAGAGGGGGCCGGCCAAAAAATTCAAAAAAAAGCAACATTTTTTCCTTCTTCCCCGCCGCCTCGGGGGGAAGAAGAAAGATGAACAATGGTCGTTCAAAACGACACCGTTCCGTTCTTTTTTTTTTTTTTTTTTTTTTTAATATATGAAACGGCGTCGTTTTGGAGAAAACGCGCCGTTTCATTTAAATGTGGCGCCGCAATGCGCCAAAGTCCAAATCAGCCCTCAATCATCTTTTGTCCCTTCAATTGCATCCTCGCCGACTTTCGGTCTTCGCCCCCATAGTTGGCCGCGTTTTTCACTTTAGTCCTTGGTCTCCCGAATTATGCACTTGAGCCCTCAATTGATCAAATAACTTCCAATTTCTTCAATTAGGCCCCGAATCAATTAATTCCAACCCCCTACTTGCGCGCCTTCTCCAATTTGGTCCCCCGGTTTCGGATTTCTTCAATTAAGTCCCTAATTGGCCCTTAAACTTCAATATTTATGCAATTAAGCCCCGATTTGACTTAATAAATTCCTAAAAAAATATATTTTAGCCCCTATAAAATATATTTCTTCTAATTAAAGCCCAAATTGACTTAAAAATCAATTTTCTTGCAATCAAATCCCCTATAAAATCAATTAAAAATCCAATTAAGTCTATAAACATCCAAACTTGGGCTTTTCTCCTCAAAATTCAAATTTCCTTCTCAACATGGCTCTCATCCTTCAAGAATATACCGTCAAAAATCCAATCTTTGTATTTTTAACCTCCTTGACCGATTTTTCCGACCATTTCTCGAGCGCTTCGCCTCCCCGTTATTTTTCTAACCTCCTTTGGCTATATATATATTTTTCATATATATTTTGTGGGGACCCAAAAATGGGTTACAACAAGAATAATGAGAATATTCGGGTTAGAACACTTAGAGACCACATGAATCCCAGAAGAACAAGTGCACCCTCATGCATAGTTTTTCCACCTGATGCATCTCATTTTAATTTTAAGATAGGCATTATTCAACTTTTACCTTCTTTTCATGGTTTAGATTTAGGAAATCCATACTTGCATTTAAGGGAATTTGAGGAGGTCTGTAACACGTATAATGACTCAAATTGTAGCATGAACACCATTAGATTAAAGCTTTTTCCTTTTTCATTAAAAGATAAAGCTAAAACATGGCTACAAAATTTAAGACCCGGATCCATTCGTGCTTGGGATGATATGCAACAACAATTTTTAAAGAAGTTTTTTTCCATCCCACAGAACAAACTCTTTCAAAAGACAAATCATTACTTTCTCTCAAAAACCAGGAGAAACATTTTATCAATGTTGGGATAGGTATCGAGACTTGCTTAATACTTGCCCCCATCATGGTTTTGAAACATGGAGATTGGTTTCATATTTTTATGAAGGATTAACACCTAGAGATAGGCAAATGGTTGAATTGATGTGCAATGGAACTTTTGAAGATAAAGACCCTAATGAAGCAATGGAGTACTTAGATTTGCTAGCTGAAAATGCGCAAAATTGGGACACCACAAGTACTTATGAGGCACTAAGTAAAACCCAACCTTATACATCTAGTGGGGGTATGTACAACCTTAGGGAAGATCATAACCTCCAAGCCAAGTTTGCATCTTTAGCTAAAAAAGTCGAAGCACTAGAATTGAAAAAGAGTGGTCAATTAAAATCTGCTCAAGACATTGAGTGTCAAATCTGGAAACCAACGAACATTCAACCAATGACTGTCCAACCTTGCCTTCTTTTAAAGAATGTCTCCATGAACAAGCCCATGCATTAAACAGTTTTCAAAGGCCCAACCATAACCCATATTCGCAAACATATAACCCTGGTTGGAGAAATCATCCAAATTTCAGTTGGAAGAGTGATAACAATAATGCACAAACTTCACAGCCACCGTCTCAAGCACACCATAATTTCCAAAATTCTCATGGATATGCACCTCCTTATGCTCCACCTCCTAGAAGAAATCTTGAGGAAACATTGCATGCATTTATGGAAAAGCAAGAGGCAATTAACACTCAACTTGCTCAAAGCATGATAGATTTTAAAGATACCCTTGCAAAGTTCACATCTGCTCTTAGTTTCCAAGAGAAAGATAAGTTTCCATCTCAACCACAACAAAATCCCAAGGGGCAATATAATGCAAATGCAAGTAGTTCGAGAAGCCAACACATGGATCATGTAAAATCAGTCATCACTCTTCGTAGTGGTAAGGTTATTGAAAAACCCATTCTTGAACCTTGTGAAAATGATGATGAGTCAATCTCTGAGGGTAAGGAAGGGGTTGAATCTTATCATTGCAAAGAAAAGACTGATTCTTCGCCAAAGACTTCCATTTCCTCATGCCATAACCAAACAAAGGAAAGTCAATCACAACTCGAAATCTTTGAAACTTTCAAACAGGTAAGGATCAATATACCTTTGCTGGATGCTATTAAACAGTTCCTTCTTATGCTAAATTTTTGAAAGATCCGTACCTTCGTAAAGAGAAACCTGAATGTGAAAAAGAAAGCCTTCTTAGCCGAACAAGTAAGTGCCATTCTTCAGAACAATAATGCTTTGAAATATAAAGACCCTGGTTGTCCTACAATTTCTTGCTTTATTGGAGAACATAAAATTGAAAGAGCCTTACTTGATCTTGGAGCTAGTGTGAATTTACTTCCATATTCGGTTTTTCAAAGTCTCAATCTAGGTGAGTTAAAACCAACTTCCGTAACTCTTTTACTTGCCGATAAATCTATAAAAGTGCCTAGAGGAATAGTTGAAGATGTGTTAGTACAAGTTGATAAATTCATTTATCCTGTGGATTTTATTGTCTTGGACACACAACCTGGAAGCATGTAATTCATTTCCTGTTATTTTAGGGCGTCCATTTCTTGCAACTTCTAATGCATTGATTAATTGTATGAATGGATTGATGAAGCTATCTTTTGAAAACATGACATTGGAGATGAATATTTTCAACATTTGCAAGCAACCTGGAGATGATAATGATTTACGGGAAGTGGACTTTACTTGAAAAATTAGTTCATGATCAATTTCAAACCACTTCCAAGGTGAAATTGAGATTGATGAATCGATGATTTACAAATGGTTTATTTTTAGGAAGAATCAAAGACAAATAGTTGGAGATAAAAAATTAAGGAATTGCCACCATGATCAATTCAGTCAATTCCTTTAAGTGTCCAACCACCAAAACCCGATTTGAAGCCGTTACCATTCAATCTCAAATACTCATTTTTGGAAGAAAATGAAACTTTTCCGTAATAATCTCTTCCAAACTTAATACACATCAAGAAGGTAAGTTATTACTAACTCTGAAAATGCACAAAAATGCATTAGGATGGACCATAGCGACATAAAAGGAATTAGTCCTTTGATTTGCACACACGAGATTTATTTGGAGGAAAATGCTAAACCCTCTAGAGAAATGCAACGAAGGCTTAATCCTAATATGAAAGAAGTAGTGAAAAATAAAGTCATTAAGCTTCTAGATAATGGAATCATTTATCCTATTTCTCGACAAAGAAATGGGTAAGTTCCACCCAAGTTGTACCCAAGAAGTCTGAGTCAACGTGATAACAAATGAGAAAAATGAGTTGATTCCAACTATGACTATTACTAGTTGGCGCATGTGCATTGTCTATAGGAAACTTAATTCAATGACTAGAAAAGATCATTTTCCTTTACCTTTCATGGATCAAATCCTAGAAAGAGTTGCAGGTCATGAATCTTATTGTTTTCTAGATGGCTATTCAGGTTACAACCAAATTGAAATTGCATTGGAAGATCAAGAAAATACTACTTTCACATGTCCATTTGGTACTTTTGCATATCAAAGGATGCCTTTTGGATTATGTAATGCACCAGCCTAACGTTTCAAAGATGCATGCTTAGTATATTTAGTGATATGGTTGAAAGTTTTCTTGAAATTTTTATGGATGATTTTTCTGTTTTTGGTGATTCATTTGATGATTGTTTGACTAACTTAGAAAAGGTTTTGAGCAGGTGTAAAGAGAAGAATCTTGTACTAAATTGGGAAAAATGTCACTTTATGGTAACAAACGGCATTGTACTTGGTCACATTGTTTCATCAAAAAGAATTGAGGTTGACAAATCTAAAATCGAGTTAATTGCTAACTTGCCAACACCAAAATTCATTAAAGATGTTAGATCATTCTTAGGACATGCTGGTTTTTATAGAAGGTTCATCAAAGATTTTAGTGTAATATGTAAGCCCTTGAGCAGCCTTCTAATAAAGGATAATATTTTTGAATGGACTGAACATTATGCAGAAGCCTTTGTTAAACTTAAAAACGTGCTTACTTCTACTCCTATCATTCAACCTCCTGATTGGTCTTTACCTTTTGAAATAATGTGTGACGCTAGTGATTATGCCGTGGTGCTGTCTTGGGACAAAGAAAAGATAAGAAACCTTATGTGATTTACTATGCAAGTAAAACTTTAAATAGTGCTCAAATGAATTACACCACCACTGAAAAGAATTACTTGCAGTAGTATTTGCATGTGAAAAATTTAGGTCTTATCTTGTTGGCTCACCTGTTGTTGTTTACAGTGATCATGAAGCATTGAAATATCTTCTTTCTAAGAAAGATTCTAAGGCTAGATTGGTTCGGTGGATTTTGTTACTTCAAGAATTTGATATCACAATCAAAGACAAGAAAGGCACTGAAAATGTTGTCGCAGATCACTTGTCAAGATTGACAACAGATTTGAGATCTGACATCACACCAATCGATGACTACTTTCCTGACGAATCTTTATTTTCTGTCTCTACAATGCCTTGGTATGCTAATATTGTTAATTTTCTTGTTTCGGGACAATTGCCGGCTCATTGGAGTACCCAAGACAAAAGAAAGTTCTTGAACGAAGTAAAGAACTTTTATTGGGATGACCCTTATTTATTCAAATATTGTCCTGATTTCGAAGATGCATTCCTGACAATGAGGTAAGTAGTGTCATGAAATTTTGTCATTCTGAAGCATGTGGGGGTCATTTCTCATCAAGAAAGACCACTGCAAAAATCTTACAAAGTGGATTTTACTGGCCCACCATGTTCAAGGATTCACATGCATTCTGCAAGACTTGTGAAAACTGTCAAAAGTTGGGATCTATTTCAAAACGTCACATGATGCCTTTAAATCCTATTCTTGTCATTGAGATCTTTGACTGTTGGGGTATAGATTTCATGGGTCCATTTCCTCTATCATTTGGTTTCTTGTACATATTAGTCGCAGTAGATTATGTTTCAAAATGGATAGAGGCAATTCCAAGTCGAAACAATGATCACAAAACAGTGATAAAATTCTTGAAAGAAAATATTTTGAGTCAATTTGGAATCCCTCGAGCTATGATAAGTGATGGTGGAACACATTTCTGCAACAAGCCATTTGAGTCTTTAATGAAGAAATATGGAATCACACACAAAGTTGCCACCCCTTATCATCCTCAAACAAGTGGACAAGTAGAGCTTGCTAATAGGGAGATCAAACAGATCTTAGAGAAAACAATGGAACCCTAATAGGAAAGACTAGTCTTTAAGACTTAATGATGCACTTTGGGCTTATTGAACTGCTTATAAAACATCATTAGGTATGTCACCTTATAGACTATTCTATGGAAAACCTTGTCACTTGCCTGTGGAACTTGAACATAAAGCTTATTGGGCTATTAAAGCTTTCAATTCAAACCTTGATGATGCTAGTCAGTTGTGTAAGTTACAAATAAATGAGCTTGAGGAAATAAGAAATGATGCATATGAGAACTCAAAAATTCATAAAGCAAGAATCAAAGAATTTCATGACAAGAGAATCTTGAGAAAAACATTTGATGTTGGTCAAAAAGTTTTGCTTTATAATTCTCGACTCCATTTAGTTCCTGGAAAGCTAAGATCAAGATGGAGCGGTCCTTGTATTGTGAAACATATGTATCCATATGGGGCATGTGATATCGAGAATCCAAAGAATGGCAATGTTTTCAAGGTAAATGGACATTGTTTGAAAGTTTACTTTGACAATTTTTCAATTGAAAATGACTCTATTGATTTGAGTGATCCTGTATATAAAGATTGATTCATTTTCTCACATTATTTTGTTGTTTTGTTTTGCTAGTCTATTTCACCCCGGTCAAATGGCGGATAACAGTACTCCGTGACTTAAGTCGGTTCTTTCAGTTTCCCATAATAACTTATATCTGTATATATTTGTGCAATGCTTTGCTCTTTCTCCCTTCTTTGACTCTCTTCTCCAATTCTCATTTGAAAATGGACACCACTCTTGAAAAATTGAAAAAGTACTTTCCCGCTCTGCCTTAGAATGCGATTACAAAAATTTACTGTGCTAGGTGTGCTAGATTGAAGTTGTTAATGAGTCATGAAATTCCTAAAGATATTCACTGGCTGATTGAAGCAAAGGTCCGATTATCAGGTGAGTCCTCCAATTCTTTCATTTCACACATGCCCGGAACAGTAAAAGCACTTTTGCAAAGAAACGTCATGCAAAAGGACTAAAAGTCTGTCACAGATGTGCCAGATGGACTTGTAATGCAACATGTTGTTTTTTAGGAATGGTATCTATAAACCGTGAAGATAAAATACAATTCATTAAGGATGGCCTAAGTAAGGGGTCTTTAGATAATCTTTTATTAACCCTTGAGACGCATCTTAGTGGAGATATGCATCGTGCTATTCATGATTTATGGCCACAATTCCATAAAGAACATGATCGACTTAGTCTTGGGAATCGACTATAAAAGACCCTGTTTGCCGCTTTTTAAGAAAACTGGATGGGAAGCCTATCCCCACCCATAGAGGGCGTTTAAGCCATTCTTGGATATAAAACCAAGGGAAGATGTGAGCCACAATCACAACTACCTGTACATACACATGCTTTTTCAAAATAAATAAATAAATAGAGAGAGAGAGAGAGAAAGAGTGTGTGAGACTCCAGCTGGCCTACATATAGGTGATATGATTGCATCTTCAATTTCTCATCTATAAAATCTTATCTTCCTTCCCCTTATTTCTACTCAACCCTTACATTAGACAAATATAGAAGTGTGTAGAAATGGTAGGTTCCTCAAGTTATCACATAAAAAATATTTGTGTTTTCGGTGGATCCAGTCCTGGGAAGGAAATAGCTTTTTTAGTAGCAGCAAATCATCTTGGTAAGGTATTAGCTGAGAGAAAGATTCATTTGGTGTATGAAGGAGGCAGCCTTGGGTTAATGGGGGGGTGTGTCAATAGCTGCATTTTTAGGAGGTAGTTAAGTTTTGGGGGTCGTCCCCAAAGCTTTAGCAAAAGGGGACTTCATTGGGAAAACAATTGGAGAGGAACTACTGGTCTCCACAATGTTCGATCAAATGAATACAATGTTTAACCATGCTGACGCCTTCATTGCCTTACCAGGGTGGTGGGCACATTGGAAGAGATCTTTCATATTTCCTCTTGGGCCCAACTTCACATTCACCATAAACCTATAGGTCCGTTAAATGTTAATGGTTTTTATGATAATTTGTTGTCTTTTCTTGATCAAGCCGTGAACAGGAATTTCTAACATCTTCGACACGACAAATCATAATCTCTGCTTACTCTTGCTTGACAATTGATCGACAAACTACAATCTTTCACCCCGTTAATTGATCCCTCCATGAGTCGTATAAATTGGTCAACTACGAAAGCGTAAAAAGCTTAGATTGGATTTGAGCCTTCGTTTGTGAATCCTTGTGTCTTTTGGTTTTATTTCTACCATAGTATTTTGTTATGTTATTTCTTATATTTGTTTAAGTGTGTTTCAGGTTTGTTAGTGTTCGTTGTTTCAGGTAATGTCTTCTATAGTCTATCTTTCTACCTTAGGACATTGAGGACAATGTCTCGTTTTGGTTGGGGGGAGAGGGTAGTAGTATTTTTTTTAAAAAAAAAAACTAACCAACTAACCGTTTTTGTTTTTAAAAACCATTTGGCAAAACTGTTATTACTAGGATGGCAGAGTAAGGGGGAATTTTATTGACTCTTGAGACGCATCTTACTAAACATTTTCTAATGGTTATTTGCAATATTCATAACAAGGCCTATTAGAATACTTCTTGAAATATTCAGTTGCACATTGGATTATTACATTATTTATGTTCTTTTGTTAAAGGTAACAACTAAGGGATAGGGATAGTCTATAATTTGCAAAAAAAAAAAAATAGAAGAGAAAAAAAAATGATGATAATAAAAACGTAGATAAGTTTGGTTTCGTAGCCTCCCTAACCTAAGCAATTAAGCCCGAAGGGGTGTTTTAACACCTAATACCCTAAAGTCAACCGACTTGGGAGCTATTGGCCCAAAGCTTGTTACATGGGTTAAGGAGAAAAGCTTAAGGGAATCAAACATTGCACTATCTACGTATCGATATCTCGCAACCCGAGTTACTAAGCTCATAGGGGTGTCTCAACACCTAATGCCCTAAGACCAACCGGGTCTCTGGGAGTCATTAGTCGAAAGCTCGTTACATGGGTTAAAGATGCATTGTGTTTTAAGTTATATGTATATATATTAAAAAAAAAGATAATAATCCCAACCCAAGGAAGTCAACCTTAAACATTAGAACAAAATATTGTTTTTCTTCCAATAAAATCCCCATCATCTATGTTTTCATACATTGAGCACATAAAAAGGAAGGTTTATTAATATTTTGTTTAAGAGGTATTGAGCGAGATATATAAATTTAATGAGAGTTTGTTTATCTTGATAGATTAATGGAAGTTGAATGATGAATGCCTTGCTTTGTGGAATTTGCAAATTGTTTTTCTATTTTAACGCTTTAATTACTAGGGACTAGTAATAAGCTGGTTGGGGGGTGTGATTAGTACTTAAAAGTGCATTTTTATCAAGGTCTTATATCATCATTTTGCACTTGAAGTATCAATAACTCCTTAACTAAAGCATGTTTTATAATAACATATCTAATTATATAAGATACCTTTAATTTATGGTAAATGTTCATCTTAAATGCAGGCCTATCACATAAATGAAAGAATTGATTGATGAGTTGAAGTACTGAAATTGAAAGGACAAAAAGATGGCCAAACTTAGAAAAGAGATGCAGGTGCAGTCCAAACTGGAACACTGTTCGGTAATTGGGTCATATCTGGAGCTGTAGATCTTGTATTTAGGTCCATTTTATATGGATGGAAAGATAAGACATAGGCCTATAACTTTCATGTGGAGCCCAAGATTTAAAAAGGCCGTTTTCAAGTCCAAATTGTAGCAACAACAAAGAAGTCCGAATCTGTCCTCCAGCCCGGACAACTTTGCGTGTTCAGCCCATATCTCGAGTTCTAGAAGTCCAAATGACCTCATCTTTTTTTTTCATGGAAAGCTGAGACAATTTCCTAGAACCTTCATTGGAGAATCTATTCAAATCCTGACGTCATCAATGATGTTTTTGGCAGACAAGAAGATAAGGATTGTCACCAAGTCAAGATGTGGCCACCCACTCATCAATTAGTCAACAAATCAATAGTTCCAAATTTTGGCCTATAAAAGGAGGCATTTACCATGCATTTAGGCATCTTGGTGTTGAGATCAAGATCATGCTCTTGTTTTCTCTCTTTGTATTGCTTATGGTTTGCTTTCATTAATATCAAGTTTATGCCTTTCATTTCCTTTCCTTTACTTAGTTAACTTCTTTCTTATTTATCTTTTTATTTTGTTTGTTTATGTTTCTTTCTTTCATTATGTTTAACTAAGTTAATTATGTCAAGGTGAAAAGGTAACACTAATGATGTAAGGATAAGTATAATATAAACTCAACATGGACTTTAATGTTGAATACTAACATGTTTTATATTTGTTATCTTGTTTATTCTTAATACTTTTCTTGTTAAATGGTTAATCTAGATTTATGTTGTATAACACTAGTACATCAAATACTTGGTACTTTCATAGCTCATACTGTATGGTATGACCGACACCTGAGCTATGAAAGGAACTTGATTTGTTGTTAACATAAGTTATAATCATGAATGCTTGACAACATTTACAAGTATTAGCATTATTCGAATAAGATAACTAATGTAATCATGTTAACAATTTATAATCCGATTGGAACCTCCTTGTGTGTGGTTTCCAATTGAATAATAAGAGTTTATACTATACTTATTTAACGTACCATTAGTGGATCCTCTAACCTTGACATTTGTTGTTATCATTGTTTAATCCTTACGTTAATCTTTCATCTCAAAGTTCTCATCAACTTCTTCTTCTTCTTCATCTTTATTATTATCATTATTAATAGTATTATTGGTATTATTATTATTATTATTATTATTATTATTATTACTATTACTATTATTATTACTACTACTACTACTACTACTATTACTATTATTATTATTATTATTATTGTTATTATTGTTATTATTATTACTATTATTACTATTACTATTATTATTACTACTACTACTACTACTACTATTACTATTATTATTATTATTATTATTGTTATTATTGTTACTATTGTTGTTGTATTATTGTTGCTTATAATTTATACAATTAACCTCCCGTGGTTCGACCCTAGGTCTTGCCTAGTTATTTATTACTTCGACACTCCTGCACTTGGGAGAAGACATCAATCTTTTGGTCGTGTCATCTGCATAGACTGAGATTAGTAGTTATTGTGCAAGAGTCTCTTCGCTTGCGAGAAGTAAAGTCTCAATCAAACTCATTCTCTTTTTTGAAGTTTGAATTAGAATCGAATTTGAAAGCGAACAACTATCATTATCTTGAAGGTAAGGATTATCTCAAAGGTAAGGATTATCTCAAAGATAAAGATTATCTTGAAGGTAAGGATTATCTCAAAGATAAGGATAGAATAGCAAAAGCACATTGTAGTCCTTAAATTTCACGCAAGTTGACAAATCACACTTTTTATCGAAATAAATCTTTGATCTTTTAATTTTTCATTTTAAACCCTGTAAAAATTAAATTAAAAGCCAATGGGCTAAAATTGGGTTACAACATCGAAGATGTTAGAAATTCATGTTCCACAAAGATGATCAAGAAAAGACAACAACTTATCATAAAAACCATTAACATTTAACAGACCTATGAGTTTATGGTGAATGTGTAGTTGGGCACAAGAGGAAATATGAAAGATCTCTTCCAATGTGCCCAGACCACTTGGTAAGGCAATGAAGGCATCAACGTGTTTAAACATTGCATTCATTCGATCAGACATTATGGAGACCTGTAGTTCCTCTACAATTGTTTTTCCAATGATGTCCCCTTTTGCTAAAGCTTTAGGGACGACCCTCAAAACTTGACTTCCTCCTAAAAATGCAGCTATTGACACCCCCCATTAACCCAAGGCTGCCTCCCCCATACACTAAATGAATCTTTCTCTCAGCGAATACTTGACCAAGATGATTTGCTACTTCTAAAAACTCGGTTTCCTTCCCAGGACTGGATCCACCGAAAACACAAATATTTCTTATGTGATGACTTGAGGAACCTGCCATTTCTACACACTTCTATATCTGTTGAATGTATGGGTTGAGTAAAAATGAAAGGAAGAAAGATAAGATGTTATAGATGAGAAATTGAAAAAGCAATCATACCACCTATATGTAGGCTAGCTGGAATCTCTCTCTCTCTCTCTTTATTTATTTATTTAATTACTTATTTTAAAAAGCATGTGTATGTACAGGTAGTTGTGATTGTGGCTCACATCTTCCCTTGGTTTTACGTCCAAGAACGGCTTAAACACCCTCTATAGGTCGGGGATAGGCTTCCCATCTAGTTTTCTTAAAAACTAATAAACAGGGTCTTTTATAGTCAGATTTCCAAGACTATGTCGAGCATGTTCTTTATGAAAATAGGGTCATAAGTCATGAAATGCACATGCACATTTCCACCAGGATATGTTTCAAAAGTCAATAGAAGATTATCTAAAGATTCCTTATGTTTTGAAACAAATCCTGACTTTTGACAATATTTTCGGTGCCTTTTTCATCCGTGATTTCTTCCTGAGAATAAATCATTTGCAAATCTTCAGATTCATCCTACTCAATTTTACTTAAAGTAGATTCAAGTTGATCATGAACTAATTCTTCAATAAGATCTACTTCTTTTAAATCATTATCGTCTCCAGGTTGCTTGCAAATGTTAAAAATATTCATCTCCAATGTCATGTTTCCAAATTATAGCTTCATCAGTCCACTCCTACAATTAATCAATGCATTAGAATTTGTAAGAAACGGACGTCCTAAAATAACAAGAAATGAATTACATGCTTCAACAGGTTGTGTGTCCAAGACAATAAAATCCACAAGATAAATGAATTTATCGACTTGTACTAACATATCTTCAATTATTCCTCTAGGCACTTTTACAAATTTATTGGCAAGTCAAAGAGTTACAGAAGTTGGTTTTAACTCACTTAGATTGAGACTTTGAAAAACTAAATATGGAAGTAAATTCACACTAGCTCCAAGATGAAGTAAAGCTCTTTCAATTTTATGTTCTCCAATAAAGGAATAAATTATAGGACAACCAGGGTCTTTATATTTCAAAGCGTTATTGTTCGAAGAATGGCACTTACTTGTTCGGCTAAAAAGGCTTTCTTTTTCACATTCAGTTTTCTCTTCATAATGCACAGATCTTTCAAAAATTTAGCGTAAGAAGGTACCTGTTTAATAGCATCCAACAAAGGTATATTGATCCTTACCTGTTTGAAAATTTCAAAGATTTCAGAGTCGTGATTAAGTTTCCTTTGTTTGGTCATGGCATGAGGAAATGGAAGTGCTGGTGGGGAATCAATCTTTTCTTTGCAATGTTCAGATTCAAACCCTTCCTTACCCTCAAAGATTGACTCATCATCTTTCTCACAAGGTTTAAAAGTGAGTTTTTCAATAACCTTACCACTATGAAGAGTGATGACTGATTTGACTTGATCCATGTGCCTGGCCTCCGTAACTACTTACATTTGCATTGTATTGCCCCCTGGGATTTTGTTGTGGCTGAGATGGAAACTTACCTATCTCTTGGAAACTTAGAGCAGGTGTGAACTTTGCAAGAGTATCTTTAAAATCTGTCATGCTTTGAGCAAGTTGAATGTTGATTGCCTTTTGCTTTTCAATGAATGCATGCAATGTTTCCTCAAGATTTCTTCTAGGAGGTGGAGCATAAAGAGGTGCATATCCATAAGAATTTTAAAAATTATGGTGTGCTTGAAATGGTGGTTGTGAAGTTTATGTATTGTTATTATCACTCTTCCAACTGAAATTTGGGTGATTTCTCCAACCAGGGTTGTATGTTTGCGAATATGGGTTATGATTGGGCCTTTGAAAACTGTTTAGAGCATGGGCTTGTTCATGGAGACATTCTTTAAAAGAAAACAAAGTTGGATAGTCATTGGTTGAATGTTCATTGGTTTCACATATTTAACACACAATGTTTTGAATAAATTTTAATTGACCACTCTTTTTCAATTCTAATGCCTCAACTTTTCTAGCTAAAGATGCAAACTTGGCTTGGAGGTCATGATCTTCCCTAAGGTTGTACATACCTCCACTAGATGTATGATGTTGGGTTTTACTTAGTGCCTTATAAGTGCCTATAGTGTCCCAATTTTGTGCATTTTCAGCTAGCAAGTCTAGGTACTCCATTGCTTCATTAGGGTCTTTATCTTCAAAAGTTTCATTGCACATCAATTTAACCATTTACCTATCTCTAGGTGTTAACCTTTCATAAAAATATGAAACAATTCTCCATGTTTCAAAACCATGATGAGGGCAAGTATTAAGCAAGTCTCAATACCTATCCCAACATTGATAAAATGTTACTCCTGGTTTTTGAGTGAAAGTGATGATTTGTCTTTTAAAAGAGTTTGTTCTGTGAGATGGAAAAAACTTTTTTTAAAAATCATCGTTGCATTTCATCCCAAGCACGAATGGATCTAGGTCTCAAATTTTGTAGCCATGTTTTAGCTTTATCTTTTAATGAAAAAGAAAAAAGCTTTAATTTGATGGTGTTCATGCTACAATTTGAGTCATTATAGGTGTTGTAGACCTCCTCAAATTCCCTTAAATGCAAGTATAGATTTTCTAAATCTAAGCCATGAAAAGAAGGTAAAAGTTGAATAATGCCTGACTTAAAATTAAAATGAGATGCATCAGGAGGGAAAACTATGCATGAGGGTGCACTTGTTCTTATGGGATTCATGTGGTTTCTAAGTGTTCTAACTCGGTTATTCTCATTATTCTCATTATGAAGCGACTAGTTATCTTCTTCGACCATATTTTCTGAAAATTATGAGGATACCCTACAAAGTCTACCACTTAATGTACGTGACCAAACTCTCATGCACATGTAGGAATATAATAAAAGGAAGAAGAAAACAAAACAAAAAGAAACAAAACAAAACAAACAAAAGTTAGATAAAATGAAAAGTGAAAAGAAAAAAATAAAATAAATACTATAATTTGTACAAGAATTACCTCCCCAAGAACGGCGCCAAAAACTTGACACGACCAAAAGATTGATGTCTTCTCCCAAGTGCAGGAGTGTCGAAGTAATAAATAACCCAGCAAAACCGGGGTCAAACCATAAGGAGGTTAATTGTTTAAATTATAGACAACAACAACAATAATAGTAGTAGTAGTAGTAATAATACTAATAATAGTAGTAGTAGTAGTAGTAGTAGTAGTAGTAATAAAGAATAAGAAAAAAAACTTGATGTGAACTTTGAGATGTAAGATTAATGTGAGGACTAAACAATAATAAAAATAATTGTCAAGGTTAGAGGATCCACTAATGGTATTTCAAACAAGTATAGTATAAACTTTTATTATTGAACTGGAAACCACACACAAAGGAGGTTCAAATCGGATTATAAATTGTTAATATGATTACATTAGTTATCTTATTCGAATAATGCTAATACTTGTAAATATTGTCAACAAATCAAGTTCCTTTCATAGCTCAGGTGTCGGTTATACCATACGGTTTGGGCTATGAAAGTGCCAAGTATTTATTGTACCAGGGGTTATACAACATAAATCTAGATTAACCATTTAACAAGCAAAGTATTAAAAGTGAACAAGATAACAAATATAAAACATGCTAGTATCAAACATTAAAGTCCATGTTGAGTTTACACTATACTTATTCTTACACCATTAGTGTAACCTTTTCACATTGACATAATAAACTTAGCTAAACATAATAAAAGAAAGAAACATAAATGAACAAGATAAAAGATAAACAAGATAAAATTAACTAAGTAAAGGAAAGGAAATGAAAGGCATAAACAAGATATTAATGAAAGCAAAACTTAAGCATTACAAAAATACAAAGAGAGGAAGCAAGAGCATGATCTTGATCTGAAAACCATGATGCCTCAATACATGGTAAATGCCTTCTTTTATAGGCCAAAATTTAGAACTATTGATTTGATGAATAATTGATGAGTGGGTGGCCACATCTTGACTTGGTGACAATCCTTATCTTCTTGTCTAAATAAAATATCATTGATAACGTGAAAATTTGAACCAACTATGTCTGTGATAGGTCATGAAAGTTGTAGGCCTATGTCTTACCTTTCCATCCATATAAAGTGGACCTAAATCTGAGATCTGCAGCTCCAGATATGACCCAATTACCAAACAGTGTTCCAGTGTGGACTGCACCAAAGATTTCTTTTCTAAGTTTGGCCCTCTCTTTGTCCTTTCAATTTCAATACTTAAACTCATCAACCAATCCTTTCATTTATGTGATAGGCCTACATTTAAGATGAACATTTACCACAAATTAAAGGTATCTTATATTATTAGATATGTTATTATAAAACATGCTTTATTTAAGGAGTTATTAATACTTTCAGTGCAAAATGATGATATTAAACCTTAATAAAAATACACTTTTAAGTACTAATCAGCTTCCATTCTCTACACTTTGATGGCTAGAGATAAAAGAAAAGAAGTGACTTTTGAATTACTTTAGGATTTTATGTGAGAGAGTAATTTTATGTGATACTTTGTAATTTTCTATTTCTGAGAAGGCCTAAGTTATCGAGTTCACATGATGATGTGGAACAATAAACAAGAAGAATTAAAACATGAAAAGAAAGAAGCTTTAGGAATAGAAGCTAAGAAGAGAGAGCAAATAAAAAAAGAATGGGGATTGGAGATATGCAAAATCTGCAAATACTTTAATTAATTTTTAAAACTGTCTAACATTTAAAAAAGTAGAATATAATACTAAAACCCTAACTAGAACAAGCGATTGGGCTAATGGTTTATTAAATAAAATACCTAACAATAATTAAATTAAACTCAACAAATAAAGCTTAATTAATAAACATCAATTAAAAGTTATATAAATTAAACTAAAACATAAGTTAAAGCCCAATCTCTCAATGGTTTGGGATATTCTCCATCATCTATGATCATACGTGTGTGTAAACAAGGTTTCGGCTTTGGTGTCCTCACCAATTCTCTCGGAGATGGAAGAACTCGACCCTGTCAAATATAGATCAAGGCAACTTCAATAACACTTTCAAAGATAAGGATCAAGTTGTTGTGATGTCTCTATGATAATCCAAATAAGTTTGAATTTGGTCGTCGAGCCCATATACTGGGATTTGCTGAAGTTCACCATTCCTAGTAAAAACAACAGTTGCATTTAAAGTAGCATTAATATATTCCTTTTGTGCCAAAGATAAGGATAATGGGGCAAGGGTTTCAAAAGGAGCATCAGAGATAGGTCGTTATGTTTTATATATAATGATGTCCTTCATGTCAAAAAATATAACTAATATCAAAGTTTAATGACATAATTATTTGATTCAATTATTTGTTACACTTTGAATTGTCTAGCACTACTCACTTGCAATTTATGACTGGTTTCCAAAGGATACCGTTCAGGTCTAATTTGTATCATGAAATAATCTCTAACATTAAGTACATCATGATACTTGAGTAAATTAACTCAAAATTTATATTATTCATTACTTGAATTTGTTTCATGATCTCAACATGCAAATTATAAACCCTACATGCTAATGACTCAACTGACTTAGACATCCTATCGTGAGGAGATATAGGAAGGTGTTCTATAGGTTCTCAGGTTTGTAACTACGAACACTGAATGATTGGGGGTGTGGAATGAGACAAACATTGTTTGAAACCTATGTAGATATAGTATGGACACAACCAAGTAAACTAGGATTATCTTCATCTTCATCATCATGTGCATGAGGTAAGGGGTCAGGAAGCTCAACATGTTGCTCTAAACCTATGATATATTGGACACCAAGCATGTGGGGTGAGGACTCAGATAGTTTAGGAGAATTAATATCATGAGACTCTTTTATGACTATACTTATCTCTTTAGGTGATTTCATTAAAGAGTTCTTTAAAACTGCTTCTACCATTAAAGTAGACATATCAAGCTCTTTCTTAATCTCATTCTCAAGCTCACGTGGACTTATTGTGTTAAGTCTCTATTTTTGCACATCCTCGTTATCTAAATCACTAAAATCTTCAAGATTAGGCTCATACACTTCATCACTACAACCTTTTTTTTTTTTTTCTATATCCTTATATTTTTGGATGACTAAGGGTTTAGAGGTGCAATTTAAGAGGATATGACCAAAACCTAGACAATTAGTACACTTAATCCTTGAACTCACCTTAGACACTTCATTGACAACTCATTTGCCTTTATCTTTCTTATAAAGTTGGACACTACTAGGATTAGGTTTGTGGGGTGGAGCACCTAACAAAGAATCACTACTTCTGAATTGGGACCTACTAGGGATACTATTAGGTCCCGATGATTCATTCACCGATTCTTCGTGACCAACTTGTAGTCTTGAACTAAGATAGAAGCTTGATTAAGGGTAGATACACCTTGAAATATAACATCTCTTCTAAGATCATCATTTAAGCCTTTACAAAATCTACACAAAGTCATGACTTTATTCTCTCTTATGACACATCTCATCATGTAATCGTAAAAGTGTGTTATATATTGATTGATAAACTTATTCTCAACATCTCTCTAATAAATTTTGGTTTCACCAATGACTATCATTTTAGCAAATCTAACTTTCTTATTATCAGACAAGTTATGTTACTTAAAAAATTGATCCATATCACGAATCCACATATCAAATATCCAAAAATCATGATAATCGTAAAAAATAAGAGCTTCTATTTTGTTAGGACTCATGATACAAGAGTATGCAACACTCACTTAAAAATAATATTAAGATCGCAAATGGTTTTTGCAAGTGAAATTATAATACAAAAATAAAACTAATATTTTTATAATCTTTTTGATGTGGAGATTAATCAAGAATAAATTTAAAATGTGTAATGTTAGACTTTTAAGTATAAATGATTAATCAAACACAATCTTATAAGTCAAAACTCACAATTATCAAATAAGAGGTTGACTACCAAAAATTAACAAATTAAAAAAACTGGAAGGTGAGATTTTATTTATTTTTTATTTTTTAAAATATAAATATAATATTAATATCAACATTAAATGAAAAGTGCAAAAAAAAAAGAAGTAAAATTCAACGAATTAAAAGGGAAGACTGACTTAGATAATGCCGGGAGGAAGCTTGCTATTGCTGATGTGGCAGACTGAATGACTTGTCTGCTGATGTCGTGGATGGGGTGGCAGTCATTGGTGATGTGTCAACTGAGGTGGCATAAACTGATGACATAGTTGCTGAGATGGCATAACTGCAATGTGTTGGGTTATGTGGCGATGATGTGGTTTCACTAGATGACGTGGCACTGGTGTGCCATCAACGGGCTGGCTTGGCTGGTGACGTGGCAAGAGTTAATTAATTTGCCTTGGAAGCTGTTCTGAATTCCTTCTGTTGCATACAGTGTATTCTTTGTTGTTGCTGCCTGCGGTGGCTGTGCAAGGAGGCGTGAATCTGTGGGCTAATCTTCGGCTGCCGTGATGGTCTTAGCTGTGCTGTCGTGGGCTGCGGTTGCACCAAATGGAAGAGACGAGCGGTTGCTGCTGGGGTGGGTGGTTGCCGCTATTGTCTTGGCTTGATTTGTTGGAACCAGTGGGTGGATCGGGATTGTTGTTTCTAGGCAGTATGGCACCATGAGTGAAGGAAGTCAGGGATCTGTCATGTTGGTCTGTTGTGGTTGCTGGAGACGAAGATTTACTGCTATCTCCTATGATATCGATATACTCCCAGTCAAGTTGGACGCGGTAGATGGCTATTCCCAGTCAAGATCTACTGTTGGACGTGGCGGAGGCTATGGTGGCGTGGGCTGAGATTGTTGACATCCACTAATCTGCTACTGCTGGTGTGGACGATCTGTTGTGGAGGCGCTGCAAGAGTGTTGGAGGCAGCAAATCAGTGTGGACATGTGGACTTGTGTGGAGGTCTTCTCGGTGGTGGGTCTTAGCTGCTGCCGTGATTGGCTGAGGCGCCACTGATGGCAGGAACGCCACTGTTTAAAATTTGATTGTTGTTGTTAATGATGATGAACAATGTTACCAGAAAAATGTTTTTTTAGTCAGGACAGTAAGACACCTTTTTCTTTGTAGATCAAACCCTAAATTTGATAAATTGATAAGGAATAATAAATAAAAAAATTAAAGTATATATAAAAAAGATGTTTAAGGAGTAGAAACATAGTTTTGAAATCCGGCCCGACCCGACGGGTCGACCCGCGACCCGCCTGGGGCTAGGTCGGATCTTAGTAAAAAACAGCCTAGAATTTGGCCGAGTGAGACTCGTTCGACCCGGAACCCGGTTGACTTGGGTAAACCTGGCTGAGACCCGGCCTTATTTTTTTTTGCAATTGTCTTGCTCTTCATCTTCTCATGGCTACCTTGCTATAAACTTCTTGTTACCTGGAGAAGTAGCTGGGGTGAACGCGTGAAGACCAGGTTGTGTAACTCGCTCGACGATCACTGACTCATCGACCCAGCTCGGCCACCCTCCGTGTTCGACCACCTTAACTCAGTTAGTCCCATCAAGAGTCAAGAATAAATAGATGTTTGTGCTGAGTTCCTCCACTTCACCGCTCCATCCTTTCTCTCCATAAGAAGCGACAGCCGTGTAAACGCTAGAAGGAGAGACTGCAAAGCTAAAATCAGCAATTCCATGCGGGGTGAGTCTCCGAGTCACCTCAATTGTTAACTCGGTTGTGTACACTGCAGCCCAACTTGTCTTTGGCTTGCCTGGGTTTTCATGTGGTGATAAGTATACTAATCTCTACTCACAGTTAAAAACATGAAAACCCAGGCAAGCCCAAGACCGTTTTGACTTACCTCTTTTTCTTTACCAAATATTGTCCACTCATATTGAGCTTATCCTTAATCAAAATTCCACATTTTCCATTCAATAAAGGAACTTGTACAGGTTTAGGAATTTCAAGGGCTGACCTTGATCAGGCGGATCATCTCTTCCTTCTGGCTCTATCTGTGGCTTATGGATCTAGGGATGGTTTCCAATGGATAACCCTGGAAGCGAAGAGACTAAGGAGAAGGCTTACTTTATTGGGATGTTTTTTTTTGGGTTGACCCCGGTTAACCTAGGTCAACCATCTGACCCGTGATCCGATTATTAGACCGGGTCGACCACCGGGTTGGATTTAAAAACTATGAGTAGAAACTAAGAAGAGAAAGTAAAATAAAGAAGAATAATGATTGGAAATATGCAAAATTTATAATTATTTTAATTAATTTTTAAAATTGTTTAATATTTAGAAAAAATGGATACAAATATTAAAACCCTAACTAGAACAAGTGATTGAGTATATGGTCGATTAAATAAAATACTCAATAATAATTAAATTAAACTCAACAAATAAAGTCTAATTAATAAAAATCAACTAAAATTTTATATAAATTAAACTAAAACATAATTTAAAGCTCAATTTCTTAATAATTTGGGCTATTTTTCATCATCTATAATCATACATTTATATAAATAAAGTTTCGGGTTTCATGTTACCACCACATAAACTTGTGTGATTGATTATACTTATTTTTGTTTTAAATTTCAGAATTGTTTCCACTTCAAGTTAAAACTTCACCAAGTCTAATCTTGAGGGGTTGGCCTAGTTAGTTAGTAGGTGTGCTCTTAACCTACGCAAACAAATTCAACTCCAAGAACGGATCATGAGAATGTATTTTTTTCATGAATTCCTTGAATTTTTTTTTTTGTTCTACTAGAACGTTGGATTTAATCTCAAGAAAATTGCCTAACCCTCAAAATTCTCCAAGAAACGGGCATACAGACAACTTTTAATTCAGTCAAAGATATAGATGAACATAAAAAAGAAAGAAAGATGTGCTTGTTCCAAGCCCTTTAGTCGTCACGAAGAAGCAACAATTGCCAATTGGGCTCTCCCTGAAATAATGCATGCAGAGATTGTAGCGCCTCTCGCTTCTTCTTTTTTCCTAGTAAATTATCCCTCATTATTAAAGAAAAGAAATTTCAGAATACTTAAAAGTAAATCCATGCTCAGGCCAATCATCTATTCTATTATCCTAAGAAATTTTATTAGGATTTAAGGCCAGATCATTCATAATTTTGACAAACCAAAGTTAGGGTCCGGACTTGCGAATAGGTTTTGTACAACTTTAACAGGGAAAACGAATCAACTTTAACAGGTATTAATAAAAATACATTGCAAGTACTAATGTATTTTTATTAATACCTTCTTTATAATATTTTGTAATATATTTATGCATAAATAATCAATGGTGGTTAAATTTAATAATTTAAGAATTTAGTTCATCAACCGAACAATATTATCAAATAATTATTTCAACCCAATAGCTTAAGCTGTTAGGTGAGGTCTCAAGATATAATTTATATTATTATTTAACACACACCTTTAAGTGAAAGTCTTTTGGGCTTGAAACTTGCACAAACCCGCATTACATTGTGCTTGATGTTGCGATGTCGCGGTCGCACAAATTAATTACCCTAGCTTAAAACACACAAGATAGTATAGAGCAAGCAAGGGGTCGATCCCACGAGGAAGATTCAAGTCAGATTTTTATGCTAGATGATATGTAATTTGGGAGGGTTTGGACGTTATCTAGGCTAAAGCAAAAGAAAATAGAAAACTATCAAACGAAATTTAATAAAATCAGAAAATTATCAAGAGAACAAACCTTGGTCACAAGCACACATCCACCTACGTAAATCGAACCGATCATGGAAACGAAACATCAATTTATATTCTGAATATTTATCTCTTCTTAACATTGGTTAGTTAACGGATCCGCCATATAACTAACCCTAACCATCAAACAACCACAGTGTCCGCACTAGTAATTTAATTTAATGGCAGCCTTAAGAACTAGATAAGTTGATTAATCAAGAAAACATAACTGTCCATGAGTCTATGTTTGATTTGATTGAATGTTCTCCCTAAGATTAATAACGTAGATCCGCCACAATTATTAAACTCAATTGCTTCACAAATTCTTATACCACAACTCCGGTTTTGATATCAAACTTAGCAATAGATTGTCTACAATAATAACTTAGAGTCCGCTCTAGCAATTAAAATAAACAATCATAGAAAAAATAAGCATAGGAGAACAAACATATTCATCATATAAATTGAAAGGAAAAGGTAAAATAAATCTCACAGTTCTTGAAATCCGAAGGTTTCCGTGTCCTTGCAACCAAGAAAAGGTGTTTAGCCTTCCATGTTTGTTGAACAACTAATCAAAAAGAAGGAAGAATGCATAATTTAGGGTTTCTTAGAGGAAGGGGGCGTTTTTCTCTTCTTGGCTGGCTGCCCCCCTTCTCTTCTCTCATTCTTTTTATATCTTAGGAAACCCTAGGTCTCTATTTTACAAAATAGTCCTCCATTAAGTAGACTATTTACATTTAAGTACTTCAATAACTATTTTCCTAAAAAAGGAGAAATAGCCTTGCATGAAATCTTCAAGCTTTGACTTAAAGGAGCTAAATTGCTGAAATAAAAACTTGGATATCGGTTTAGATGCTTCGGAACGTAATTTGGACTCGTTTCTTCACGAAACCTGTTTGCTGGCAGAATTCAGATGTCATCTTTCAAAAATCATATCTCCCTCATATGACATCGTTTTTGGCTGAAATTTGGAGCGTTTATAGAACTTTGAGTCATGAATCCAAACAAATTGAGTTTGCATCAATTTGACTTCTTTAGCTCTAGATATTCAAGTTGGGATGGCCAAAGGTCAACACTGGCAGATTGCGAGATTTGACTTTGAAGGCTGCAATTTCCATGCTCTTCCTTATTTTATTTTCTTGCCTTAGATTTCCAGAAAGGTATGGATGTTAGCTTTTTAATGCCACTGGAATCACTTCATTTCAACCTCTAGAGCTCACGCTCTGCACAAAACATTGACTGAAGGTCAAATCTGCCAATTATCTCCAATTTACTCCTTTTTGCATCTTTCATCCAAAAGTGCCTTCAAAACATAAAACAAAGAATATCAAGGCATTTTATATATAAAACATAGGCAAAACACTAGTTAAATGTGGGTGAAACTATTGAATAATATGGTCGCATCACTTGATTTTTATCAAATAAATGAGAATTGTGAGATTCGAACTCATGACCGCTTGGTCATTAAGGCTCTGATACCATGTCAAATAACCATATCAACCTAATAGCTTAAACTGTTAGATGAGGTCTCAAGATATAATTTATATTATTCTTTAACAAATATTAAAAAAATAATCATGAGATGTAAAATATAATGATTTAAGAATATATTATCTAGAACAACTTATAGAGATAACCAATTATATAATTTCTTAGGTGGGGATCAGGTTCCATGTGATGGGATAAAAATAAGATTTTTCTTTTTCATCAAAATCATCTCTTGTATTAATAAGTTTCTTTCAAAATAAATAAATATTGTTCTTAAAGTTTGGAATAAAAAGTATGAGGAAGATGTTGGTAGGAGAGACCACTAGTTGTGGCTTTGAAACACTTAGAGGGGATAAAACACACCGTTTTATTTTAACAACAAGAAGCTTACAAATAAACAAAAGCTCTTAAACACACCCTTTCTTTCTTTTTAATGTTTTTCTCTTATATTTCCCACACATAATAACATAAACCTAACTGCATATTTATACACTGTAAACCCTTTGGGTGAAAAATCATAAATTGACTAGTTTTATGCAAAATAAAAAAACTCGTAACTCTCAATTGGGTTATCAAAATATTTTGAAAATGTACATGGACCCTTCTAATATGATACCTTAGCTTAGTTTAAAATTTTAGAATTTTTAGAGAAATTCAGAAATTTGACGAAAAATCACAATTTGACCGGTTTTATGTTATTGGACGTAATTTTCAATCTGATCATCAAATTGAGCTAAACTTTTATGAGGAAACTTAAAATATATTGAATACAATATGGTTAAAATTTTAGGATAAATGGAGCTCGGTAGTCCTAGCAAAAAAAATAAGGACCGTCAAATAGAAGCAAAATGACTCATTAAGGGTAAAATGGTTATTTGCCAAAAAAAAATAAAACAAATCAGCTCTCCCTTCCTTTTATATACTGCCAACTAGGCAAAACTAGATTGGGAAAAGAAAGAATAGAACAAAACAGAATGCCAAAGAAAGAGAGAAAAGTAAGGAAAAAATAAGGAAATTGAGAGAATAACCTTGTAAACTTGCAAAGTTCAACTTATAAAACCCTAATCTAAGGAAGAATCAAGTGAAGGAAGGAGGAATTGAAGAGGGGATTTGGCTAACTTTGGGAGAGAAGAGAAATTGGAAGAAGTCAATTGGTAAGCATGAGAAGTTTGAATTTAATGTTTGATTTAGATGTTTTTAAGCCTACTTGATTAAGTTAGGAAGTAATTTCATGAAATTTTACTTTAATTTCCCTTAAATCCTTGATTCTTGAACTTAGGGTTCTTATAAGATTTTAGGGGTATTAGGATGGGAAGGAAAAATGATAAAGTTGAAGTGGAATAGAATGAAAACAAGTTGAAATAACAAGTAAATGAAGAAAAATTTGGGGGAGGAAAAGGAACTTCACATTCGGCCAAATGAAGAAAAAGTGGAGAAATGAGTTTTGATGTTAATGTTTAGAAAACTATGTTTAATCATGATATTTGAAATATGTAAGAAAGAATAAATGAAGAAATAGCATTAAAGTTGAGAAAAAAATAAGTAAATTCAATTTAAAAGAGAAATGAACTAGTTAAAAGAAAGCATTAAGACAAGATGTTTAGAATGTGTTTGAATATAGTTGTTACATATGTTTAGATAAAATAATAATATGATGTGAGGGCATAAAGAATATAAGGATTATTTGATGGAGGAATTATGAACATAAAGCAATAAAAGAAGTAACTTGATTTAAATATGTGGGTGTATGTAAAATAATGATGTTATGTTTGAGAATGAATTTTTATTAGAATGAATTACAAATAAAAAATTATGTGCTTTGTGTTTTAGCACGTAAAAAAAATATTGATGGACTAATGATATAATGACATTTGATTGATTCAGGAGTTGTGTCTGGAGTTAGTTATTAGATAGGAGGAGCTAGGTCATCACGAGCAGAAGGTAGGTGATTCGTCACCTTAATTTATAATTATCAGTTTTCCTAAATATCTATGTTGTTTATTTAATTGATGTTAAAAGAATGAAACAAATGAATAAATTGAGTGATTATTACAAATGAGAATTATCGGTAATTTATGTGAAATTACCGGGATTATTATTTGGCTAACAAAAAGGGTGAGGCAAATGCTGAGTAATTCATGTGGAATTACCGGATTGATTTTGGCAATCAAAAATGGGTTAGCTGGATTTCTTGGGTAATTAAGTAGAAAATGTGTAGTATGTAATAAATGTATTACCTTTGTGTTGTAAAAATCAAGTAGAAGATGTGTAGTATATAGTAGATGTATTATATATATGTATAGATATTAGTATGGCTAAATCATTTTCAAAATGATAAGATAAGTTTATAATATAAAGTAGTAGAATAGATTAGATGTTTTAAGACAATATGACTCTTAATCTTAATATTGTAATCATTTAGCCTAAATGCATATATGTAGTTAATTAACATTTATTACTCTTTATTGATGAATTTGTTTATCTTTTGAATTTTTTTAGTTATACTTTTATGTTGACTTATTAATTGATATTATGAGATTTGAATATATTGATAAGTATAAGTATTGAGAGATTGTTTGATGAATGGGATGTGATCCAGGATGATTGGATCAAGATGGAAGTTGTAATGATATATAATAGAAGTGTTGTCGATAACTTGGTACCAACAAAATCAAGGAAACTCTGCTGAAATTTTCAAAAAAAAAAATTCCCATTATCTTAGACATATTGTTCAATACTTGACATTAGTAAAGAAATGTTTGAGATTTCATGACATTATAAATTGAGGATATTACATACACAAACTGAAAGTGAGAAAAAATCAAAATTCAAATGTGAAGACGGCTAGCAGTGGCTGCAAGCGGTGGTTGCTGTCTTTCACTTTCTGGATTGAGTTTATTACAACAAATTCCCCTTTTAAACTCAATCGAGAGATGTCATGCCAAGCATGAACTTCAATCTGATAAATATCTCTCTCTTCAATGACTTTATAAAGATATATGCAACAAGATCATTTGTTTTGCAATCAGTTCAACTTCTTTGTTCTTCACATGCTCCCGGATAAAGTGATGACGTGTATCGATGTGTTTGCTTCTTTCATGATACGCTGGGTTCTTTGCTAATGCAATTCCTAATCAATTATCGATATAAAATCTCTGTAGGACTTTTTTAAGGAAATCCCAAATGCTTCAACATATTCCTTAACCATATTAAATGGCATACAAATGAGTTGGCAGCAACATACTCAGCTTCACAGCTTCATAACATTACTATCGATTGCTTCTTGGATGACCTTGTGACACGACCAAAAGATTGATGTCTTCTCCCAAGTGCAGGAGTGTCGAAGTAATAAATAACCCGGCAAGACCGGGGTCGAACCACAGGGAGGTTAATTGTATAAATTATAAACAACAACAACAACAACAACAACAACAATAATAATAGTAGTAGTAAAGAGAGCTTTGAGATGTGTTATTGATATAAGGATTAAACAAGGATAAAAACAAATGTCAAGGTTAGAGGATCCACTAATGGTATTTCAAACAAGTATAGTATAAACTCTTTTTATTCAATTGGAAACCACACACAAAGGAGGTTCCAATCAGATTATAAATTGTTAACATGATTACATTAGTTATCTTATTCAAATAATGCTAATACTTGTAAATGTTGTCGGCATTCATGATTATAACTTATGTTAACAACAAATCAAGTTCCTTTCATAGCTCGGGTGTCGGTTATACCATACGGTATGGGCTATGAAAGTGCCAAGTATTTGTTGTACCAAGTGTTATACAACATAAATCTAGATTAACCATTTAACAAGCAAAGTATTAAAAGTGAACAAGATAGCAAATATAAAGCATGTTAGTATCCAACATTAAGGTCCATGTTAAGTTTATATTATACTTATTCTTACACCATTAGTGTACCCTTTTCACCTTGACATAATTAACTTAACTAAACATAATGAAAGAAAGAAACATAAATAAACAAGGAAAGGAAATGAAAAGCATAAGCAAGAGATTAATATAAGCAAAACTTAAGCATTACAAAATATAAAGAGAGAGCAAGAGCATGATCTTGATCTGAACACCAAGATGCCTAAATACATGGCAAATGCCTCTTTTTATAGGCCAAAATTTGGAACTATTGATTTGTTGACTAATTGATGAGTGGGTGGCCACATCTTGACTTGGTGACAATCCTTATCTTCTTGTCTGCCAAAAACGTCATTGATAACGTCAGGATTTGAACAGATTCTCCCATGAAGGTTCTAGACAATTGTCTCAGCTTTCCAGGAAAAAAAAGATGAGGTCATTTGGACTTCTAGAACTCGAGATATGGGCTAAACACTGAACAGTGTCTAGGCTGCAGGACAGATTCGGACTTCTCCGTTGTTGCTATAATTTGGACTTGAAAACGGAATTTTTAAATCTAGGGCTCCACATGAAAGTTGTAGGCCTATGTCTTATCTTTCCATACATATAAAATAGACCTAAATCCAAGATCTACAGCTCCGGATATGACCCAATTACCGAACAGTGCTCCAGTTTGGACTGCACCAGCATCTCTTTTCTAAGTTTGGCCATCTCTTTGTCCTTTCAATTTCAGTACTTCAACTCATCAATCAATTCTTTCATTTATGTGATAGGCCTGCATTTAAGATGAACATTTACCATAAATTAAAGGTATCCTATATAATTAGATATGTTATTATAAAACATGCTTTAGTTAAGGAGTTATTGATACTTCAAGTGCAAAATGATGATATAAAACCTTGATAAAAATGCACTTTTAAGTACTAATCACCTTGTGAAAGATGTATCTCCCATGAAAAAGACAAATCATGTTGTGCTTTTCCTTTCATCCAGGTCTCTACCCAATCACTATTCGAGTAGCCAACAAGATTGAAGGTCTTACTTGAAGTATAAAACATACCTTCATTTATCGTTCCTTTGATGTAGAGAAGAATTCTCTTGGTTGTATTTAAGTGAGACTGATCTGGTGTCTCCATATATCTGTTGATAAGTCCTACTCCATAGAGTATATCTAGTTTAGTACATGTCAAGTACTTTAAGCTTCCTACTAAGCTTTTAAAGTAGGTTGGATCCACATTTCCTACTTTACACTTCCTCAATTCCACTTTTTTTTTGTGACAGCTTCATTGAAGCTAAGTGGGTCACTATCTGTGAAGAAACAAAATAGAGTTGTATCTTCCATGACTTGAGTGGTATTGTACAACTCTTCTAGATTTCTCATCCTTCTTGGTTCTTCTAATAAGGATGTTGATAGTGGTGTTAATGATGATCATTGTGTGTTTCTCCTATTGAATACAGAGGATCTGTGTACTAGACTTTATGGCTCATCTCGCTAGTAATATTTGACCTCCTGCAAGTACTGTTGGTACTTTCACTTCGTCTTCAAGGAACAAATTAGTGTTGATCCATACTGCTTTTTGATCATCATTCCATTGCCAAGTTTTATCATCTTCAAAGATAATATTTCTACTCATAATTACCTTCTTTGTGATGGGATTATACAACTTATATCCCATCCTTCTATCACCATATCCAACAAAGATGCATTTCTCGCTTTTATCATCGAGTTTGGTCCTTCTTGCATCTCGAGATCTTTGTATATGCCACACAACCAAAGACTTGTAGATGAGTAACACTTGGTTTGTGACCACTCCATGCTTTTTCTAGAGTGACAGCTTGCAAACTTCTGGTTGGGTAGTGATTTAGTAGATATACTGCACATGATACAACTTTAGCCCAGTATTGTTTACGCAGCTTCTTTGCTTTGAGTAGACTTCTTCCCATGTCAAGAATCGTTCAATTCTTTCTCTCAGCTACACCATTTAGCTGTGGTGTATAGGCTGGCGTTATCTGATGCTTGATGCCTTATTGTGTATAAAAAGCTTCAAAGTCATTTGAAGTGTATTCTCCACCTTTATCAGATCTTTTGGTTCTGATCTTATAGCCACTTTGTTTCTTAGCAATTGCTTTAAAATCTTTAAAACAATTCAACACTTCTAACTTCCTCTTCAAAAAGTATATCCATGTCTTTCTGCTAAAATCATCAATAAAAGTAAGGAAGTACCTATTTTGTCTAGTCGACATAGGTTTTATGGGACCTCACACATCTGTGTGCACTAACTTTAGTGGTTTATTTGCTTTCTAGTTGACTTCTTTGGCAAAACTGGATCTGTCATGTTTGTTGAGGACATAACTCTTACAGACTTCATCTGGACGATCAATGTGGGGCATACTTTTAACCATCATCTTACTTGCTAGCATCTTCAGACTTGTGAAATTCAAATGTTCAAGCCTTAGGTGCTAAAGTCATTCTTCATTGTTGGTGATGGCACTCAAACACTTTGCTGCATCATATTGGATGTTTAAAGGAAACATCTTATTCTTGGATATCTACACAAAAGCAATTAATCTCCCATTATAGTCTTTGACTGTCAGATGACAATTCTTCATGAAAAGAGTATAACCTTTCTCAATAAGTTGACCTACACTTAGCATGTTGTGCTTTATGGTTGGAATATAGTAAACATTTGCGATGTAACTATGATCGCCATTCTTCAATCTGATTGGGATGTTGCCTTTACCTTTTACTAGAACTTTTGAGGTATCTCCAAAGGTGACTTGTCATTGTATGGTCTTATCTAGATCATCAAATAGATTTCATCTTCCATACATGTGATTGCTGGCTCCAAAATCTAGATACCAAACATTCTCTTGATTCTTGCCTAGTCCTTGTTGGACAAATAATGCAGCTGATCCTCTAATGGTGGCATCCTCCTCTCGCATAGTTGACTTGTTCATATGCCTTTAATGGAGCTTTCCTTCGACATTCGGTGTTATAGTACCCAAATTGATTGCAGCTATAACACTGGATATTCCTCTTGTCGTGGTTATTGTAACTGCCTTTTCTTTCTCTAGGAGTAAATGCTTGTTGTCCTTGACCTCCTCTGGTGGTGTTTCTACTACCTTTTTTTTTTAATCCTATATTCTAAGATCCTTTTCCTTGAAATCGTCGAGATCCTCCTTGTCTTTGTTGACCTTTACCCCGAGTGGTATATCTATGTGTTAAAGTTTCCCCTTGATCATAACTATTTGAGGGACAATTTTGATTGCAAGGTATGCTCAATTGCCTTATCTCCATTTCTTTTCACAATCTTTTGTTCATGAGCTTGTAAAGAACTCATAAGCTCATCCACCATCAACTTGTCCACTTCTTTGGACTCTTCAATAGCGACAACAACAAAATTAAATTTTAGATATAGGGATCTCAAAATTTTCTTAGTGATTAGTACTTAAAAGTGCATTTTTATCAAGGTTTTATATCATCATTTTGCACTTGAAGTATCAATAACTCCTTAACTAAAGCATGTTTTATAATAACATATCTAATAATATAAGATACCTTTAATTTTTGATAAATGTTCATCTTAAATACAGGCTTATCATATAAATGAAAGGATTGATTGATGAGTTTAAGTACTTGAAATTGAAAGGACAAAGAGATGGACAAACTTAGAAAAGAGATGCTGGTGTAGTCCAAATTAGAACACTGTTCGTTAATTGGGTCATATCTGGATCTCGGATTTAGGTCCATTTTATATGGATGGAAAGGTAAGACATAGGCCTACAACTTTCATGAGGAGTCCAAGATTTAAAAAGGTCGTTTTCAAGTCCAAATTATAACAACAATGAAGAAGTCCGAATCTGTCCTGCAGCCCAAATACCGTTTAGTGTTCAGCCTATATCTTGAGTTCTAGAAGTCCAAATGACCTCAATTGTTTTTTGCTGGAAAGCTGAGACAATTTCCTAGAACTTTCATGAGTAAAGTTGGTTCAAATTCTGACGTTATCAATGACATTTTATTCAGACAAGAAGATAAGGATTGTCACCAAGTCAAGATGTGGCCACCCACTCATCAATTATTCATTAAATCAATAGTTCCAAATTTTGGCCTATAAAAGGAGGCATTTACCATGTATTTAGCATCTTGGTTTTCAGATCAAGATCATTCTCTTGCTTTCTTTCTTTGTAATGTTTAAGTTTTGATTTCATTAGTATCTTGTTTATGCTTTACACTTCCTTTCCCTTACTTGGTTAACTTCTATCTTATTTATGTTCTTATCTTGTTTATTTTTTTTTCTTTCATTATGTTTAGTTAAGTTTATTATGTCAAGGTGAAAAAGTTATACTAATGGTGTAAGAATAAGTATAATGTAAACTCAACATGGACCTTAATGTTTAATACTAACATGTTTTGTATATGTTATCTTATTCACTTTTAATACTTTGCTTGTTAAATGGTTAATCTTGATTTATGTTGTATAACCCTTGGTACAACAAATACTTGGCACTTTCATAGCCCAAACCGTATGGTATAACAGACACCTGTGCTATGAAAGGAACTTGATTTGTTGTTAACATAAGTTATAATCATAAATGCCTGACAACATTTACAAGTATTAGCATTGTTCGAATAAGATAACTAATGTAATCATGTTAACAATTTAAAATCCGATTGGAACCTCCTTTATGTGTGGTTTCCAGTTGAATAATAAGAGCTTATACAAAACTTAATTGAAATACCATTAATGGATCCTCTAACCTTGACAATTGTTCTTATCATTGTTTACTCCTTACATTGATCTTCCATCTTAAAGTCCTCTTTAACTTCTTCCTATTATTAGTACTACTACTATTATTATTATAACTACAATTACTATTATTATTGTTGTTGTTATTGTTGTTGTTGTTGTTTATAATTTATACAATTAACCTCCCTATGGTTCGACCCCAGTCTTGCCAGGTTATTTATTACTTCGACACTCCTGCACTTGGGAGAAGACATCAATCTTTTGATCGTGTCAAGTTTTTGGTGCCGTTGTCGAGAAGGTAATTCTTATACAAATTATAGTATTTATTTTATTTTCCCTTTTCTCTTTTCATTTTATCTAACTTTGTTTCTTTTTGTTTTGTTTTCTTCTTCCTTTTATTCTCTTTTTACACGTGCATGAGAGTTTGGTCACGTACATTAAATGGTAGACTTTGTAGGGTATTGAGGAGGCCTGTAACACCTATAATGACTCAAATTGTAGCATGAACACTATCAGATTAAAGCTTTTTCTTTTTTTATTAAAAGATAAAGCTAAAACATGGCTATAAAATTTGAGACCAGGATCCATTCGTGCTTGGGATGAAATGCAACAACAATTTTTAAAGAAGTTTTTTCCATCTCACAGAACAAACTCTTTCAAAAGACAAATCATCACTTTTACTAAAAAACCAGGAGAAACATTTTATCAATGTTAGGATAGGTACCGAGACTTGCTTAATACTTGCCCTCATCATGGTTTTGAAACATGGAGGTTAGTTTCACATTTTTATAAAGGGTTAACACCTAGAGATAGGCAAATGGTCGAATTGATGTGCAATGGAACTTTTGAAGATAAAGACCCTAACGAAGCAATGGAGTACCTATATTTGCTAGATGAAAATGCTCAAAATTGGGACACTACAGGCACTTATAAGGCACTAAGTAAAACTCATCCTCATACATCTAGTGGAGGTATGTATAACCTTAGGGAAGATCACGACCTCCAAGCCAAGTTTGCATCTTTAGCAAGAAAAGTCGAGGCATTAGAATTGAAAAAGAGTGTCAAATTTGTGAAACCAATGAACACTCAACCAATGACTGTTCGAATTTGCCTTCTTTTAAGGAATGTCTCCATGAACAAGCCTATGTTTTAAACAGTTTCCAAAGGCCCAATCATAACCCATACTCGCAAACATACAACCTTGGTTGGAGAAATCACCCAAATTTCAGTTGGAAGAGTGATAATAACAATGCACAAACTTCACAACCACCATTTCAAGCACATCATAATTTTTAAAATTCTTATGGATATACACCTGTTTATGCTCCACCTCCTAGAAGAAATCTTGAGGAAACATTACATGCATTCATTGAAAAGCAAAAGGCAATCAACATTCAACTTGCTCAAAGCATGACAGATTTTAAAGATACTCTTGCAAAGTTCACATCTGCTCTAAGTTTCCAAGAGAAAGGTAAGTTTCCATCTTAGCCACAACAAAATCCCAGGGGGCAATACAATGCAAATGCAAGTAGTTCTGGAGGCCAGCACATGGATCAAGTCAAATCAGTCATCACTCTTCATAGTCGTAAGGTTATTGAAAAACCCACTCTTGAACCTTGTGAGAAAGATGATGAGTCAATCTTTGAGGGTAAGGAAGAGTTTGAATCTGAACATTGCAAAGAAAAGATTGATTCCCCACCTGCATTTTCATTTCCTCATGCCATGACCAAACAAAGGAAACTTAATCACGACTCTAAAATCTTTGAAATTTTCAAACAGGTAAGGATCAATATATCTTTGTTGGATGCTATTAAACAGGTACCTTCTTACGCTAAATTTTTGAAAGATCTATGCATTGTGAAGAGAAAACTGAATGTGAAAAAGAAAGCCTTTTTAGCCGAACAAGTAAGTGCCATTCTTCGAACAATAACGCTTTGAAATATAAAGACCCTGGTTGTCCTACAATTTCTTACTTTATTGGAGAACATAAAATTGAAAGAGCCTTACTTGATCTTGTAGCTAGTGTGAATTTACTTCCATATTCGGTTTTTCAAAGTCTCAATCTAGGTGAGTTAAAACCAACTTCTGTAACTCTTTGACTTGCCGATAAATCTATAAAAGTGTCTAGAGGAATAATTGAAGATATGTTAGTACAAGTCGATAAATTCATTTATCTTGTGGATTTTATTGTCTTGGACACACAACCTATTGAAGCATGTAATTCATTTCCTGTTATTTTAGGATGTCCATTTCTTGCAACTTCTAATGCATTGATTAATTGTAGGAATGGACCGATGAAGCTATCTTTTGGAAACATGACATTGGAGATGAATATTTTTAACATTTGCAAGCAACCTGGAGATGATAATGGTTTATAGGAAGTGTACTTTACTGAAAAATTAGTTCATGATCAATTTCAAACCACTTCCAGTGAAATTGAGATTGATGAATCTGATGATTTGCAAATGGTTTATTTTTAGGAAGAATCAAAGACAAATAGTTGGAGATAAAAAATTAAGGAATTGCCACCATGATCAATTCAGTCAATTCCTTTAAGTGTCCAACCACCAAAACCTGATTTGAAGCCGTTACCATTCAATCTCAAATACTCATTTTTGGAAGAAAATGAAACTTTTCCGGTAATAATCTCTTCCAAACTTAATACACATCAAGAAGGTAAGTTATTACTAACTCTGAAAATGCACAAAAATGCATTAGGATGGACCATAGCTGACATAAAAGGAATTAGTCCTTTGATTTGCACACACAGGATTTATTTGGAGGAAAATGCTAAACCCTCTAGAGAAATGCAACGAAGGCTTAATCCTAATATGAAAGAAGTAGTGAAAAATAAAGTCATTAAGCTTCTAGATAATGGAATCATTTATCCTATTTCCGACAAAGAAATGGGTAAGTTCCACCCAAGTTGTACCCAAGAAGTCCGGAGTCACTTGTGATAACAAATGAGAAAAATGAGTTGATTCCAACTATGACTATTACTAGTTGGCGCATGTGCATTGTCTATAGGAAACTTAATTCAATGACTAGAAAAGATCATTTTCCTTTACCTTTCATGGATCAAATCCTAGAAAGAGTTGCGGGTCATGAATCTTATTGTTTTCTAGATGGCTATTCAGGTTACAACCAAATTGAAATTGCATTGGAAGATCAAGAAAATACTACTTTCACATGTCCATTTGGTACTTTTGCATATCAAAGGATGCCTTTTGGATTATGTAATGCACCAGCCACGTTTCAAAGATGCATGCTTAGTATATTTAGTGATATGGTTGAAAGTTTTCTTGAAATTTTTATGGATGATTTTTCTGTTTTTGGTGATTCATTTGATGATTGTTTGACTAACTTAGAAAAGGTTTTGAGTAGGTGTGAAGAGAAGAATCTTGTACTGAATTGGGGAAAATGTCACTTTATGGTACCAAACGGCATTGTATTTGGTCACATTGTTTCATCGAAAGGAATTGAGGTTGACAAATCTAAAATCGAGTTAATTGCTAACTTGCCAACACCAAAATCCATTAAAGATGTTAGATCATTCTTAGGATATGTTGGTTTTTATAGAAGGTTCATTAAAGATTTTAGCGTAATATCTAAGCCCTTGAGTAACCTTCTAACAAAGGATAATATTTTTGAATGGACTGAACATTGTGAAGAAGCCTTTGTTAAACTTAAAAACTTGCTTACTTCTGCTCCTATCATTCAACCTCCTGATTGGTCATTACCTTTTGAAATAATGTGTGACACTAGTGATTATGTCGTGGGTTCTATCTTGGGACAAAGGAAAGATAAGAAACCATATGTGATTTACTATACAAGTAAAACTTTAAATAGTGTTCAAATGAATTACACCACCACTAAAAAAGAATTACTTGCAGTAGTATTTGCATGTGAAAAATTCGGTTTTATCTAGTCGGGCTCACCTGTTGTTGTTTTTAGTGATCATGCAAAAGATTAAAATATCTTCTTTCTAAGAAAGATTATAAGGCTAGATTGGTGCAAGTGGATTTTGTTACTTCAAGAATTTGATATCACAATCAAAGACAAGAAAGGCACCGAAAATGTTGTCGCTGATCATTTATCAAGATTGACAACAGATTCGAAATCTGACATCACACCAATTGATGACTACTTTCCTGACGAATCTTTACTTTCTATCTCTACAATGCCTTGGTTTGCTAATATTGTCAATTTTCTTGTTTCGGGACAATTGCCGGCTCATTAGAGTACCCAAGATAAAAGAAAGTTCTTGAACGAAGTGAAGAACTTTTATTGGGATGACCCTTATTTATTCAAATATTGTCCTGATCAAATATTTTGAAGATGTATTCCTGACAATGAGGTAAGTAGTGTAATTAAATTTTGTCATTCTAAGGCATGTGGGGTCCATTTCTCATCAAGAAAGACAATTGCAAAAATATTACAAATTGGATTTTACTGGCCTACCATGTTCAAAGACTCGCATGCATTCTGCAAGACTTGTGAAAATTGTCAAAAGTTGGGATCTATTTCAAAACGTCATGTGATGCCTTTAAATCCTATTCTTGTCATTAAGATCTTTGACTGTTGGGGTATAGATTTCATGGGTCCATTTCCTCATCATTTGGTTTCTTGTATATATTAGTCGCAGTAGATTATGTTTCAAAATGGATAGAGGCAATTCCAAGTCGAAACAATGATCACAAAAACAGTGATAAAGTTTTTGAAAGAAAATATTTTGGGTCGATTTGGAATCCCTCGAGCCATGATAAATGATTGTGGAACACATTTCTGCAACAAGTCATTCGAGTCTTTAATGAAGAAATATGGAATCACACATAAAATTGCCACCCCTTATCACCCTCAGACAAGTGGACAGTAGAGCTTGCTAATAGGGAGATCAAACACATCTTGGAGAAAACAGTGAACCCTAATAGGAAAGACTGGTCTTTAAGACTTAATGATGCACTTTGGGCTTATTGAACTACTTATAAAACAACATTAGGTATGTCACCCTATAGACTAGTCTATGGAAAACCTTGTCATTTGCCTGTGGAACTTGAACATAAAGCTTATTGGGCTATTAAAGCTTTCAATTCAAACATTGATGATGCTAGTCAGCTACGAAAATTACAAATAAATGAGCTTGAGGAAATAAGAAATGATGCATATGAAAATTCAAGAATTCATAACGCAAGAATCAAAAAGTTTCAAGACAAGAAAATTACTGAGAAAAACATTCAATGTTGGTCTATAAGTCTTGCTTCATAATTCTCAACTCCATTTATTTCCTGGAAAATTAAGATCAAGATGGAGCAGGTCCTTTTCTTGTGAAACATGTGTATCCATATAGGGCTGTGATATCGAGAATCCAAAGAATGACAATGTTTTCAAGGTAAATGGAAATCGTTTGAAAGTTTACTTTGACAATTTTTCAGTTGAAAATGACTCTATTGAATTGGGTGATCCTGTATATAAAGATTGATTTTTTTTCCTCACATTATTTTTGTGTTTCTTTTTTTGTGTGATTTTTGTTTTGCTAGTTTCTTTCACCCCGGTCAAATGGCGGATAATGGTACTCCGTGACTTAAGTCGGTTCTTTCAGTTTCCCATAATAACTGATATCTGTGTATATATTTGTGCAATTCTTTGCTCTTTCTACTTTTGACATGACCAAAAGATTGATGTCTTCTCCCAAGTGCAGGAGTGTCGAAGTAATAAATAACCTAGCAAGACCAGGGTCGAACCACAGGGAGGTTAATTGTTTAAATTATAAACAATAACAACAACAACAATAATAATTGTAATAATAATAGTAAAGAAGAAGAAGAAGTTGATGAGAACTTTGAGATGGAAGATTAATGTAACGATTAAACAATGATAAAAACAAATGTCAAAGTTAGAGGATCCACTAATGGTATTTCAAACAAGTATAGTATAAACTCTTATTATTCAACTGAAACCACACACAAAGGAGGTTCCAATCGGATTATAAATTGTTAACATGATTACATTAGTTATCTTATTCGAACAATGCTAATACTTGTAAATGTTGTCGGGGCATTCATGATTATAACTTATGTTAACAACAAATCAAGTTCCTTTCATAGCACAGTGTCTCTTATACCATACGGTTTGAGCTATGAAAGTGCCAAGTATTTGTTGTACCAAGGGTTATACAACATAAATCTAGATTAACCATTTAACAAGCAAAGTATTAAAAGTGAACAAGATAACAAATAGAAAACATGTTAGTATTAAACATTAAGGTCCATGTTGAGTTTATATTATACTTGTTCTTACACCATTAATGTAACATTTTCACCTTGACATAATAAACTTAGCTAAACATAATGAAAGAAAGAAACATAAATAAACAAGATATAAACATAAATAAGATGAAGTTAACTAAGTAAAGGGAAAGAAATGAAAGGCATAAACAAGAGATTAATATAAACAAAACTTAAGTATTACAAAATATAAAGAGAGGAAGCAAGAGCATGATCTTGATCTGAACATCAAGATGCCTAAATGCATGGTAAATGCCTCCTTTTATAGGCCAAAATTTGGAACTATTGATTTGTTAACTAATTGATGAGTGGGTGGCCACAACTTGACTTAATGACAATCCTTATCTTCTTGTCTGAACAAAACATCATTGATAACATCAGAATTTGAACCAATTTAAATCATGATAATTCTAGGAAATTGTCTCAGCTTTCCAAGAAAAAAAAAGATAAGGTCATTTGGACTTCTAGAACTTGAGATATGGGCTAAACACTGAACAGTGTCTGGGTTGTAGGATATATTCGAACTGCTCCGTTGTTGCTACAATTTGGACTTGAAAACGGCCTTTTTGAATCTTGCATTACCATGAAAGGTTTAGGCCTATGTCTTAGCTTTCCATCCATATAGAGCAGACCTAAATCCAGGATCTACAACTCCGATATGACCTAATGACCGAACAAAGGTTCCAGTTTGACCGAACCACCATCTCTTTTCTAAGTTTGACCCTCTCTTTGTCCTTTCAATTTCAGTACTTAAACTCATCAATCAATCCTTTTATTTATGTGATAGGCCTGCATTTAAGATGAGCATTTGCGACAAATTAAAGGTATCTATAGTATCAAACTTATTATTATAAAACATGCTTTAGTTAAGGAGTTATTGATACTTCAAGTGTAAAATGATGATATAAAACCTTGATAAAAATGCACTTTTAAGTACTAATCACACCCCCCAACCAGCTTATTACTAGTCCCTAGTAATCAAAGTGTTAAAATAGAAAAACAATTTGCAAGTTCCACAAAGCAAAGCATTCATCATTCAACTTCTATTAATCTATCCAGATAAACAAACTCTCATTAAATTTATATAACTGCTCAGTACCTCTTAAACAAGATATTAATAAACCTTCCTTTTGTTCTCAATATATCAACACATAGTTATGGGGCTTTACTTGGAAGAAAACAAAATTTTTGTTCTAATGTTTAAGGTTAACTTCCTTGGGTTGGGATTATTATTATTATTATTATTATTATATATACATATAACTTAAAACACAATGCATCTTTAACCCATGTAACGAGCTTTCGGCTAGTGACTCCCAGCACAGCTTAGTCTTAGGGCATTAGGTGTTGAGACACCCCTACGAGTTTAGTAACTCAAGGTTGCGAGATCTTGATACGTAGATAGTGCAATGTTTGATTCCCTTAAGCTTTTCTCCTTAACCCATGTAACAAGCTTTAAACCAATAGCTCCCAAGTCAGTTGACTTTAGGGTATTAGGTGTTAAAACACCCCTTCGGGCTTAATTGCTTAGGTTAAGGAGGCAACGAAATCAAACTTTTCTATGCTTTTATTATCATCATTTTATTTTATTTTTATTTTTGTTTTTGTTTTTGTTTTTTTTTCAAATTATATACCATCCCTTTCCTTTAGTTGTTACATTTAACAAAATAACATAAATAATATAATAATCCAATGTGAAACCCACAATCATATGTTAAAGTGTGTGTGTGAAAATGAAGGTTTAAGAATAGTTGTTAAATGAGTATATGAGCAGAATTAAGTGATAACAATGCGAGAGTTTGTAAACCTGAATATTTCAAGAAGTATTATGATAGACCTTGTTAAGAATATTTACTAAGATGCGTCTCATGAGTCACTTTAACAAAATAACTCCTTTACTCTGCCATCCTAGTAACAACAGTTTTTTTTTGGCAAATGGTTTATGAAATAGAAAACACAGTTAGTTAATTTTTTTTTTAATATCAACTACTACCTTTCCCTCCAACCAAAACGAGACATTGTCCTCAATGTTCTAAGGTAGAAAGATAGAGTATAGAAGACATCACCTGAAATAGCAAACACTGGCAAACCTGAAATACACTTAAACAAATATAAGAAACAACAAAACACAATAATAAAACCAAAAGACACAAAGTTTTTACAAACAAAGGCTCAAATCCAATCTAAGCTTTTTACGGCTTTCCTTAGCTGACCAATCTATACGACTCATGGCGGGATCAATTACAGGGATGAAAGATTGCAGTTGGTCAATCAATTGTTTAGCAATAGCAGCAGAGATTATGATTTGTCATGCCGAAGATGTTAGAAAATTATGTTCCACAAAGATGATCAAGAAAAGACAACAAATTATCATAAAAACCATTAACATTTAGCAAATCTATAGGTTTATGATGAATGTGAAGTTGGGCCTAAGAGGAAATATGAAAGATCTCTTCCAATGTGCCCAGACCACCTGGTAAGGCAATGAAGGCGTCAACATGGTTAAACATTGCATCCATTCGATCAAACATTATGGAGACTTGTAGTTCCTCTCCAATTGTTTTTCCAATGATGTCCCCTTTTGTTAAAGCTTTGGGGACGACCCCTAAAACTTGACTACCTCCTAAAAATGCAGCTATTAACACACCCCCCATTAACCTAAGGTTGCCTCCCCCATACACCAAATGAATCTTTCTCTTAGCTAGTACTTGACCAAGATGATTTGCTTATTCTAAAAACGCTATTTCATTTATGTGATAACTTGAGGAACCTGCCATTTCTACACACTTCTATATCTGTCTAATGTAAGGGTTGAGTAGAAATGAGGGGAAGGAAGAAAGATTTTATAGATGAAAAATTGAAAATGCAATCATATCACCTATATGTAGGCCAGTTGGAGTCTCACACACTCTCTCTCTATGTATTTATTTATTTACTTATTTTGAAAAAGCATGTGTATATACAGGTAGTTGTGATTGTGGCTCACATCTTCCTTTGGTTTTACGTCCAAGAACGGCTTAAACGCCCTCTATGGGTCAGGGATAGGCTTCTCATCTAGTTTTCTTAAAAACTAGCAAACAAGGTCTTTTTTAATCAGATTCCCAAGACTATGTCGAGCATGTTCTTTATGGAATTGTGGTCATAAATCATGAATTGCACAATGCACATCTCCATTAGGATGCGTCTCAAGAGTCAATAAAAGATTATCTAAAGCCCCTTACTCAGGCCATTCTTAATGAATTTTATTTTATCTTCACGGTTTACGAGATACCATTCCTAAAGAACGACATGTTGCATTACAAGTCCATCCGGCACATCTCGTGAGACTTTCGATCGTTTTGCACGACGTTTCTTTGCAAAAGTGCTTTTACCTGTTCCAAACATATGTGAAATGAAAGAATTGGAGGACTCAGCTGATAATCGGACCTTTCCTTCAATTAGGCAGCGAATATCTTCAAGAATTCCATGATTCATTAACAACCTCAATCTTGCACATCTAGCACGGTAAATTTTTGTAATCGCATTTTGAGGTAGAGCGGGAAAATACTTTTTCAAATTTTCAAGAGTGGTGTCCATTTTCAAAAGAGAATTGAAGAAGATATTCAAAGAAGTGAGAAAGAGCAAAGAATTACACAGATATCAGTTATTATAGGAAACTGAAAGAACCGACTTAAGTCACGGAGTACCGTTATACGCCATTTGACCGGGGTGAGAGAGACTAGCAAAACAAAACACAAAACAATGTGAGAAAATGAATCAATCTTTATATACAGGATCACTCAATTCAATAGAGTCATTTTCAACTGAAAAATTGAAAATAGCTAAGAGAAAGAGAACCTGGTCCTTGGTGGTCTGACTGAGAAAGAGTCCTATCGAGGTAGAGGTGACTTCAAAACCAAGAAAGTAGCTAAGAGAACCTAAGTCCTTGGTGGTGAATTCTAAGTGAAGCTGTCGAATGAAGCTGCTGAGAAGAGAATTATTGTTGCTAATGAGAATAATATCATCAACATAGAGTAAGAGATAAATGATTTGCTGCTGACGATGCAAAACAAATAAGAACGTATCAGCACGGCTACAGGTAAAACCAAGTTTCAAAAGAAATGAGCTAAATCGTTGAAACCAAGCACGCAGATCCTGTTTTAGGCTATAAAAAGCCTTATTGAGTTTGCAAACATGCTGAGGAAAGCGAGGATCAACATATCCACAAGGCTGCTCCATATAAACATGTTCCTGCAAAATACCATGAAGTAAAGCATTTTTAACATCAAGTTGATGAAGAGGCCAACCATGAGTGATTGGCAGCAGGGTTTTTGGCATCAGTCTTGAATCCATAGTAGAGGGCCATGCAGGGTTTTGGCGGCCAGTCTTGAATCCACGGGGCTCGATGTAGTAAGGAGGGCATGTAAGAGACCCGAGATATGTTGACTCAGATAAGTGGGGTAACACGGCTGAAAAATGCCTGCTTTAGCTCGAGTGACCATTGGGTGAGAGGATGAAGCAACAAACTGATCATGATGATGAGTTTGAGCTTCAGAATGCAATGGAGCTTGTGTTGGAGGATCATGGGCTTTAGAAGAAGCTAGGATGTGCTATGTGGAAGACATCTGATTAGTAGAAACCTGCATAGGCTCAAGTAAATAGTCAGAACAGAGACGACATGCACGCGATTGAGACCGAGAATAAGGATTAGATTGAGGAACTGTGGGCAATGGGGCGGTAGATAATGGTGGGTCATGGGCATGCATGGGCTCACTAAAACTGGACAAATCTAAGGATGCAGGAGGTTGTGCGATAGAGTTAGGTATTAAGGGGAAATTGAGTTCATCAAATTTGGCATGGGGCATGACATAGATCTTGGAGGTAAGAGGGTCTAGACAATGATAACCTTTATAAGAAGGACTGTAACCTAAGACTATGCATGGAATGTTGTGTGGAGAAAATTTGTTAGCAGCATAATCATGTAAACATGGATAGACTCTCCAACCAAAAGGATGAAAATTGATGTAAAGAGGAGCTTTACCATGTAGAATCTCAAAGGGAGAAAGACCTCCAAGAAGTTGGGTAGGCGACTGATTGATGATATAAGTCGTTGTACTAAAAGCGTTAACCCAATAATAAGTGGGTACTCATGAGTGAAATAAGAGTGCAAGGCCCATTTCAATCACATGGCGATGCTTACGCTTAACGCGTCCATTTTGAGAAGGAGTATAGGGGTAAGACTTTTGGTGTTGAATACCGGAGGAGCGGAGCTTAGATTGCAAAACTCAAAGACCACCATCACTCGAAAAAATTTTAATTTTGCAAGAATATTGATTGTCTACAAAGGTCCGATATTGAAGAAAAATATCAATAAAATTACATTTAAATTTCATTGGGTAGAGCCATGTAAAGCGAGAGTGATTATCGACAAATATCACATAATATGCAAAACTGATTTTTTGATTTAATAGGAGTGAGGCCCCAAATGTCGCAGTGAATAAGACCTGAAATAGAGTTGCATCGAGTATTATTAGTAGAAAACGAAAGCTTATGACTTTTTGCAATCTAACATGTAGCACAAATAGTAGGAATAGGCAAAATAAGAGTAAGGGATAACTGTCCTTTTTTATGTAATAAGGAAATAATAGAGTGGTTAACATGACCAAGACGCGCATGCCATAGATCATACGACGGTGTAAAGACAAATTTATTTAGGACAGAAATGAAAGTAGCATTGCCTCGCTCTAGTACGTAAAGACTGTCATCACATCTTCCGGTTTCCACCACCGTTCTCGTGATTTTGTTCGAATAATAAAAGAAGAGTCGGTAAATATGACCGGAAGAGGAAAGTCTTTAGTCAATTTACTAACGGACAAGAGATTTTTTGTGAGATGTGGTACCAATAAAACATTAAGCAATTTTAAATTTGGACAGGGTTGAGAGGTACTCGTATGGGTGATGGGAAGAGGAGCCCTATTTCCTACAATAACCTTATCCTTACCAAAGATATTGCTTGGAGGTGGTCGGTGCGGTTGAATTCGACGTCATGTGAGCAGAGGCACCGGTGTCAAGGTACCACTATGAGGTGGAGCCAGGAAAGGTTTCAGCAATGTGTGCTAACGGCTCTACACGATCATATCGATTCTGACATCGATCAGTAATTTGGTCCTCTGTTTTGCAGATTTGGCAGTGTGGGTTATAAGAGTGACAAGATCTATTATTCCTAAATGAATGACCACCGAAGTTGCTAGAGGAGGGGCCATTTATGTTGCCATGTGAGCCACCTCTGTGGCGATGATTTCCTATGGAACGAAAATGTCCACCACGAAAGTGTCCTTTATTTATTGTGGCTATGAATGCTGCAGAAGAGAGAGCATGAGTTTCAAGTGATTTTTAAAACAAATCAAAACTTTCAGCTAGAGGGACCAAACCATGAAATGAAGGCAGAGGTTTAAGAGCCATCTGTGTGGAGGAGAATGCAGAAAACTCAGTACCAAGAGCATAAAGAAACCAATTAGATTTGTCGACTTCATCGACTGGTCATCTGATGGCCACTAATTGATCACAAAGGCCTTTGAATGCACGAGCAAAGTCAACAATTGAGCGGTTTCCTTTCTTCATGAGTTAAAGTTCATCCTTTAAGCATATCGCCCAAGTTTTAGATCTATGGCTGAACACATGTTCAAGAGCAACCCAGACATCCCGAGAGGCTACAAGGCCAACAACGATTGCCATGGCTTCTTCTGTGAGAGATGACAACAATAGACTTAAGATCCGTAGGTCTTTGAGTTTCCATTCAAGGAATTTGGGGTTGATAGTAGAGGTAGCGTATGTGGTGGTGATTGTTTTAGACAGTTATTAAAGAGAACCATCAATGAAACCAATGTAGCCTTGGCATTGAAGAAGAGGAATGAGCTGGCTTTTCCAGAGCAAAAATTTTTTGGTCGAGAGCATAATGGTGATCATATGAACCATGGTATTGAATGAGAGGGGCTCTGCCATGAGGAAGAAGGGAGGAAGATTTTTGGAATTTAACCTAGAAGAGCTTTGATACCATGAAAAGGTTTTGAGAAAACCACCACACATTGAGGTGGAGATTGCGTTTTATTTATATAGAGAATGTATACATCTGTAGCTGGACTACTAAGAAGGAAATAATCATAACATAAATACAATATATTACATTCCAATAATTATGAGCTAAGAATCAGGAGGGGATTCTAGGCAATCCCCAACACAAACGAGGAGCTTGACTCAAAACAGTTATAATTTTTTTTTCAACCATTAAATGAGGTTCAAATTTTACACGTGAATTCCCGAGATAAAATTGAACAGCTAAAAAGCAAGAGTATAAAGCACAAGCATCAGCGAAGCGAGTACAAAGCGATCGCATGAACAACAAGTCAAGCTATATGACCTAGAGTTAATTTTAAGGCACTATGAGATCAACTTGGAGTATCGGTTAAGTGCATTAAGGAGAAGTGTTAAATTATTAATACACTTAATGAAGATTCTAGAAATAAATTCTAAAAAATACTACAAACTACAAGTTAAAGCTAAGATAAGTTAGGAAAGTTCCAGGAAAATAAAAAACTAAGAATGTTCTAGAAAAGTAAGAATTATTGTCCACAATTCAAAGAATTATAGAATTATCTAGTGTATTGGCTAAATTTATAGCAACTTGTATGGTGTGCTATGGCTAGAAAGTTTTTCTAGACTATTCCATTTAGGTTGGTTAAGAAGGTTATAATCAGCCATGAAATCATCTCTTATAATGCAAACAAATTAAAAACTATGCTAAACTTAATTAAACTTTTTTCCTAACTCTCTCCTCCTTATATTACATCTCTTATCAATAAAGTTTTTGCTTTGTATATCCTACATACTTCAACCATTTCCAAACTACACTACAACTAAACACTTAATTACTAATGATGTCCTAAAATCCAATATACTAAAAAATTAGGTTCTTTGGTATTTGGATAGTGGTTAATCACTTGTTCATATCAATATTTTCTTCTTCATAGCCCAGGGAATGTATGATTCATGGTAGAAGTCCTGGCACCTGCAAAATAGTTCCTTTCAGTAAGGTTTAGGAACCCTCTAATGATGAAGTCAATGACTTTTAAATAGATAAATATAATAAATAAAAGAAAGAGCTTTAAATTCAAAGAAAAAAAGTGTTCATTCTTGGTTTGATATGATAAATGCTCTAAGAGTGAAGATATAAATGCTTGGAGAGTAGAAAACCTGAAATCTTGACATGGGTGGTTTATGGAGTATTTATAATCTCTAAACCTTGTTGTTTTAATTAAGTGGAGGGATTGGAGAGTCGTTTTATCCTAATGGTATTAATGAGGAAGAAATACTCCTTACAGATCATTGATGAGATAAAACTATTGTTGGCCATTGGGAGAAATATTCTTTACAGATAATTAAGGAGATGAAAATGTTATTGGCTCTTGAGACACCTTTTACACATTTATAAATATAGGAAGATGATTATTTCTTACATAAATAGTTCATGTTAATAGTATTAAGACAAAACTTTATGGTCCTAACGTGGATATTTAACAACCTTTAGACCAATTAGGTTTGGCGTGTAGCCAAGCATATGGGAGAAGAGTCTAGGAATTTTACTAGATCCATGTTGTCTTGGGCTTAGTACATGACCGAACCAAAATATCAAGTAAAAAATATTGACTCATCAACTATCAAATTATTTTTATTTCAATCCTTAATCTTTAAAACATCGAAACCACCCTAAACTACCATCATCTTTTAACATTTTATAAATTTCATGCCAAGTAAGAGGTGAATCAGGTGATAATTAGGAAGTCAGAAGGATATTTATGACATTACATACATGATCGGCTAAATAGAAAACGATGACATATAAATGACCAAATCTTATTTGAAGAAGTAAGAACAAGGTGCTGACTCGAGTTCTTGCAACCTCTCCTCGTCTACGTCTAGCAGGGGGAGAATATCGTACATGACTAAAGGTAACACAAGTGGAGGAGGTTATGCATACAAGAAAGCTAAGTAATTAATCACTAGTTCTCTAAAAATGGAATTGGTTTTCCCTTAGGGTTGTTGTGACTCATTTTTGAACCCCGCGTACTGGATATGGTGTGTATCCCTTTTGAACCAAATGCAGGAGTCTAGTTCACAATTGTTGAAAAATAGACAAAAGCAAAGAAGAAAGAATTGCTTTTTTTTTTCGAACCCTATTTTAGTTATTTTCTGCTCTCTTTATCCTTCCCCTTTGTTGCTAAAATCATCAGGTTTCTTAAGCTAATTAGGAGTCTTCATGATGCTAAATTCATTTCTTCTTTATCTGGTCTTAAAGGTTGGATAAATCCCTTATAAATTGCACTAAAAAGTTGATTCTACTGCTGTCGCAATTCTGTTTGTAAATATCAACTTTGTTCCAACTTAGACTTTGATTCTGACTTGGTTTGTTTCGTGCAATATCTGACCATCCCAGCTATATTCTGTCATCAATGACATGTTAAAGAATTGATATACACCTTTATTGGGTCCTAGGGCCCACTGTTCTTATGTTAGACTTTTAGTTAGATTGGGACGCTCGACATTGTCAGTTTCCGAATCAAATCAGGAGACCCTTTTTGACTAAATAAATTGCGGGCAGATTCTATTCTTCAAAAAGATTTTATCTCACTTTGAACCCTTTATAAAAGTTGTAGTCCTGTACGTGTAAATGAATTTGGATTTTTGAATCGCCTGATTTTGATATCAGAAGCTTGAGATATTCTCATTTGAATATCTAGCATTGAAAGCAGACAATCCTGCTGTGAGTAGAGTTCCAGCCTGAGTTTTTTTTGCACTAAAGACGATTCTGCTTGTAGCCGCAATTTTTTTGCTCGCTATTCTTAGGCCAGACTCTTAGTTAGATTGGGATGCTCGGTGTTGTCAGTTTCTGAAGCAGATCAGGAGACCCCTTTTGACCAAATAGATTACGACTAGATTCTATTCTTCAAAATGATTTTATCTGACTTTGAATCCTTCATGAAAGCTGTAGTCCCGTACATGTAGATGAATTTGGGTTTTTGAATCGCCTGATTTCAATATTCGAAGCTCAAGATATTCACATTTGAACATGTTCCCATTTGAAGCTAAAGACTGATTCTGCCGCAAGAAGGATTTTGACCCGAGTTTGCAGTTTTGATTCGAGGAACTTGATTTAACATTTCAAAGGATTTATCGGGTTACTTAAAGACCAATTTTGGAATGTTGTTTGGTTTCATTGAAGGATTTGAAAATAAACAAGGACTGGATCAGAAAACATCGTAATAATTTCAATTGTTTTGCTGCCACGTTAGGGGAATATTTTTGCTTCTTCAAATGACACCGTGCAATCTTTCATTTTTCTCCTTTTGCAATTTCTTTCCTTTTTCTGCAACCATTTCTGCTAGTCCATTTTTCTCCTCTCATCCTTGCGTCTTTTAACCGGTTTGGCATGCAAGAATGTCACCTCTTTTCACGCCAAATGTTCAGCTACAATTTAATTAGTTCCAGTCCAAGGGAAACGGTTTTGCGCCTCCTTTATGCAAACTGTGAAATGACATGAAGAGAGGAGTTGCACCATCATTTAATGGCTGGGATTCTACACATGAAGAATAATTACTGAGATCATAGAATAAGAATCAAAATATTTTAGTTTTCTAATTTGTTTTCTTTGATTGCAAATCACCCAAGATTATATCCTAGATTAGTGTAATGTTTGTTTCCTAAATAGAAGTTGTGCATGGGCTATATATAAGCCTCCTCTGCTGACCTAAAGAAGGAGAAGAAAAAAAGAAATGGAGAAAAACGAGAGGGAGAGAGAGACCAAAAGCAGAGAGGGGAAAGAAAAAAAACACAAAGGCAAAAGAGAAAACATTGTTGCAGTAGTCAAAACACATGGAGAAAATAATACTGTTGGGAAGACTTCATTTGATAGTGGTAAGGTTTTTAATGTTTTTGCACCTGATTCTAATAGTGCATGGATAATTAATTCTGATGCATCTGACCACATGACATTTGATTATAGTCAAGTATCATTAATTAAACCATCCTCAAAACAATTAGTCTCCACTGCTAATGGCACTTCAAATCCGGTTAGAGGGGAAGGATTGGTATTGACACGACCAAAAGATTAATCTCTTCTCCTAAGTGTATGAGTGTTGAAGTAATAAATAACTCGACAAGACCGGGGTCGAACCACAGGGAGGTTAACTATATAAATTATAAATAATAATAATAATAATAATGATGATGATGATGATGATGATGTGGTGGTGGTGGTGGTGGTGGTGGTGATGATGATGAGTTAAAGAGAACTTTGAGATTTAAGATTAATGTAAAGATTAAACAATGATAAAAATAGTTGTCAAAGTTAGAGGATCCACTAATGGTATTTCAAATAAGTATCAAATAAACTATTTTTATTACTCAACTGAAACCACCCACAAAGAAGGTTCCAATCGGATGATTTGTCATTAATAGCTTATTATAAATTGTTAACATGATCATATGAATTATCTTATTTAAGTAACACCAAACTTTTAAATATTGTCAGGAATTCATGATGCTAACTTATGTTAACTACAAATCAAGTTCCTTTCATAGCACAAGTATAGGTTATACCATACGGTTGGCTATGAAAGTGCCAAGCATTTGTTGTACCAAGTGTTATACAACACAAATCTAGATTAACCATTTAACAAGCAAGGTATTAAGAATTAATAAGATAAAAATAATAAGACATGTTAATAGCAAGACATGTTAATAGCAAGTTGTTTAGGATATAAGCATTGAAGTCCATATTAAGTTTATATTATACTTATCTTAACACCATTAGTGAAACATTTTCACTTGACATAATAAACTTAACTAAACATAATGAAAGAGAGAAACATAAATAAACAAGATAAAAATCTAAATAAGGTATAAGTTAACTAAGTAAAGGAAAGGAAATGAAAAGCATAACAAGAGATTAATATAAGCAAAACTTAAGCATTACAAAAATATAAAGAGAGAGAGAGCAAGAACATGATCTTGATCTGAAAACCAAGATGCCTAAATGCATGGCAAATGCCTCCTTTTATAGGGCAAAATTCAGAACTATTGATTTGTTGACTAATTATTGAGTGGGTGACCACCTCATGACTTAGTGACAATCCTTATCTTCTTGTCTGCCAAAAACATCATTGCTAACATCAGAATTTGAATAGACAATCTTCATGAAAGTTCTAGGAAATTGTCTTAACTTTCCAACAAAAAACAAATCAGTGCATTTGGACTTCTAGAACTTGAGATATAGGCTGAACACTGAATAGTGTCTAGGCTGCAAGACAGATTCCAACTTCTCTGTTATTGCTACAATTTAAACTTGAAAATGACCTTTTTGAATCTTGGACTCTCATGAAAGTTTTAAGTCTCTGTCTTAGCTTTCCATCCATATAGAGCTGACCTAAATCCAAGTTCTATAGCTCCAGTTATGATCCAATAACCAAATGGTGTTCTAGTTTGGACTGAACTAACATCTCTTTTCTAAGCTTAGCCTTTTCTTTGTCTTCTCAACCTCAATAGTTAAACTCATCAATCAATCCTTTTTATTATGTTATAGGCCTGTATTTAAGATGAACATTTACCATAAATTAAAGGTATCTTATATTATTAGATATGTTATTATAAAACATGCTCTAGTTAAGGGGTTATTGATACTTCAAGTGTAAAATGATGATATAAAACCTTGATAAAAATGCACTTTTAAGTACTAATCAGGTACCTATCACTAATGACTTGAGTTTAGATTCTATTTTAATTGTTCAATCTTTAAATTATAATTTATTGTCGGTCTCCCAAATAACCACTGCCTTATTTTGTGTTGTCATTTTTAGGCCTAACTCTTGTTGTTTAAGGACATCCAAACAAGGCAGACAATTGGTTGTGGTATTAAATGAGGGATGCTATACTATCTCGACTTGACACCAAATAGTTCAAATAAGTTGCGTCAAGCCTTGGTAGTTGATGGTCCTAGGGAGAGAAGAAGACATCAAATATTTGGTTATGGCATTGACGATTAAGGCATGTCTCATTTGGTTACTTAAGAAAATTATTTCCTAGCTTATTTGCAAAAATATGATATTTCGAGTTTTAAGTGTGATGTTTGTGAACTTGCAAAAAGTTGTCGTGCTTCATTTCCATTAAGTATGAATAGAAGCTTAGTCATTTTAATGGTAATACATTCAGATGTTTGGGGTCCTTCCAAGGTACCTACATTGAATGGATCTCGGTGGTTTGTTACCTTTATTAATGACTGTACAAGGATGACTTGGGTGTGTTTGATGAAATCCAAAGGTGACGTAAATGTGTTATTTCAACAATTTCATAAAATGATGAGTACTTAGTATAATGCACAAATTCGGGTTCTTCGTATTGACAATGGTAGAGAATATACGGGTTATGAACTTCAAGCGTAACTTGAGAACCCATGGAATTATCCACCATACTACTTGCCCGAGATACACCTCAATAGAATAGGGTAGCCGAAAGAAAAAAATCATCACTTATTGGAGGTTGTTCGTGCTTCATTAATAGAAGCTCACATGACATTGTCCTATTGGAAGAAGCTTTCACATCTGCAGCCTATTTGATCAATCGGGTTCCCTCTAGCACTATTGCTTTTAAGACACCATCCAAAGCCCTCGCAGAAAGTGTTGTTGATGCAACCATATTATTCAATAGTTTCACTCACATTTAACTAGTGTTTTGTCTATGTTTTATATATAAAATGCCTTGATATTCTTTGTTTTATGTTTTGAAGGCACTTTTGGATGAAAGATGCAAAAAGGAGTAAATTGGAGATAATTGGCAGATTTGACCTTCAGTCGATGTTTTGTGCAGAGCGTGAGCTCTAGAGGTTGAAATGAAGTGATTCCAGTGGCATTAAAAAGCTAACATCCATACCTTTCTGGACATCTAAGGCAAGAAAATAAAATAAGGAAGAGCATGGAAATCGCAGCCTTCAAAGTCAAATCTCGCAATCTGCCAGTGTTGACCTTCGGCCATTCCAACTTGAATATCTGGAGCTAAAGAAGTCCAATTGATGCAAACTCAATTTTTTTGGATTGACGACTCAAATTTATATAAACGCTCCAAATTGCAGCCAAAAATGATGTCATATGAGGGAGATATGATTTTTCAAAGATGACATCTGAATTCTGCCAGCAAACAGGTTTCGTGAAGAAACGAGTCCAAATTACGTTCCGAAGCATCTAAACCGATATCCAAGTTTTTATTTCAGCAATTTAGCTCCTCTAAGTCAAAGCTTGAAGATTTCATGCAAGGCTATTTCTCCTTTTTTAGGAAAATAGTTATTGAAGTACTTAAATGTAAACAGTCTACTTAATGGAGGACTATTTTGTAAAATAGAGACCTAGGGTTTCCTAAGATATAAAAAGAATGAGAGAAGAGAAGGGGGGTAGCCAGCCAAGAAGAGAAAAACGCCCCCTTCCTCTAAGAAACCCTAAATTATGCATTCTTCCTTCTTTTTTATTAGTTGTTCAACAAACATGCAAGGCTAAACACTTTTTTTCTTGGTTGCAAGGACACGGAAACCTTCGGATTTCAAGAACTGTGAGATTTATTTTACCTTTTCTTTTCAGTTTATATGATGAATATGTTTTTTCTCCTATGCTTATTTTTCCTATGATTGTTTATTTTAATTGCTAGAGCGGACTCTAAGTTATTATTTTAGACAATCTATTGCTAAGTTTGATATCAAAACCGGAGTTGTGGTATATGAACTTGTGAAGCAATTGAGTTTAATAATTGTGGCGGATCTATGTTATTAATCTTAGAGAGAACATTCAATCAAATCAAACATAGACTGCGGACAGTTATGTTTTCTTGATTAATCAACTTATCTAGTTCTTAAGGTCATATTGAATTAAATTACTAGTGCGGACACCGTGGTTGTTTGATGGTTAGGGTTAGTTATACAAATGGATCCGTTAGCTAACCAATGTTAAGAAGAGATAAATATTCAGAATATAAATTGATGTTTCGTTTCCATGATCGGTTCGATTTCGTAGGTGGATGTGTGCTTGTGACCAAGGTTTGTTCTCTTGATAATTTTCTCGATTTTATTAAATTTCGTTTGATAGTTTTCTGTTTTCTTTTGCTTTAGCCTAGATAACGTCCAAACCCCCCCAAATTGCATATCATCTAGCATAAAAATCTGACTTGAATCTTCCTCGTGGGATCGACCCCTTGCTTGCTCTATACTATCTTGTGTGTTGTGCTTGAAGCTAGGGTAATTAATTTGTGCGACCGCGACATCGCAACAGTTGTATCTCCAAAGAAACCCCAAACTTACCTCCTTGTGTATTTGGAAGTGTGACATTCATCCATTTACATAAACACCAACGCAACAAGTTACAACCTCGGGCATTACAGTGTATTTTTATTGGGTATGCTACTCATTAGAAGGGGTATCGCTATTATCATCCCCCAACTTTGAAAATTTTTGTGACACTGAATGTAGCTTTTCATGAAGACTCAATGTATTTTTCTATGTCTGAACTTCAGGGGGAAAAGGATGAACTTCAGACTCTAGACTATGCAGTCTATATGTCTACAGATGTTCTGCCTAATAACCAAGATGGGAGTACGGTGGATACAAGTATAAATATGGATCTATATAGAGATACTAATGCTAATAATCAAGATATGGATATTATGGAGGCAAGTAGTGATGACTTCCAAGCTGAGTTGATCCATCAAGAAGGGGATGAAAGTGATATACCAAACCAATCGTCTGCTGAGGTTGCTCCTGTAATTGAGCCAATTAAAACATTACCATAACATCAAACCCAAGGTATTCCTAAACCTATATATGAACCTGAACTTTCAAGTAGAGTCAAATACCCCATGAGTCATTATATGTCTAACCATCATTTGACTGAATGAAATATGTCATTTGTAAATCAATTATCTATTGTATCTATTCCTAACAGTGTGTAGGAAGCCTTAATCGACCCAAGATGGAAAGCAGCCATGAATGAAAAGATAGAATCGTTCTTAAAAAATAAGACATGGGAATTGGTTAATTGTCCACCTGGAAAAAGGTCAGTTGGGTGTCAATGGATCTTTACTTTAAAGTACAAAGCAAATTGACACAACCAAAAGATTGATGTCTTCTCCCAAGTGTAGGAGTGTCAAAATAATAAATAACCCGGCAATACCGGGGTCGAACCATAAGGAGGTTAACTATATAAATTATAAATAATAATAATAATAATGATGATGATGACGATGATGATGATGATGATGATGATGATGAATTGAAAAGGACTTTGAGATGTAGGATTAATGTAAGGATTAAACAAAGATAAAATAATTGTCAAGGTTAGAGGATCCACTAATGGTATTTCAAACAAGTATAGTATAAACTCTTTTTATTACTCAACTGGAAACCACACATATAGGAGGTTCCAATCAGATTATAAATTGTTAACATGACTACATTAGTTATCTTATTTGAATAATGATAATACTTGTAAATGTTGTCAGATATTCATGATTATAACTTATGTTAACAACAAATCAAGTTCCTTTCATAGCAGAAGTGTCGGTTATACCATACGGTTGGGCTATAAAAGTGCCAAGTATTTGTTGTACCAAGTGTTAAAAAACACAAATCTAGATTAACCATTTAACAAGCAAAGTATTAAAAGTGAACAAGATAACAAATACAAAACATCTTAGTATCAAACATTAAGGTCCATGTTGAGTTTATACTATACTTATTCTTACACCATTAGTGTAACCTTTTCACCTTGACATAATAAACTTAACTAAACATAATAAAAGAGAGAAACATGAGTAAACAAGATAAGAAAATAAGATAAAAGTTAACTAATTAAAGGAAAGGAAATAAGGAAACAGTTTATGCTTCTCATTTCCTTTCCTTTACTTAGTTAACTTTTATCTTATTTTCTTATGGCACTTTCATAGCCCAACTGTATGGTATAACCGACACATGTGCTATGAAAGGAACTTGATTTGTTGTTAACATAAGTTATAATCATGAATACCTGACAACATTTACAAGTATTAGCTTTATTCAAATAAGATAACTAATGTAATCATGTTAACAATTTATAATCTGATTGGAACCTCCTTTGTGTGTGGTTCCAGTTAAGTAATAAAAAGAGTTTATACTACACTTGTTTGAAATACCATTAGTGGATCCTCTAACCTTGACATTTGTGTTTATCATTGTTTGATCTTGACATTAATCTTACATCTCAAAGTTCTCTTTAACTTCTTCTTCGTCTTATTATTATTATTATTGTTGTTGTTGTTGTTATTTATAATTTATATAGTTAACTTCCCTGTGGTTCGACCCCGGTCTTGCCGGGTTATTTATAATTACTTCGACACTCCTACACTTGGGAGAAGACATCAATCTTTTGGTCGTGTCACACCCCCCAACCAGCTTATTACTAGTTCCTAGTAATCAAAGCATTAAAATAGAAAAACCAATTTGCAAGTTCCACAAAGCAAGACATTCATCATTCAACTTCCATTAATCTATTCAGATAAACAAACTCTCATTAAATTTATATATCTGCTCAATACCTCTTAAACAAGATATTAATAAACCTTCCTTTTTATGTGCTCAATGTATGAAAACATAGATGATGGGGCTTTTATTGGAAGAATATAATATTCTATTCTAATGTTTAAGGTTAACTTCCTTGGGTTGGGAATATTATCTTTTTTTTTCTCTTTTTCTTTTTTTAATATATATACATATAACTTAAAACACAATGTATCTTTAACCCATGGAATGAGCTTTAGGCTAATGACTCCCAGACCAGTTGGTCTTAGGGTATTAGGTGTTGAGACACCCCTTCGAGCTTAATAACTCAGGTTGCAGATAATGATACGTAGATAGTTCAATGCTTGATTCCCTTAAGCTTATCTCCTTAACCCATGTAACAAGTGTTGGGCCAATAGTTCCCAAGTCAGTTGACTTTAGGGTATTAGGTGTTAAAACACCCCTTCGGGCTTAGTTGCTTAGGCTAGGGAGGCTACGAAACCAAACTTATCTATGTTTTTATTTATTTATTTAATTACATTTATTATCATTTTTTTCTATTTTTTTTTTGCAAATTATATACTATCCCTTTCCCTTAGTTTTTACCTTTAACAAAAGAACATAAACAATGTAATAATCCAATATATAACCCACAATCATATGTTAAAGCATGTGTGTGAAAATGAAGGTTTAAGAATACTTGTTAAATGAGTATATGAGCAGAATCAAGTGATAACAATGCGAGAGTTTGTAAACCTGAATATTTCAAGAAGTATTCTAATAAACCTTGTTAAGAATGTTTACTATGATTCAATCTATCAACACCTCTAGTGGTCACAATGAATCCTTCCAATTCAATGAAGTGAAAAACACCTTGACCAAGAAGATACGACTTCATCTGCATTCGCCAATAGAGATAATTTATGTTCGTAAGTTTCAATGAAACAACTTGGTGAGTGTTGGATAGATCGGCAATAGCTGCAGTTTGTGTTCCCATAATGTGCAGAGGAATGGCAAAAACATTAAACATGCGAGGAGGAGTCATTGACGTGTCCTACAAGTGAAGGCTATTGCTGCTGTGGAAGAACACCACCGGCATCAGCTTGTAGATGGCTGGCCGGCAGGGCTACACCACTAGTGTTGAGAGAGAAAAAATTGGCTACAAGGGGGAGAGGGAGAGAAAAGTTCTGATGGTAGAAGGCTCTACAAGGGGGAGAGGCTTAACCTTTGGTTTAGCCAATTGTTTTCTATTTATATTTGTAGGGCAATATACAATAGTTAAGGAAGAGATTACAACACTAGAGTATTGCCTATAATATTTTCTATATAGTATATATTATATAATATTGTGAAATCATGCATTTCAAGAAATACAACAAAATAATCATAGAGAAATCACTTTAAGGCACTCATACTTTTTCATGTTTTGGGGTAGCTAACTCTAAATACAGTTCGCATACATACACACAAACATAGGAAAAGGAAGAAGAAAACAATAAAGTTAAAAAGGGACTTAATTATGCTTGGTAATTAACTTAACCACGCAAAGCAAGGCCTAATACATTATCACTAAATAGCTTAATAGAGTAATTTTTTCTTTCGATAATCCATAATCACCACCCACCATAATGTTTAGTTGCCTCATTGGTGTTGATAATATCCATTTTCATCGTGGGAACTTGGATTCCACAATAATTATATCGTTGCTAATGGTGTTCTTGAGGAGTTAAAGACCTTATGGGAACCTGTACCACTCATCTATTAGTCCAAACCCTTTTGACCCAATCCTGTTGTCACACGTGTGCGGCTTCACGACGATTGCGTCCACTCTCATAATGTTTGTACCCTGAAAAAATCGGGAAAAATAGGGAGACAAGAATTCCTTGTCTTTTATCTTTGTATGGACATAAAGGGAGTCGCCACCTAGTAGTTTGGTCACTAGAAACTCTAACTGGTCTCGAGAGATCGGGTATGAGGACTAATTGCGTAAAGGGAAGGTATTGGCATCCCAAATACGCCCTACCTCAGGTAAGCTGCATTGTTTAATTGTCTAATATATTCTAAGGTATTGTTATGCTCTTTTTTTTGTTGGTCTGTCTATGGTTCGAGAAAAGCTCTCCTCATTGAGGAGATTCTTATCCCATATGTTAAAACCTAACCATTCTAATCGTCATAAACTGAAATTTTATTTAATATCAGGAATACGTCTTGCATGTAAGTTTGCAATCTCATATATAAAAGGGAAAAAAAATATATTTTTTTTTATTTTTTTTGAAATATTGGCCTCATTCTTGCGACTTTAATAAACTTGTTATTAAGGCCGAAAATGCATGCTAAGACTTTTTTTATTTTGAAATGTTCAATGTTTGTAATGTTTTGATGAAAACCAGGTGTTTTAATATCAGATTTGTATCTTTATGGTATAAAAATACAAACCAAAAATAATAGAAAAATATACAGCGAAATCACAAATTTCAATTGTTTTTTTGGGGTTGGGTCCAGCTCAGCTCATGTGGCTAGGCTGGACCCAGCAGGCCTAGCCTGGTCACTGGCCCAAACCAGTGACTCGGCTGGCCAGCAGAGGTCCCATGCATGAATTACTCACGCATGCACTACACAGTGCGAAGGTAATTAAAATTACCTTCGCACAGTGCCTACACCTAAATGAAAATGCAAAAATGGGGAGAGAAGAGCAACGTCTTACCCGGGTCTGCTGGAGATGGTGATCGTCTTCCTTAGGAAAAACCCCTGCGTTGTTTGTTCCTTATGTTCGTTCACCCTTTGTTGAAGCTTCCTTTGGTCAGCCCCTTGATGTTTGTTCGTTCCTTTTTTTTAGCTTTTTCCTCTGGTTTTCTCAAGCCATAACTGCTGAAAATGGAGCTTTTGGAGCTGCCAACGAAGAAGAAGTTGAGGGCGTCTCTTTTGTTTTTCACTGATATTCGTTCTTTCCCTCTATTTTTCTTTTAGTTCTCCCCCTTCTTTTCCCTTGTTCTCCGTGTTATTTTCTCCTTCTCCCACTCTGTTTCTTTTCTCCCCCGAACTCTCTCTTATCCCCCCTGTGTTCGGTCTCTCCTCAAGCCTTTATAGCCAGAGAATGCATGTGTTTTCCCTGATAACAAAGACATTCAGGACCGTTATTGCAGGAGTAATGGTAACAGTTGGTGATGGTAACGGCATGCAGAGGGATAGTAGCCGTGAAACATTCTCTATAACTGAAGCAATTTATTGCTTTTGCTACTAGAACAGTTCCACTACCTTTACTACTAAAACGACTTCGAAGAAGGCAATGAATAGTGTTTACGAAACGGCACCGTTTTCTAATTCAAATGGATATTTTTGATTTGGTCGTTGGAGTTTCGCAATTTTGTAATCAAATCCCCGGGTAAATTGTAATTGGATCCCTTGATTTTAACGTCATTTACAAGATAGTCTTTGGTTAAAGGGGATTGGCGAAAGGAATCTCAGTTGAGCCCCACCACACACAGCATTTTGGTTCTAGTTAAAGGGGATTGGCGAAAGGAATCTCAGTTTAGCCCAACCACACATAGCATTTGGGTTATTGTTAAAGGGGATTGACAAAAGGAATCTCAGTTTAGCCCAACTATACACAGGATTTGGGTTCTGGTTAAGGGGGATTGGTGAAAGGAATCTCAATTTAGCCTAACTACTCACAGGATTTGGGTTCTAGTTAAAAGGGATTGGCAAAAGGAATCTTAGTTTAGCCCAGCCACACATAGGATATGGGTTCTGGTTAAAGGGGATTGGCGAATGGAATAGCAGTTTAGCCGAATGACACGCAGGATTTTGGTTCGTGTTAAAGGGGATTGGTGAAAGGAATCTCAGTTTAGCCCACCCACACAGGATTTTGATTCCTGTTAAAGGGGATTGACGAAAGGAATCTCAGTTTAGCCCAACCACACATAGCATTTGGATTATTGTTAAAGGGGATTGATGAAAGGAATCTCAGTTTAGGCCGACCACACACCGGATTTAGGTTCTGGTTGAGGGGGATTGACGAAAGGAATCTCACTGTAGCCGAACTACTCACAGGATTTGGGTTCTAGTTAAAAGGGATTGGCGAAAGGAATCTTAGTTTAGCCCAGCCACACATAGGATTTGGGTTCTGGTTAAAGGGGATAGGCGAATGGAATCATAGTTTAGCCGAATGACACGCAGGATTTTGGTTCTTGTTAAAGGGAATTAGCGAAAGGAATCTCAGTATAGCCTAACCACACACAGCATTTTAGTTCTGGTTAAAGGAGATTGGTGAAAGGAATCTTAGTTTAGCCCAACCACACATAGCATTTGGGTTATGGTTAAAGGGAATTGACAAAAGGAATCACAGTTTAGCCCGACCACACAAAGGATTTGGGTTCTGGTTAAGGGGGATTGGTGAAAGGAATCTCATTTTAGCCAAACTACTCATAGGATTTGGGTTCTGGTTAAAGGGGATTGGCAAAAGGAATCTTAGTATAGCCTAGCCACACACAGGATTTGGGTTCTGGTTAATGGGGATTGGGAATGGAATCGCAGTTTAGCCGAAGGACACGAAGGATTTTGGTTCTTGTTAAAGGGGATTGGCAAAAGGAATCTTAGTTTAGCCCAATCACGCAGGATTTTGGTTCCAGTTAAAGGGGATTGGCGAAAGGAATCTCAATTTAGCCCAACCACACATAGCATTTTGGTTCTGGTCAAAGAGGATTGGCAAAAGGAATCTCAGTTTAGCCTAACCACACATTGTATTTTGGTTATTGTTAAAGGGGATTGGCGAAAGGAATCGCAGTTTAGCCTGACCACACAAAGGATTTGGGTTCTGGTTAAGAGGGATTGGTGAAAGGAATCTCATTTTAGCCTAACTACACACAGGATTTGGGTTCTTGTTAACGGGGATTGGCGAATGGAATTGCAGTTTAGCCGAACGACACGCAGGATTTTGGTTCTTGTTAAAGGGAATTGGCGAAAGGAATCTCAGTATAGCCTAACCACACACAACATTTTAGTTCTGGTTAAAGGAGATTGGCGAAAGGAATGTCAGTTTAGCCCAACCGCACATAGCATTTGGGTTATGGTTAAAGGCGATTGGCGAAAGGAATCTCAGTTTAGCAAACTCACAGACACGATTTGGGTTCTGCTTAAAGGGGATTGGTGAAAGGAATCTCAGTTTATCCCAACCACACATGCATTTTGGTTCTGGTTAAAGGGGATCGGCGAAAGGAATCTTAAGATTGGCAAAAGGAATCTCAGTTTAGCCTAACCACACACTGCATTTTGGTTCTGGTTAAAAGGGATTGATGAAAAAAATCTCAGCTTAGCCCTACCACACACCATTTTGGTTCCAATTAAAGGCGATTGGCGAAAGGAATCTCGGTTTAGCAAACCCATACACAGGATTTGGGTTCCGGTTAAGGGGGATTGGTGAAAGGAATCTCATTTTAGGCTAACTACTAACAGGATTTTGGTTCTAGTTAAAGGAGATTCGTGAAAGGAATCTCGGTTTAGCCGAACCACACGAAGGATTTTGGTTATGGTTAAAGGGGATTGGCGAAAGGAATCTCAGTTTAGCCCAACAACACATAGGATTTTGGTTCCGGTTAAAAGGTGATTGGCCAAAAGAATCTCAGTTTAGCAAAACCAAATGCTGGATTTTGGTTCTGGTTAAAAGTGATTGGCGAAAGGAATCTCAGTTTAGCCAACCACACCCAGGATTTGAGTTCTGGTTAAAGGGGATTGACGAAAGGAATCTAAGTTTAGCCGAACCACACACAACATTTGGGTTCTGGTTAAAGAGGATTGGCAAAAGGAATCGTAGTTTAACATAGACACACAGGATTTTGGTTCTGGTTAAAGGGATTGGCAAAAGGAATCTCATTTAGCCCAACCACACAGGATTTTGGTTTGCTTAATGGGGATTAGCTAAAGGAATCTTAGTTTAACCTAACCACACCCAGGATTTTGGTTGTGGTTAAAGGGGATTGGTGAAAGGAATCTCAGTTTAGCCCAGCCACACAGGATTTTGGTTTCGGTTAAAGGGGATTGGCGAAAGGAATCTCAGTTTCGCCCTCCCACACACAGGATTTGGGTTCTGGTTAAAGGAGATTGGCGAAAGGAATCTCAATTTATCCTAACCACACACAACATTTTGGTTCTAGTTAAAGGGGATTGGCGAAATGAATCTCAGGATTGGCGAAAGGAGTCTCAGTTTAGCCGCACCACAAGCAGGATTTCGGTTTTGGTTAAAAGGAATTGATGAAAGGAATCTCAGTTTAGCCTAACCAAACACTACATTTTGGTTTTGGTTAAAGGGGATTGGTGAAAGGAATCTCAGATTAGCCCAGCTACACAGGATTTTGGTTCCAGTTAAAGGGGATTGGCGAAAGGAATCTCAGTTTATCCGAACCACACACAACATTTTGGTTATAGTTAAAGCTGATTGGGGGAATGAATCTCAGGATTGGCCATAGGAATCTCAGTTTAGCCCAACCACACACAACATTTTGGTTCTGGTTAAAGGGGATTGGTGAAATGAATCTCAGGATTGGCCAAAGAAATCTCAGTTTAGCCCAACCACACACAGGATTTTGGTTCTGGTTAAAAGGGATCTACGAAAGGAATCTCAGTTTCGCCCAACCACACATAGGATTTTGGTTGTGGTTAAAAAGGATTGGGGAAAGGAATCTCAGTTTATCCGAACCACACACAACATTTTGGTTCTAGTTAAAGGTGATTAGGGAAATGAATCTCAGGATTGGCCACAGGAATTTCAGTTTTGCCCAACCACACACATCATTTTGGTTCTGGTTAAAGGGGATCTACGAAAGGAATCTCAGTTTCGCCCAACCACACACTAGATTTTGGTTGTGGTTAAAGGGGATTGGTGAAATGAATCTCAGGATTGGCCAAAGGAATCTCAGTTTAGCCCAACCACACACAGGATTTTGGTTCTGGTTAAAGGGGATCTACGAAAAGAATCTCAGTTTCGCCCAACCACACATAGGATTTTGGTTATGGTTAAAAGGGATTGGGAAAAGGAATCTCAGTTTATCCGAACCACACAAAACATTTTGGTTCTCGTTAAAGGTGATTGGGGTAATGAACCTCAGGATTGGCCACAGGAATCTCAGTTTAGCCCAACCACACATAGGATTTTGGTTCTGGTTAAAGGGGATCTATGAAAGGAATCTCAGTTTCGCCCAACCACACACAGGATTTTGGTTGTGGTTAAAGGGGATTGGGAAAAGGAATCTCAGTTTATCCGAACCACACACAACATTTTGGTTCTCGTTAAAGGTGATTGGGGTAATGAATCTCAAGATTGGCCATAGGAATCTCAGTTTAGCCCAACCACACACAACATTTTGGTTCTGGTTAAAGGGGATCTACAAAAGGAATCTCAGTTTCGCCCAACCACACACAGGATTTTGGTTGTGGTTAAAAAGAATTGGCGAAAGGAATCTCAGTTTATCCCAACCACACACAGGATTTGGATTCTGGTTAAAGGGGATTGCCAAAAGAATTCTTAGTTTAGCCTAACCATACAGGATATGGGTTCTTGTTAAAGAGTATTGGCGAAAGGAATTTCAGTTTATCCCAACCACACACAGCATTTTGGTTCTGGTTAAATGGGATTGGCGAAAGGAATCTCAGTTTAGCCCAACCACACAGGATTTTGGTTTGGTTAAAGGGGATTGGCTAAAAGAATCTCAGTTTAGCCGAACCACACCCGGGATTTTGGTTGTGGTTAAATGGGATTGGCGAAATGAATATTAGTTTAGCCCAACCACACAGGATTTTGGTTCGGTTAAAGGGGATTGGCTAAAGGAATCTCAGTTTAGCCGAACCACACCCAGGATTTTGGTTGTGGTTAAAGGGGATTGGCGAAAGGAATCTCAGTTTAGCTGAACCACTCCAAGGATTTGGGTTCCGGTTAAAGGGGATTGGCGAAAAAAATCTCAGTTTATCCAAACCATACACAACATTTTGGTTCTGGTTAAAGGAGATTGGTGAAATGAATCTCAGTATTGGCCAAAGGAATCTCAGTTTGTCCCTACCACACACAGGATTTTGGTTCTGGTTAAAAAGGATTGGCAAAATGAATCTTAGTGTAGCCCAACCACTCAGGATTTTGATTCAGTTAAAAGGGATTGGCTAAAGGAATCTCAGTTTAGCCTAACCACACCCACGATTTTGGTTGTGGTTAAAGGGGATTGGCAAAAGGAATCTCAGTCTAGCCGAACCACATGCAGGATTTGGGTTCTAGTTAAAAGGGATTGATGAAAGGAATCTTAGTTTAGCCTAACAAAACACTGTATTTTGGTTCTGGTTAAAGGGGATTAGCGATTAGGAATCTCAGTTTAGCCCGGCCACACAAGATTTTGGTTTCAGTTAAAGGGGATTGGCGAAAGGAATCTCAGTTTAGCCCAACAACACACAGGATTTTTGTTATGGTTTAAGGGGATTGGCGAAAGGAATCTCAGTTTCGTCCAACCACTCATAGGATTTAGGTGTGGTTAAAGGGGATTGGCGAAAGGAATCTCATTTTAGCCCAACCACGCACAGTATTTGGGTTTCTGGTTAAAGGTGATTGGCGAAAGGAATCTCAGTTTAGTCCAACCACACCTAGGATTTGGGTTCTCGTTAAAGGGGATTGACAAAAGGAAGCTCGGTTTAGCCTAACCACACACAGGATTTGGGTTCTGGTTAAAGAGGATTGGGAAAAGGAAACTCAGTTTAGCCGAATCATACACAAGATTTGGGTTCTGGTTAAAGGGGATTGGTGAATGGAATCTTAGTTTAGCCCACCCACACACAACATTTTGGTTCTGGTTATAGGGATTTGGCGAAAGGAATCTCAATTTAGCCCAATCACACACGGAATTTGGGTTCTGGTTAAAGGGGATTTGGTGAAAGGAATCTCAGTTTTGCCCAACCACACACGGAATTTGGGTTCTATTTAAAGGGGATAGGCGAAAGGAATGTCTATTTCGCCCAACCACACACAGGATTTGGTTCTGGTTTAAGGGGATAAGCGAAAGGAATCTCAGTTTAGCCGAACCACATGTAGGATTTTGGTTCTGGTTAAAAGAGATTGACGAAAGGAATCTCAGTTTAGCCCAGCCACACATGATTTTGGTTCTGGTTAAAGGGGATTGGCTAAAGGAATCTCATTTTTTCCTAACCACATCCAGGATTTTGGTTATGGTTAAAGGGGATTGGCGAAAGGAATCTCAGTTTAGCCGAACCACATGTAGGATTTGGGTTCTGGTTAAAAGGGATTGACGAAAGGAATCTCAGTTAAGCCTAACCAAACTCTGCATTTTGATTCCGGTTAAAGGGGATTGGCGAAACAAATCTCAGTTTAGCCTAACCTTAGACAGAATTTTGGTTTCGGTTAAAGGGGATTGGCGAAAGGAATCTTAGTTTAGCCCTGCCACACAGGATTTTGGTTCTGTTTAAAAGGGATTGGCGAAAGGAATCTAAGTTTCGCCCACCACACTGGATTTTGGTTCCGGTTAAAGAGGATTGGCTAAATAAATCTCAGGATTGGCTAAAGGAATCGCAGTTTAGCCCAACCACACACCGGATTTTGGTTCTGGTTAAAGGTGATTGGCGAAAGGAATCTCAGTTTAGCACACCCATACACAAGATTGGGGTTCTGCTTAAAGGAGATCGGTGAAAGGAATCTCAGTTTAGCACACCCACACACAGGATTGGGGTTCTGCTTAAAGGCAATTGGCGACAGGAATATCAGTTTAGCACACCCACACACAGGATTGGGGTTATGCTTAAAGGCGATTGGCAAAAGGAATCTTAGTTTATCCCAACCACACACAACATTTTGGTTCTGGATAAAGGGGATTGGCAAAAGTCTCAGGATATGCAAAAGGAATCTCAGTTTAGCCTAACCATACACAGGATTTTGGTTCTGGTTAAAGGTGATTGGTGAAAGGAATCTAAGTTTAGCACACCCACACACAGGATTTGGGTTTTGCTTATAGGGGATTGGCGAAAGGAATCTCAGCTTATCCCAATCACGCACAGCCTTTTGGTTCTGGTTAAAGGGGATTGGCAAGAGGAATCTCAGTGTAAACTCCGGGGAAAAATAAAGGTTGCTTAGATTGCAAACTAACTACAGGAGAAATAAAAGTGAAGAAAATCATGCATATGGTTAAATAAAAACGGGAATTCAGAAATTTTTGGATATAAGTTTCTGGACGAAATATTTCGAGACATTATAAATCAACTCGAAAATGTTGAGGGTTGGATTAAATTAAAGAAAATAAACTAAATTAAAAGTTGTGGGGTGAAATTATAAGAAATGAAAAGAGGTATAACTTAATCATAAGAAGAAAAAAAAAGGTGTAGGGGCCTAAATGCAAATAAGAAAAATTATAGGGCATAAATACTCCTATTCTCACCAAAATCTGCAGAAATCATAAGGAAAGAAAAGAGGGAGTTTTTATATTCATTCTTGCAAAATCCAGAGAGAAACACCAAAATTTCAAGAAAACCATTCAAGATTAAGGGTTTATAGATGGAATAAACACTTGTGGGCAAGGGATTAACAAGGAAATTGAACAAGAAGAGAAGATGGAGGGTCAGGCTATCATTAGATAAGAAAGGAGGAAGTTGAAAAATCTTCAACCGGTTGAAGATCAAAACCTAAATTCATACCGGGTAAGGTGTTCTAAACATAATATTATAAGTCATTGAAAATTCGATAATGAATTGATGCCTTGATGTGAATTATAGATTAGGGTTCTTAGACTTGAATTGGGGGGAAAGTATTTATTGTTAAAATTAAGTTAAATTATGTGTGGTATGTGATTGGGGACATGAAACCATGAAAATTTACCCAGCAAATGTAGTTTGTGAAAGTTATGTGTGAAGGGAAGGGGGTGACAAATCTGGACATGCTCGTCTCCTGACTCTTAGTAAGATTTTGGATAGGAGAATGAGGGAATTAGAACTGGGTTCTTCTTAATTCATAGAACTTGTAGCCTCATGTCTTAGCTTTCCAACGAGACTAATCTCGCTTGAATCGGAGTTCTATAACTCCAGATATAGTTAAAAATCTGAGGAGAGGTCGACGAGTAAGAGTTCAAAAACGAGACAAGAATAAGCTTGGACAAGAATGATCAAATGTTTGTTGATGAGCAATTTTAACTATCTTAGAGACAGAACTGGGTTCTTTTTAATCATAGAACTTGTAGCCTCATGTCTTAGCTTTCCAACGAGACTAATCTTGCTTGAATCGGAGTTCTATAACTCCGAGATATAGTTAAAAATCCGAGGAGAGGTCGACAAGAATGCAGTTCATAAACGAGACAAGAATACCAAGTGTTTGTTGATGAGCAATTTTGACTATCTTAGAGGCGTAACCGGGTTCTTCTTAATTAATAGAACTTGTAGTCTCATGTCTTAGCTTTCCAACGAGACTAATCTCGCTTGAATTGGAGTTATATAACTCCAGATATAGTTAAAAATCTGAGTAGAGGTCAGACAGTAATAGTTCAAAAACGAGACAGTAATAGTTGGATAGTAACAGTCCAAATATAAAGAAAGGAATGATAACCGGGTCGACAAAGAACGATAATATTAATGGGTGAAATGAGAAAATCATAAAATATTAAGAAATGACTCGAAAGAAAGACTTATTGGTTGTTGATATGGTTATTATAAAACATATCCTTGAGTGAGGAAAATTTATGAGATAAACCCGTGATTTGCGGGAGGGACCACAGCGTGGTGCAACAACAACGACAGGGGAGCACGAATAGAGCTTCTATTGCAGGTAGGTGATCCGCACCTATACTTTCTAGTTAAATTCTATAATTTAATATGTTATTGATGTGAGAGGTGAATTACCGAACGTTGGATATTAGAAGAAAGGAGGAAGAGTTTGCGTAGTGATGCCGATATTTTGGATAGTATTCTGAATGTATGTGTATTCAAGGTGAATGGTTGCTGTGTGAATTGCCAAGTGATGAAATTTTTGTTGACAAAGAAATATGAGAAGTGTGATTTGGGGCGTGAACTAGCATACATTTAGTGTATGTTAGGATCTCGGGTAAGGGAATCAAGTTGTATTGACTAGCACACATTTAGTGTATGTTAGGATCTCGGATAAGGGGATCAATCATGTATTGGCTAACAAACATTTAGTGTATGTTAGGATCATTAGTGTATGTTAGGATCTCGGGTAAGGGGATCACCATTCATCAACTCCTACGGGGTGATGATGATAACAGTGAAATTGGTATCGGTAACGTGTTAAGCGGAAATAATCATGGGTGGTTTTATGAGATCTTGAATGGAGGTTGATAATGGAAGAGCAAGTCGTTTTTAGTAGTTGAAAGAGAAAAAGTTTCCAATGAAAACTAAAAGGGAGAAGTGTATAAAATATGAATACATATTTGCCTTTTTAAATTGTTGGATATTTGTATTGCTATATTATTGTGATATTCATATTTCAATAATATGTATTTTGTTTTCAGGATCATCGCATGCACGATAGGAGTAGATTCTAGCATAGGTTCACTTTTTGTAATTTAGGTTCTAGGGAGTGTACCCTTATATTTGGTAATATTACAACTTTTATTTAACTCAATTTGTATAATTGATGTTTAAACTTACATAGATGAATTTAATTCTGAAATTTGTATAACTATATTACATATATGCATGTTTATATCTTTATCCATCCATAATGATAATTGTTGTACAATGTATATCATAAACATTTTGGTTGATATGAATGATGATGATTGTGGGATTGAGACCCAAGATGATTGGGTTGAATTGAGTTAGGAGATGTGGTATATTATAAGTGTGAACAGGTCGTATGTCGATAACTTGGGACCTCCTGGTATAGGGGAGACTTCGTTGAAATTTCGGTAGACTTTAATACAAATACCAGGAATAGATATATATATATATATATAATTGTCACTCTGTTTATCAGTTAACATGGGATTGTTGCTTTCTCCCAGATAAGGGGATGTTACACTCAGTTTAGCCCAGCCACACAGCATTTGGGTTCTGGTTAAAGGGGATTCGCGAGAGGACTCTCGCTTAGCCCTACCGCACATAGCATTTTGGTTCTCGGTTAAAGGGGATTGGCGAAAGGAATCTCGCTTTCATCCAACCACACACGGGATTTGGGTTCTCGGTTAAAGGGGATTGGCGAAAGGAATCTTAGTTTATCCCAACCACACACAAGATTTTGGTACTGGTTAAAGACGATTGGCGAAAGAAATCTCAATTTAGCACACCCACACATAGGATTTTGGTTCTGCTGAAAGGAGATTCACGAGAGGACTCTCAGTTTAGCCAAGACACACTAGATTTTGGTTTCGGATAAAAAGGGATTAGCAAAAGGAATCTCATTTTAGCCCAACCACACAAGATTTTGGTTCGGTTAAAAGGGATTGGCTAAAGGAATCTCATTTTAGCCTAACCACAAATAGAATTTTGGTTCCGGTTAAAGGAGACTGGCGAAAGGAATCTCAGTTTAGCCCAGCCCCACATGATTTTGGTTCCGGTTAAAAGGGATTGGCGAAAGGAATCTGAGTTTCGCCCACCACACTGAATTTTGGTTCCGGCTAAAGGGGATTGGCTAAATGAATCTCAGGATTGGCAAAAGGAATCTCAGTTTAGCCCAACCACACACCGAATTTTGGTTCTGGTTAAAGGCGATTGGCAAAAGAAATCTCAGTTTAGCACACCCACTCATAGGATTGGGGTTCTGCTTAAAGGCGATTGGCAAAAGGAATCTCAGTTTATCCCAACCACACACAACATTTTGGTTCTGGATAAAGGGGATTGGTGAAAGGAATCTCAAGATATATGAAAAAGGAATCTCAGTTTAGCCCAACCATACACAGGATTTTGGTACTAGTTAAAGGCGTTGGCGAAAGAAATCTTAATTTAGCACACCCATATACAGGATTTTGGTTCTGCTTAAAGGGTATTGGCGAAAGGAATCTCAGTTTAGCCCAACGACACAAAGATTTGGGTTCTGGTTAAAGGGGATTGGCGAGAGGACTCTCAGTTTAGCCCTACTGCACATAGCATTTTGGTTTTGGTTAAAGGGGATTGGCAAAAGGAATCTCAGTTTCATCCAACCACACACAGGATTTGGGTTCTGGTTAAAGGGGATTGGCGAAAGGAATCTTAGTTTATCCCAACCACACAAGATTTTGGTACTGGTTAAAAGCGATAGGTGAAAGAAATCTCAATTTAGCACACCCATACACAGGATTTTGGTTCTGCTTAAAGGGGATTGGCGAAAGGAATCTCAGCTTATCCTAACCACACACAGCCTTTTGGTTCTGGTTAAAGGGGATTGGCAAGAGGAATCTCAATTTAGCCCAACCACACAACATTTCGGTTCTGGTTAAAGGGGATTGGCGAGAAGACTCTCAGTTTAGCCCTACCGCACATAGCATTTTGGTTCCGGTTGAAGGGGATTGGCGAAAGGAATCTCAATTTCATCCAACCACACACAGGATTTGGGTTCTGGTTAAAGGGGATTGGCGAAAGGAATCTTAGTTTATCCCAACCACACACAAGATTTTTGTACTAGTTAAAGGCGATTGGCGAAAGAAATCTTAGTTTAGCACACCCACACATAGGATTTTGGTTCTGCTTAAAGGGGTTTGGCGAAAGGAATCTCAACTTATCCTAACCACACACACCTTTTGGTTCCGGTTAAAGGGGATTAGCAAGAAGAATCTCGGTTAGCCCAATGACACAAAGCATTTGGGTTCTGGTTAAAGGGGATTGGCAAGAGGACTCTTAGTTTAGGCCTACCGCATATAGCATTTTCGTTCTAGTTCAAGGGGATTGGCGAAAGGAATCTTAGTTTCATCCAACCACACACAGGATTTGGGTTCTGGTTAAAGGGGATTGGCGAAATGAATCTTAGTTTATCCCAACCACACACAAGATTTTGGTACCGATTAAAGGTGATTGGCGAAAGAAATCTCAATTTAGCACACCCACACACAGGATTTTAGTTCTGCTTAAAGGGGATTGGCGAAAGGAATCTCAGTTTAGCCCAACCACACATAATTATGGTTCGGGTTAAAGGGGATTGGCGAAAGAATCTCAGTTTAGCCTAACCACACAAAGGATTTTGGATGTGGTTAAAGGGGATTGGCGAAAGGAATCTCAGTTTAGCCGAACCACACTGACACGACCAAAAGATTGATGTCTTCTCCCAAGTGCAGGAGTGTCGAAGTAATAAATAACCCGGCGAGACCGGAGTCGAACCACAGGGAGGTTAATTGTATAAATTATAGGCAACAATAATACAACAACAACAATAACAACAATAACAATAACAATAACAATAACAACAACAATAATAATAATAATAATAATAATAGTAATAGTAATATTAGTATTAGTAGTAGTAGTAATAATAATAATAATAATAATAATAATAATAATAATAATATAATAATAGTAATAGTAATAATAATAATAATAAAGAAAAAGAGGAAGAAGAAGAAGAAGAAGTTGATGAGAACTTTGAGATGGAAGATTAATGTAAGGATTAAATAATGATAACAACAAATGTCAAGGTTAGAGGATCCACTAATGGTATTTCAAACAAGTATAGTATAACTCTTATTATTCAATTGGAAACCACACACAAAGGAGGTTTCAATTAGATTATAAATTGTTAACATGATTACATTAGTTATCTTATTCGAATAATGCTAATACTTGTAAATGTTGTCAAGCATTCATGATTATAACTTATGTTAACAACAAATCAAGTTCCTTTCATAGCACAAAGGTGTCGGTTATACCATACAAGGTATGGGCAATGAAAGTGCCAAGTATTTGTTGTACCAAGTGTTATACAACATAAATCTAGATTAACCATTTAACAAGCAAAGTATTAAAAATGAACAAGATAACACATATAAAACATGTTAGTATTCAACATTAAAGTCCATGTTGAGTTTATATTATACTTGTCCTTACACCATTAGCGTAACCTTTTCACCTTGACATAATTACCTTAGCTAAACATAATGAAAGAAGGAAACATAAATAAACAAGATAAAAACATAAATAAGATAAAAGTTAACTAAATAAAGGAAAGGAAATGAAAAGCATAAACAAAAGATTAATATAAACAAAACTTAAGCATTACAAAATACAAAGAGAGGAAGCAAGAGCATGATCTTGATCTGAACACCAAGATACCTAAATGCATGGCAAATGCCTCTTTTTATAGGATAAAATTTGGAACTATTGATTTGTTGACTAATTGATGAGTGGGCTGCCACATCTTGACTTGATGACAATTCTTATCTTCTTGTCTGCCAAAAACATCATTGATAACGTCATAATTTGAACCGACTTAAATTATGAAAGTTCTAGAAAATTGTCTCAGCTTTCCAGGAAAACAAAGATGAGGTCATTTGGACTTCTATAACTCAAGATATGGGCTAAACACTGAACAGTGTCTGGGCTGCAAGACAGATTTGGACTTCTCCGTTGTTGCTACAATTTGGACTTGAAAATGGCCTTTTTAAATCTTGGACTCCGCATGAAAGTTTTAGGCCTATGTCTTAGCTTTCCATCCATATAGAGCATACCTAAATCCCAGATCTACAACTCCAAATATACCCTAATGATCGAACAGTGTTCCTGTTTGGACTGAACCAGCATCTCTTTCTAAGTTTGACCCTCTCTTTGTCCTTTTAATTTCAGTACTTAAACTCATCAATCAATCCTTTCATTCATGTGATAGGCCTGCATTTAAGATGAATATTTACCATAAATTAAAGGTATCTTATAGTATCAGACTTGTTATTATAAAACATGCTTAAGTTAAGGAGCTATTGATACTTCAAGTGCAAAATGATGATATAAAACCTTAATAAAAATGCACTTTTAAGTACTAATCACACCTCCCAACCAGCTTATTACTAGTCCCTAGTAATCAAAGTGTTAAAATAAAAAAAAAACAATTTGTAAATTCCACAAAGCAAGGCATTCATCATTCAACTTCCATTAATCTATCTAGGTAAACAAACTCTCATTTAGATATCTGTTCAATACCTCTTAAACAAGATATTAATAAACCTTCCTTTTGTGCTCAATATATCAACACATAGTTATGGGGCTTTACTTGGAAGAAAACAAAATTTTTGTTCTAATGTTTAAGGTTAACTGCCTTGGGTTGGGATTATTATTATTTTTTTCTTTTTTTTTAATATATATACATATAACTTAAAACACAATGTATCTTTAACCCATGTAACGAGCTTTTGGCTAATACTCCCAGACCAGTTGGTCTTAGGGCATTAGGTGTTGAGACACCCCTATGAGCTTAGTAACTCGGGTTACAGATACTGATACGTAGATAGTGCAATGTTTGATTCTCTTAAGCTTTTCTCCTTAACCCATGTAACAAGCTTTGGGCCAATAGCTCCCAAGTCAGTTGACTTTAGGGTATTAGGTGTTAAAACACCCCTTCGGGCTTAATTGCTTAGGTTAAGGACATTACGAAACCAAACTTATCTATGTTTTTATTATCATCTTTTTTTTTGTTTTTTTTTGTTTTTTTTTTTGCAAATTATATACCATCCCTTTCCCTTAGTTGTTACCTTTAACAAAAGAACATAAATAATGTAATAATCCAATGTGCAACCCACAATCATATGTTAAAGTGTGTGTGTGTGTGAAAATGAAGGTTTAAGAATACTTGTTAAATAAGTATATAAGCGAAATTAAGTGATAACAATGCGAGAGTTTGTAAACCCGAATATTTCAAGAAGTATTCCGATAGACCTTGTTAAGAATGGTTACTAAAATGCGTCTCAAGAGTGATTTTATCAAAAGAACTCCTTTACTCTGCCATCCTAGTAACAATAGTTTAGCACATGCTTTATGAAATAGAAAACACAGTTAGTTAATTTTTTTATTTATTAACTACTACCCTTTCCCCCCAACCAAAACAAGACATTGTCCTCAATGTCCTAAGGTAGAAAGATAGAGTATAGAAGACATCACCTGAAATAGCGAACACTGATAAACCTGAAACACACTTAAACAAATATAAGAAACAACAAAACACAATAATAAAACCAAAAGACACAAAGTTTTTACAAACAAAGGCTCAAATCAATTCTAAGCTTTTTACGGCTTTTCTTAGTTGACCAATTTATGCGGCTCATAGCGGGATTAATTACAGGGATGAAAGATTGTAGTTGGTCAATCAATTGTTCAGCAGTAGCATAAGAGATTATGATTTGTCGTGCCGAAGATGTTACAAAATTTTGTTCCACAGCATGATTAAGAAAAGACAACAAATTATCATAAAAACCATTAACATTTAGCAAACCTATAGGTTTATGGTGAATGTGAAGTTGGGCCCAAGAGGAAATATGAAAGATCTCTTCCAATGTGCCCGCACCATCCGGTAAGGCAATGAAGGCATCAACATGGTTAAACATTGTATTCATTCGATCAAACATTATGGAGACCCGTAGTTCCTCTCCAATTGTTTTTCCAATGATGTCTCATTTTGCTAAAGCTTTGGGGACAACCCCTAAAACTTGACTACCTCCTAAAAATACAGCTATTGACACACCCCTTCCTTACCCTCAGAGATTGACTCATCATCATTCTCATAAGGTTCAAGAATGGGTTTTTCTATTATTTTTTGTTTGTATTTTTATACCATAAGATACAAATTTGGTGTTAAAATACCTGGTTTTCATCGAAACATTGCGTAAATTATATATATATATATATATATATATATATATATATATATATATATATATATATATATGAAGTCTTGTTTCCATGCATATGTCCAAGTATCTCAAAAAATCATATCGTAGTTTCACACAACATAGAAAATTTCCAAAAACAATGTCTTAGCATGCATTTTCGGCTTTAATAACAAGTTTATTAAAGTTGTAAGAACAAGGCTAATATTTCAAAAAAAATCAAAACAATTGTTTTTTTGCTTTTAATATCTAGGATTACGAACTTACATGTAAGACGTATTCTTGATATTAAATAAAATTTATATTTATGATGATTAGAATGGTTAGGTTTTAACATACGAGATAAGAATCTCCTCAATGAGGAGAGCTTTTCTCGAACCATAAACAAAAAAAACAAAAGAGCACAACAATACATTATAATATATCAGACAATTAAACGATGCAGCTTACCTGAGGTAGGGCGTATTTGGGGTGCTAATACCTTCACTTAAAGCAATCAGTCCCCGTACCCGATCTCTGAGACCAGTTAGGGTTTCTAGTGACCAAACTACTAGGTGGCGACTCCCTTCATGTCCATACAAAGATAAAAGACAAGGAATTCTTGTCTACCTTTATGTCCATACCCTGATGGACCTGAAAATAGAGATTAACATATACACATAAATATCAAAAGGTAGTAACAAACAATAATATTGATAGGTAATAATCTCCATGAAATTTTTTTTGATACATAAAATTAGGCATAATCCTCTTTTATAACATACATTTTCCATCTATTACCAATATCCGTCTAATATCCTATCCCGTTTGCCAAGAATAATTTCATCTTAGAAATCTCAACACAACTCAATGATTTTTTAACGCCATCTCCTTATAAATCAATTCTCACTTGATACCAACATATTCCTCTCTTGGTATCATTAGCTTATCCCATTCTTTCGGAATAAGTAATTAATATTTCCTCCTATTTTCTGGAAGGTAATTGTCGATGCTAATAAATCTCATTAGTATTATTAGTCTCTCAATATTGGGTTAGACTAATCATTTATATACACTAGTTGATATCAATATCGTTGATTGGAATCATTATCTATTCATTCCCTAGAATAATTAATCACATCTTATTCATATATGGTTTACCATCAAAGTTGTCGATGTCAAGAACCCTTAACATCATTAGCATCCTTACTTGGAGGAGCTAATCACGCTAGAAATGGTTGCTGATACCAATGTAACCCATTGATATCATTAACTATTCTAGACCTGAAATAGTTAATCAACTTATCTTTTTCACTAAACCAGGAGTAACCATGCCAACATTAGTAAACTTTATGATTAGTACTTAAAAATGCATTTTTATCAAGGTTTTATATCATCATTTTGCACTTGAAGTATCAATAACTCCTTAACTAAAGCATGTTTTATAATAACATACTAATAATATAAAATACCTTTAATTTATGATAAATATTCATCTTAAATGCAGGCCTATCACATAAATGAAAGGATTGATGGATGAGTTTAAGTATTGAAAATGAAAAGACAAAGAGAGGGTCAAACTTAGAAAAGAGATGTTGATGCAGTCCAAACTGGAACACTATTCGGTAATTGGGTCATATCTGGAGCTGTAGATCTTGGATTTAGGTCCATTTTATATGGATGGAAAGATAAGACATAGACCTACAACTTTCATGGGAGTCCAAGATTTAAAAAGGCCATTTTAAAGTCTAAATTATAGCAACAACAAAGAAGTCTATATCTTTCCTGCAGCCCAAACACTGTTCAGTGTTTGGCCCATATTTGGAGTTCTAGAAGTCTAAATGACCTCATATGTTTTTTCTTGGAAAGCTAAGACAATTTCCTAGAACTTTCATGAGTAAGGTTGGTTTAGATTCTGACATTATCAATGATGTTTTATTCAGACAAGAAGATAAGGATTGTCTCCAAGTCAAGATGTGGCCACCCACTCATCAATTATTCATCAAATCAATAGTTCAAAATTTTGGCCTATAAAAAGAGGCATTTTCCATACATTTAGGCATCTTGGTTTTCAGATCAAGATCATGCTCTTGCTTTCTCTCTTTGTATTTTTGTAATGCTTAAGTTTTGTTTTCATTAATATCTTGTTTATGCCTTTCATTTCCTTTCCTTTACTTAGTTAACTTTTATCTTATTTATATTCTTATGTTGTTTATTTATGTTTCTTTCTTTCATTATGTTTAGCTAAGTTTATTATGTCAAGGTGAAATGGTTACTTAGTTAACTTTTATCTTATTTATATTCTTATGTTGTTTATTTATGTTTCTTTCTTTCATTATGTTTAGCTAAGTTTATTATGTCAAGGTGAAATGGTTACACTAATGGTGTAAGAATAAGTATAATATAAACTCAACATGGACCTTAATGTTTGATACTAGCATGTTTTATATTTGTTATCTTGTTCACTTTTAATATTGTACTTGTTAAATGGTTAATCTAGATTTATGTTGTATAACCTTTGGTACAAAAATACTTGGCACTTTCATAGCCCAAACGGTATGGTATAACCGACACCGAGCTATGAAAGGAACTTGATTTGTTGTTAACATAAGTTATAATCATGAATGTCTGACAACATTTACAAGTATTAGCATTATTCGAATAAGATAACTAATGTAATCATGTTAACAATTTATAATCTGATTGGAACCTCCTTTATGTGTGGTTTCCAATTGAATAATAAGAGTTTATACTATACTTATTTGAAATATCATTAGTGGATCCTCTAACCTTGTCATTTGTTTTTATCATTGTTTAATCCTCATATTGATCTTCCATCTCAAACTTCTTCTTCTTCTTCTTCTTCATTATTATTATTATTATTATTATTAGTACTACTACTACTACTACTACTACTACTATTATTATTACTACTACTACTACTACTACTACTACTATTATTATTACTAGTATTAGTATTAGTATTAGTATTAGTATTAGTATTATTATTAGTATTAGTATTATTAGTATTATTATTATTATTATTGTTCTTGTTGTTGTTGTTGTTGTTGTTATTTATAATTTATACAATTAACCTCCTTGTAGTTCGACCCCAATCTTGCCGGGATACTTTACTAAAATCATTAGTCACCCAATTGCTCAGGGTCGACTAACCAATTTAAGAAATGTCAGCACCAATGAAACCTCATCGATATCATTAGCTATCCATACCCGGATAACTAATCAATGTCATCTGAAATGCCGGTACCAATAAAACCTCATCGAAATTGAAAGACAACCCTTTCCAGACCAAAACAGTGCCATTTCAAATCCATTGTCCATCCTCTTCCTCTTCTAAAATAGAGGAACCAGCCTGCAAAAGAAGAAAAAGCAATGTCAGCTTGCTAGGCCTCATCATCTCAAACAGTTGAACCCTAGGGTTTATAAAAGGTTAAGGGAACTACACGATAAGTTGGTATTTTAAGTTCATTGATCACATCAATTATAACATTTTAAGCAAGTGGTGCCAGCGAAAAGAGTTCAAAATTTACACGACAACTCGTTGCCATAGGACTCTAATTTTTATTGAGCACGAGTAAAACACAATTGTTGGATAAATCAAGTAAGCACGAGGCAAGAGCTCAAAACCTACACGACAACTCTTTGCTAAAGGACTATAATTTGTAGTTTTGTCGAAGGTCCGCACGAGTAAAACACTATAATTTATATTTTTTGTGGAATTTTTTAATTAATTGTAACAAATAATCCAAATGCTTGCTCCATTTAAATATATGCTCTCCTTGCGTTGTTTCAACAAATATGAAGACCACTAAATTTCTTGGGCTCTCCTTCCTTCTCTTTGCCTTCGCAGCAACTTAATTTCTTGAGGCCATTCTTGCCAAAAATCCTGCAGCAGTGCTCGATGTCTACTGAGCTTGCACATCTTCAATTTCTTATAGCTTACCTTTAATGTTATCAATTAAAGCAAAAACTTCAATATAATTAATTCCTTGCTTTTGACTATAGTTTTTTTTTTATATAGGCTTGTAATTTTCTCATAAGACCTTGTATTGAAAAAAAATCTATATTTGACGACTCCCCTATCACGAACGCCACACAATGAAACTTCTTTTACACCATGCAGACAAAGGAAAAGCCAAAGCTGAAAAGCTTCTTATTTATTTTAGTTTTATTTATGCCCAACACATGATAGTAGGGAATCGAACTCCCTCATACAGAATTGCAGCAGATAATATTACAGATCAGTATCATTCTGACACCATTTTAGGTGCTCTCTATGCATCTGGTTAATTCAAACATAACAAGAAGAGGGTCGACATTGGGAGCCAAGTGCTTCACTGTTGACGCCAACTGGGACGCATGAGCGTTCACAGAAGGGTTAGGATATTGGACAAAAAGAAAGCTGATAAAAATTATTATCACCTTCATACTGGGTGATCTTAAACCGATTCAATCTATGAACACCTCCTGTGGTCACAATGAATCCTTCCGATTCAATCATCCACATAGTGTTTTACTCGTGTTATAGTCCTTTAGCAAAGAGTTGTCGTATAGGTTTTGAGCTCTTGCCTCTTGCTTGCTTGATTTATCCCACAAAAGTGTTTTACTCGGGCTTAATAGGTTATATAGTCCCATGGCAACGAGTTGTCGTATAAATTTTGAGCTGCCGCTCGCACCACTTGCTTAAATTGTTATCATTGATCTGATCAATGAACTTAAAAAAATTAAATTTATTAAATATAATTAAACGAACGATATTCTTTTGAAACGACAATTGTTTTAATCATTAATCGTGTAATAATTGGTGAGCTTGACAACTCGAAATGGTCTGCTCTATAAATAACTTCAATTAAAACTACTAATTAAACCTTGCAAATAAAATTCAAGTTGTGAAGCTCGGAATCGGTCATTTAAAATGAGATTACATGTCCTAGTATAAAATGAAGATTTTTTTATAAATTGTCAAAAAAAAATATTATTCCTATTTTCTTACACTAAAAACCTATACGATATTTAAAAGTTTATTGATTTGATAGAAGTTTACTGATCTTCATTGATGATATCAGTATTAGATATCCCAATATTTTGTTTTCTAGTTCATGTGTTGAAAGAGTCCAAACGTTTGGCTTATTCGTTATAATAATTAAACGTGCGCCTGTTGTTCGACAAAACTACAAATTATTGTCCGGCGGCGAAGAGGTGTCGTTTAGGTTTTTGGGCTTGTGGACCACTTTATTTACTCGCGCTTAGTAGTTGGTAAGATTCCATCAATTATTTCAGGGCTGCTGCGGTCAATTGAGATATGTATAAGCTGGTTCAAATATTTATATTATAAAAAAAATTATTAATTAAAATATTTTTATAAAGAAAGGAATAAATATTTTTTCAAAATTGATAGAAAAACATACGAGAAAATCACAATTTTTTAAAAAGATTTTTAATTTTTTTAATTCTCTTTTGTTTTTTTAAATTGTTTATATATATATATATGGGTTGGGCAGCCCCCTCTAGTATTGAATCTCAATTAATCAATAAACATCCAATCTATTCAATTTGGCTCTTGATTTGATCAATTCAACCCCTACATTTACTTACCTTTTCTAGTTGGGTCCTTGGTTTTTTATTTATTCAATCAAGTTTCTAATTGCCTATCAAACTTTTATATTTATGCAATTAAACTTCTAATTTGATCAAATTAACTCTTAAAAATTTCAATTCAACCCCTAGACTTTAATTTCTTCAAATTAAAGTCTAAATTGATTAACAAATCAATTTTTCTTGCAGCTAAACCCTCAATAAATTTAGTTAAACCTTAAAATAAAATCTATTGAGCCCTAAACATCCAATTTTAAATTTCTTTTATCAAGTTGAATTTGCTTTGTCAATAGAGTTTTCATCAATAAAAAATATACTCGTTAAATTTTTAATTTTACATGCTTGATCATCCTCAACCAATCTTTGATAATTCTTCGGGCATTGAAATATACTCTTCTTACTGGTAAATGTTTTGATATTCTTTCAACATATTTTCAATTTTTTTTATATATTTTCTCTTTTCTTCTTCTTCTTCTTTATTTGGGGCAAAAAAAAAATAAAAAAGAGAGTAAGAACAATAATCACCATACCTATTACTCATAGTTATTCACGTCCGCCAAGTGGTCCCGAAGCTTTTAACCTATTTGATCAGCACGATTAAAACACGTTTTGTGGGATGGCTCACTAAGCAAAGTGGTCCCATGGGACAATAGTTTGTAGTTTTGTCGAACAAGAGGACCACGCTTAATTAACTGTAACAAATATTCCAAATCTTTGCACTCGTTCAACACATTTTTTTTCGAACACGTCCAAAACAATTACAAAATACAAAAAAAATCCAAAAAAGATGTTTTTGATATATTTGTTTTATTTTTGATATTTTCAGTGTCTTTCTAAAAGAATTCAAAACTCAATTAAGTTTCCAACTTGTTCAGCTACTAGCAAGCCCATTTTATTATTATTGATCAATCATGGGTTGTGTATAATGGACTCAATCTATTCAGGTAATTTGTTTTTTCTTATTTTTATTGATTTGTTATTATGTCAAGGTGAAAAGGTTACACTAATGGTGTAAGAATAAGTATAATATAAACTCAACATGAACCTTAATGTTTGATACTAGCATGTTTTATATTTGTTATCTTGTTCACTTTTAATATTGTACTTGTTAAATGGTTAATCTAGATTTATGTTGTATAACCTTTGGTACAAAAAATACTTGGCACTTTTATAGCCCAAACGGTATGGTATAACCGACACCTGAGCTATGAAACCTCATTTATGTGTGGTTTCCAATTGAATAATAAGAGTTTATACTATACTTATTTGAAATACCATTAGTGGATCCTCTAACCTTATCATTTGTTTTTATCATTGTTTAATCCTCATATTGATCTTCCATCTCAAACTTCTTCTTCTTCTTCTTCTTCTTTTTTATTATTATTATTATTATTATTAGTAGTAGTAGTAGTACTACTACTACTACTACTACTACTACTACTGCTATTATTATTACTACTACTACTACTACTACTATTATTATTACTATTATTAGTATTAGTATTATTATTAGTATTATTAGTATTATTATTATTATTGTTGTTGTTGTTGTTGTTGTTATTTATAATTTATACAATTAACCTCCTTGTAGTTCGACCCCGATCTTGCCGGGATACTTTACTAAAATCATTAGTCACCCAATTGCTCAGGGTCGACTAACCAATTTAAGAAATGTCAAGACCAATGAAACCTCATCGATACCATTAGCTATCCATACCCGGATAACTAATCAATGTCATCCGAAATGCCGGTACCAATAAAACCTCATCAAAATTGAAAGACAACCCTTTCCAGACCAAAACAGTGCCATTTCAAATCCATTGTCCATCCTCTTCCTCTTCTAAAATAGAGGAACCAGCCTGCAAAAGAAGAAAAAGCAATGTCAGCTTGCCAAGCCTCCTCATCTCAAACAGTTGAACCCTAGGGTATTTTAAGTTGGTATTTTAAGTTCATTGATCACATCAATTATAACATTTTAAGCAAGTGGTGCCAGCGAAAAGAGTTCAAAATTTACACGACAACTCGTTGCCATAGGACTCTAATTTCTATTGAGCACGAGTGAAACACAATTGTTGGATAAATCAAGTAAGCAAGAGGCAAGAGCTCAAAACCTACACGACAACTCTTTGCTAAAGGACTATAATTTGTAGTTTTGTCGAAGGTCCGCACGAGTAAAACACTATAATTTATATTTTTTGTGGAATTTTTTAATTAATTGTAACAAATAATCCAAATGCTTGCTCCATTTAAATATATGCTCTCCTTGCGTTGTTTCAACAAATATGAAGACCACTAAATTTCTTGGGCTCTCCTTCCTTCTCTTTGCCTTCGCAGCAACTTAATTTCTTGAGGCCATTCTTGCCAAAAATCCTGCAGCAGTGCTCGATGTCTACTGAGCTTGCACATCTTCAATTTCTTATAGCTTACCTTTAATGTTATCAATTAAAGCAAAAACTTCAATATAATTAATTCCTTGCTTTTGACTATAGTTTTTTTTTTATATAGGCTTGTAATTTTCTCATAAGACCTTGTATTGAAAAAAAATCTATATTTGACGACTCCCCTATCACGAACGCCACACAATGAAACTTCTTTTACACCATGCAGACAAAGGAAAAGCCAAAGCTGAAAAGCTTCTTATTTATTTTAGTTTTATTTATGCCCAACACATGATAGTAGGGAATCGAACTCCCTCATACAGAATTGCAGCAGATAATATTACAGATCAGTATCATTCTGACACCATTTTAGGTGCTCTCTATGCATCTGGTTAATTCAAACATAACAAGAAGAGGGTCGACATTGGGAGCCAAGTGCTTCACTGTTGACGCCAACTGGGACGCATGAGCGTTCACAGAAGGGTTAGGATATTGGACAAAAAGAAAGCTGATAAAAATTATTATCACCTTCATACTGGGTGATCTTAAACCGATTCAATCTATGAACACCTCCTGTGGTCACAATGAATCCTTCCGATTCAATCATCCACATAGTGTTTTACTCGTGTTATAGTCCTTTAGCAAAGAGTTGTCGTATAGGTTTTGAGCTCTTGCCTCTTGCTTGCTTGATTTATCCCACAAAAGTGTTTTACTCGGGCTTAATAGGTTATATAGTCCCATGGCAACGAGTTGTCGTATAAATTTTGAGCTGCCGCTCGCACCACTTGCTTAAATTGTTATCATTGATCTGATCAATGAACTTAAAAAAATTAAATTTATTAAATATAATTAAACGAACGATATTCTTTTGAAACGACAATTGTTTTAATCATTAATCGTGTAATAATTGGTGAGCTTGACAACTCGAAATGGTCTGCTCTATAAATAACTTCAATTAAAACTACTAATTAAACCTTGCAAATAAAATTCAAGTTGTGAAGCTCGGAATCGGTCATTTAAAATGAGATTACATGTCCTAGTATAAAATGAAGATTTTTTTATAAATTGTCAAAAAAAAAAATATTATTCCTATTTTCTTGCACTAAAAACCTATACGATATTTAAAAGTTTATTGATTTGATAGAAGTTTACTGATCTTCATTGATGATATCAGTATTAGATATCCAAATATTTTGTCTTCTAGTTCATGTGTTGAAAGAGTCCAAACATCTGGCTTATTCGTTATAATAATTAAACGTGCGCCTGTTGTTCGACAAAACTACAAATTATAGTCCGGCGGCGAAGAGGTGTCGTTTAGGTTTTGAGCTTCTGGACCACTTTATTTACTCGCGCTTAGTAGTTGGTAAGATTCCATCAATTATTTCAGGACTGCTGCGGTGAATTAAGATATATATAAACTGTTCTGGATATTTATATTATAAAAAAAGTTATCAATTAAAATATTTTTTTTTTAAAAAAATAAATATTTTTTAAAATTGATAGAAAAACATACGAAAAAAATCACAATTTTTTTAAAAAAAATTTAATTTTTTTAATTCTCTTTTGTTTTTTTAAATTGTTTATATATATATATATATATATGGGTTGGGCAGCCCCCTCTAGTATTGACTTTCAATTAATCAATAAACATCCAATCTATTCAATTTGGTTCTTGATTTGATCAATTCAACCCCTACATTTACTTACTTTTTCTAGTTGGGTCCTTGATTTTTTATTTATTCAATCAAGTTTCTAATTGCCTATCAAACTTTTATATTTATGCAATTAAGCTTCTAATTTGACCAAATTAACTCTTAAAAATTTCAATTCAACCCCTAGACTTTAATTTCTTCAAATTAAAGTCTAAATTGATTAACAAATCAATTTTTCTTGCAACTAAACCCTCAATAAATTTAGTTAAACCTTAAAATAAAATCTATTGAGCCCTAAACATCCAATTTTAAATTTCTTTTATCAAGTTGAATTTGCTTTGTCAATAGAGTTTTCATCAATAAAAAATATATTGTTAAATTTTTAATTTTACATGCTTGATCATCCTCAACCAATCTTTGATAATTCTTCGGGCATTGAAATATACTCTTCTTACTGGTAAATGTTTTGATATTCTTTCAACATATTTTCAATTTTTGTTTTTATATTTTCTCTTTTCTTCTTCTTCTTCTTTATTTGGGGCAAAAAAAGATAAAAAAGAGAGTAAGAACAATAATCACCATACCTATTACTCATAGTTATTCACGTCCGCCATGTGGTCCCGAAGCTTTTAACCTATTTGATCAAGACGATTAAAACAAGTTTTGTGGGATGGCTCACTAAGCAAAGTGGTCCCGTGGGACAATAGTTTGTAGTTTTGTCGAACAAGAGGACCACGCTTAATTAACTGTAACAAATATTCCAAATCTTTGCACTCGTTCAACACATGAACTAGAAGGTGAAATAATGAGAATGTCATAACCACATTTTTTGACTTTTTTTTTAAAAAAACCAAAACAATTACAAAATACAAAAAAAAAAATTCCAAAAAAGATGTTTTTGATATATTTGTTTTATTTTTGATATTTTCAGTGTCTTTCTAAAAGAATTCAAAACTCAATTAAGTTTCCAACTTGTTCTGCTACTAACAAGCCCATTTTATTATTATTGATCAATCCTGGGTTGTGTATAACGGACTCAACCCATTCGGGTCATTTGTTTCTTCTTATTCTTATTGGTCAGTTATACTCGCGGTTTACAATTTGCCACCGAGGATATACATGAGGCCGAAGTTTATGTTTTTATCTTCAGTCATACTCAGTCCTAATAGTTCGGGTCGGAATATATATGTTTGTTTTCGACCATTGATTGATAAGTTGACAATGTTGTACTCCTTTGAAGCTTTGACTTATGATGTATCGAGAAAACAAAATTTCCTTATGGAATAGTTTCTGGTTGGAGCATGCATGGAAAACTAGCATGTCCATACTGCATCGAAAACAACAAGACTTCACGCTGACAAATAGGGGTAAAACATCTTTTTCTTACTACCACTGACGTTCCTTATAACAAATCATATATACAGAAAAAACAGAAAATATTTTTTTGTTGGCAGAGTTGAAAAGGATGTTACACCCTCCATGCTTTCTGATGAAGAATTGCATGATGTGGTGTCAGAATACGGTGATATTATGTTTGGTTTTTGATCCAGTAAGCAGAAGTTTTCTAGTTTTGGTTTGACCCATAACTAGATTAAGCAAAGTATTTTCTAAGAGCTTCTATATTGGAAAACCAATCACCTCTGCCATAACCTTGATGCAATTTGATTATTAATGTATTTTCACTGTTTTTCTTAATTAAAATATTTGTTTAATTCCATGCATGTACTTGTTCAATCTTAAAAAAAAGGTTAAGAGCAAAGCGCTTGTTGAGGTTTTGATATATGAGGTCTATATTATTGAGAAGATCTCAACATTTATCTAATACTATTTCGAGCCTCATTTAAGAACGAGAATCAATTGCGTTCCACGACATGATGATGCCGGTGAAGTGCCTTCGAGTGGGAAGTTGTCAATATTCTCCAATCATGGACGACCCACACCTAAAAATGCTATAAAGGGAAGATATTTGTCTAAAATAGAATTTAAACAAGCAAATAATTATGTGTTATTTAACCGCGATGAACTAAGACCTTTTATTCAATAAGTTTATATACTACTTAAACTTTGTTATAAATGGATCATTTATCTATTGTAATATCATAAACTCAAACATTTTTGAAAACCTTGTAAGCAACATCGACAATATTTACTGTTAATAACTCACAACTAACCGAATCTCAAATCTTTCGATTACAATATGAACAATTTATCACATGGTTCAAAACACATGCAAGTACTATCATAAACTCATTATCTATCATGGTACTTAATTTCATTATAGAATTCTTGTTTATTGTTTTTTAGTGTACTTGATGTACAAGGTTTGTCAAAGGGGAAGAAATACTTGTGCTTCATTGTCTTTACTAAGTATGGATCCCGAAAAAAAAGTGAAGTGCTACAACGGGTATTTTCTCAATGGATATGTGTTTCATATTGAAGAATATGGGCATGGAAGAAGACGTAACAATGGTGTTTGTATTAAGGGATGGACTTGAAGGGAATTGTTCCCACATCATCGATGGAAACACCAACAGTTTGTATCCATTGGTGTATTTTAGAGGCAAATGGAATTGTTCACAACCCATATCGGTCAGTGATGTCAATTAAAGTCCTTTGAGTCGATTGCGGGTTCGATGAAATTATCAACGGATTGCATATCCCAAATCACGGGTAATCAATGCATTTCGATCATGTGTACTATTTTAAATTAGTGAGGGAATTACCGACAGACTGTGAAAATTATGGAGGGTTTTTTTGAAAATTTTAATGCGAAAACAAAATTTCAATATGAATTTACCAAGGGAATCATCGATGGATTAATTAAAAATAATATTATTTAATATTTTTTCTGTGATTCCATTAGTAAAAAGGTAGTATAAAATCCAGCGAGAATGCCTTCAATTCTTTTTTTCCTCTCATTTGCAAACTTCACAATTCTCTCTCTCTTTGCTCAAATTCTCTCCAATCTCTAATTATAGCTTCATCTTCAATTTAAAAGGTATGTATTGTGATTCAATTTACTTGATGACTTCTTTTTTTTTTGTCGTTTCTTCGGTTTATTAACAATATATTTTTGTTTTTTTATATTGTACATAGATAAAGTTTTAAAGTAAACACCCTATTTAGGTAAGCATTTTTCATTCCTAAAGCCTATAGTTGTTTTAGTATTAATATGTTGCCTATTATATTGTTTCTATTGCAATAATGATTGATTGTTTTGTTGAGTTTTAATTGTTATTGTTAAATTTGTACTATAAATGTTAATTGAATATATAGGATTAATTTTTATTGTTTTATCTCAATTTTATTGTATATATTGCTTTAATGTTTTATTGATTTGTTAGATTTTAATTGTTATTGTTAAATTTGTAGTATAAATGTTAATTGAATATATAGGGATAATTTTTTTTCTCTATTTTATGATTAGAAACATTATAAAATCAACTGGTTTGTGGCATATATTTTGAATATTTGCAAGTTGAACATTTGAGTTAGTTCGTATTTAACAATTTGTGAACAAGTAATATTTCATTAATTTTATTGATTTCAAGGTTCATAAACATTGGGGCCACCCGAGTAATAACATTGACATTTAAATCATCGATGAAAATTCTATTGTTTTAATTAGCCAGGTTTCCAAACCTCCTGATTGGAAACCTCATATCGATGTACGGTTTAGAAGATTTGATGTTAGTGTTAACTTAAAATCTTAACTATTTTTTATGTTATATTGAAACTATTGATTTATTTTTTGTACACAGAACAAATTCATGTGGTATAGCGCAAATGATAATGTTATGAGGAGGGTCTGGGAGAATCGTGCTGCAACTAGGTAACATCGAAAATAATACAATATGTTTTTTTAAAAATATATATATTAAAATCTCATTTGTCATTAACTCATATAAAATATATTTGTATCATGTAGGTTGCGTGACTTTTGGTATGAGGCGAAAAAGCCAAAAAATATGCTATAGATGACGCTCAACTAGGCTAGAATGACTTGGTGTTTTGGAAGGATTTTAGGCCTCCATACATCCTGCGAATATATGGCACAATATATTCAAGCACATGACGCCCGAGCGGTTCACACGATACTCACAGGTCCGGTGCCGAGAACCGAGAATCGGCAAATTCATGGTTCGATTACCACTCACACCAACAACTCTATTCCATTCATTGCACATGCGGCGTATAGTACGATTAATTTTAATGACAATATTGAATTAATTTGTTGTTATTTATAAATATATTTAACTTGCAATATTTTTTTTCTTACAAGCTACAACTTGTGGACGTGAGCCGAGCCTAATGGAGCTTTTTGTGGAGACAGACTGCAGAGTGAAGACTGCCAAAAAGGGGTGCAACATTTTATCGACAACCGCGATCAACACTTCATGATATGTTCATTTAAACATTTTCTTTCGTAATTTATTATTTCTTGAATTGAACTTGCTAATTTTAGTTTTTATTTTTAGTCAACATATAACAACCGGTAGAGGGAGAGATATGGGGACGATCCTTCGCCCCGCCGGGATTTCGATCCGGATTTGTGGATGGAGGCAGGATCATCAGGTGGATCCGATAGAAATCAGATGTACGGATTCTCCAACACTATAGTCAAGAACTTGCGGGCGAACCGTATTGTCTCAACCGTTGGGAGCTCTTAATCTGTATTGAGTCCCTAATCTCATAAGGTCGTGGCCTTGCAACAATACATGGCTCATCTCACCAAACAATATGAGCAACTCTTGGCAAATTATGAACAACTTCGCCAAATGGTCGTGGATATGAGATCACAAATGGGTGGTATGTGTGCGACCTTTTTTTGGCCATACGGTCCTAGGAATGACTAGCCTCCTCCTTCTCCTCCAGCGCCATCATTGTTCTAGTTTAATTTTTATTTGTAAAAATAAATTTGTAATGAATATTTGGATTTTATATTATTAAAGTTTATTTTTACATACTTCAATTTTATACAATTTTAATTTTTTAGTTATTTTAATTTTTTGATTATTCTATACAATTTTAATTTTAAAAATATTTTTTAATTGTCATAGACGGAATTATTGACGGACTCATTCTGTCGGTATTTTCCAGAGAATTGGAAAATAATTACTGCATATGCCATTATCATCAAAGAAATAATTTTGTCAATATAATTTCAACAAGTAATTTTTTTAGCGTGCATTTTCTGTTTGTAAAACTATCGGTTTTTAAATTTTGCTACCGACATATGGAATTACCGACGAACAGCATACCGACGAACGCATTCTATTAGTGAATTAGGCGGTACAATTTTCACCGACGAAATAGTAATCTCACGTCGATGGAAAAACTTCATCGGTCAAATTGTTAAATATTGTAGTGCTCTCCCTCATCTTCTCAAACGAGATCCCCACACACACATAAAAAATATATTTTTACAGTCTCCCTCCCTCACGTTTCACTCATTCTCATCTTCATTTGAAAAAATGCCCCCACCATCACCGCCCTACCATTTTTCATCCAAACAAAACCACGAAACCCCCTAACCTCCTCATTTAGCGAACCCCATTTGCTATCTACCAGTGTCCCTTCACCTTAAACCACCGTAACCATAACCACCATGGCCACCATAACACCACCCATAACTTGATTTTGACCAAATCGGGTTGACCCGCAATCTTTAGTTCAACCATAAGTTGAATTGGAGATCACTACTTTGACCCGAAAAAACAAATCAAAACCAAAACTCAAAACAGATTAAACTTGCAAAAAACACAAAAACACAATTTTTTTGTCGAAAACAAATCAAGACCAGAAAACTCAACAACAAGAAGAACTTTCAAAGTAAACCATGAAATGTTAATTTCATTTCTAACAAGATACAATGAAATCAAAGGCCTAAACATGTTGGGAATCAATCACCAAATCATAATCAAGCTTCCAACATCAATGATTATCTCTCAATAACCATGATTTGGTCAAAATAGTTTCTGTGCAAAAACAAAACTTTAGAATTAAAACTAAGAAAAACCAGTTATTGAAGCAAACTAACTTATATTATTGATTAATCAGGTCTCCCGAAGTGTCCAGAGCAAATAAATGGACCAAAACGTTTTTAGAATACTTGAACGTGTAATCTCATTTTAAATGACTGATTATGAGCTTGACAGCTTAAATTTGATTTGAAGGTGTAATTAGTAGTTTTAATTGAAGTTATTTATAAAGTAGACTATTTGAGTGGGTTTTGTTCAATTTTATACATGGTGTTTATTTTTGAGTTGTCAAGTTCACCAATCATTACACGATAAATGAATAAAATGATAGTCGTTTCAAAAAAGTATAGTTTATTTATTTAAATTTAAGATATTTATAATTTTAATTTCATTGATCAGATCAATTTTAAGCACGAGTAATTAAAACACTTTTGTGGGATAAATCAAGTAAGCAAGTGGTGGAAGCGGCAAGAGCTCAAAACCTATATGACAACTCGTCGCCCTAGGACTATAATTTCTAGTTTTGTCGGAAATCAGCACGAGTAAAACACTCCAATTTGTATTCCAAATAATCCAAATGCTTGCTCCATATAAATATACGCTCTCCATGCGTTGTTTCAACACAAGATCAACAAGACACAATATTGAGATAACTAATACTCATATTCAACAAATATGAAGATCACTAAATTTCTAGGGCTCTCCTTCCTTCTCTTTGCCTTCGCAGCAACTTCATTTCCTGAGGGCGTTCATGCCGAAGATCCTGCAGCAGTGCTCGATTTCTACGGTCGTGAGGTGCAAGCTGGTGCAAGCTATTTAATCGATCAAGAAGATATTCGTGTGGTCAATGCGACTATCAACCCCATATGCAATAATTCAGATGTTATACTTTCCACCGGGATCGAGGGCCTCCCAGTAACATTTTCACCAGTTACAAATTCCACCGATGGTGTCATCCGCGAAGGAGCTTTGATTACTGTGAGCTTTGATGCAAGCACATGTGGGATGGCAGGCGTGACACCCATGTGGAAGATTGGATTCAATTCAACAGCCAAAGGATACATTGTGACCACAGGAGGTGTTGATACATTGAATCGGTTTAAGATCACCAAGTATAAAGATAGTAGTTTTTATCAGCTTTCTTATTGTCCAAACTCCGAACCCTTCTGTGAATGCCCCTGCGTCCCAGTTGGCGCCAACAGTGACAAGTACTTGGCTCCCAATGTCAGCTATGCTGATTTTAGGTTTAAACCGGATGCGCGCATTGAGAGCACATAAAATGGAGAATAAAATGGTGTCAGAATGATATTGAGGGAAGTCGATTGCCTATTATCATGTTTGAACCAGAACTATTATCTACTGCAATCCTGTATGCGGGATCTCGAATGCCTACTATCATATGTTGGGCATAAATAAAACTTGAATAAATAATAAGCTTTTTAGCTTTCATTTTTCCTTAATTTTCATGTTCTCTCTCTATACATACATACATGCATATACATACATACATACATACATACATATATATTTATATATACACACACTTTGTTTGTGGCTTGATATTCTCACTTGAAATTAAATCATCTGGTTATTACAATAAACTAAAAGTTTTTTGAGTTTGAAACTTGTATAGATTTACATTTTTTTTTCTTGTCTATTTTAGTGGGTTGAGACAAAATAACCTAAGAAGTCTATCTCCTAATCAATCCTCAATTTTTAATGTATTCAATCAAGTCCTGAATTGAGATATTGATTTTAAGAATCAATTCAATTGCATCCCTGCCAAACTCAAATGCCACCCCTAAAGTTGGCTGTCTTTTTCATTTTGGTCATTGGTTTTGAATTTATGCATTTTGACCCTCAACTAATCAACAAAATTTCGATTTCATCAATTTGGCTCCCGATTCAGTCAATTTCAGCCCCGTATTCACGTGCCTTTTACAGCTTGGTCCTTGATTTTGGATTTTTTTATAAAGTCCTTAATTGCCCATCAAACTTAAATATTTATGCTATTAAGCCCTTGATTTGACCAAAGTAAACTCTTACAAATTGTCATTAGACCCCTAAACTTTAATTTCTTCTAATTAAAACCCAAATTGACTTAAAAACATATGTTTTCTTGCAATTAAACCCTCCATAAATTCAATTAAACTTTCAACAAAATCCGATTGGTTCCCTAAACATCCAATTTTATCTTTTTTATATTAATTTTTCATTGTCAACGTAGCTTCCATCAGTCAAAAATATATTGTAAAATTTCAATCTTTGTATTTTTAAACCTCCTTAACCAATCTTTGGCTATTTTCTAGGCGCTCTAGTATTCCCTTTTCACTGATATATATTTTTGGTTTTCTTCCAAAAAAATTTCCCTTTTTTGTGTGGTGATCCTTAAAAATAGGTAACAATAAATGCCTCCTCTTTACAATACTTACGGAGTAAAGATTTGTTAAGTGCTTTCCATAATAAGTTTTTAAAGACAAACAAATTGTTATTCAAGACTAAAATTTTCAAAGCAATCCCCTTTTACCAGAAACATTATCAAAACTATATACAACTTGGTTATTTTGACATTCTAATCTGGGTGATCCCCTAAATCTCTCTCTTCAGTTATGTTAATCTGAAATCCCAATCTAGCAATTCCTTTTAACTAGAACTAAAATATATGTTTTCGACTTGGTCAATCTGAAATCCTATCTAGGGATTCCTTTTATCCAGAACTAAAATTTCTATCTTTGGTTGGGTGAACACGAAATCCCAATCTAGTGATTCCCTTTAACCGGAACCATAATATGTGTTTGCGACGGTCAACCTGAGATCCCATCTGGTGATTCTTTTTAACTCGAAACTAAAATCAATATTTGTGGCTTGGTCAACTTGTAGTGCTACAACGTGCATGGAGTTGTAGACGACAACAATAATCCTTACAAGAATATGATTATGGATGCAATAAGAATGAAACAAGGTAATGCTAGTTAGTGTCCAATTATGGAAGAAGATTGTAATGCAGACGCGACCAGGTTTTTAGATCTATTGAAAGATTCTGATGAACCTTCATGGGATGTTTGCACAAATCACAATAAATTATCGGTCATTGCACAAGTGTTCACCATCAAGTCAGATTATGGGTTGAGTGAAGCTGGTTATGACAGAATTGTTGAATGGGCGAGAAGCATTTTACCTGAAGGGAACAGACTAAAAGAGAACTTCTATGCTGCTATGTCCATGATGAAACCCCTCGGTCTAGGACACCAGAAAATTAACGTGTGTCCAAACCATATGATTTCTATATATAAGGACTAGCCTAGCTTCAAACCATATGCAAAGTCAAGCTCAAACTCAGAAAAGGCGCGTAAATAGAGGGGCTGAAATTGACCAAATCGGGGCTAAATTGAAGAAATTGATAGTTTATTGTTCAATTAAGGGTCAAATCGCATAAATCAAAAACCAAAGACTGTCTTGTAAATGGTGCTAAAATCAAGGGATCCAATTACAATTTACCCGGGGATTTGATTACAAAATTGCAAAACTCCAATGACCAAATAAAAAATATCCATTTGAATTGGAAAACGGTGCCGTTTCGTAAACACTATTCATTGCCTTCTTTAGAACTCGTTTAGCAGTAAAGGCAAAGTGGAACCGTTTCAACAAAGAAAAGCAATGGAAATTGCTTTAGTTATGGGAAACGTTTCACGGCTACTATCCCTCCGCATGCTGTTATCATCGCTAACTCGTTACCATTACTCCCGTAATAAGAGTCCCAAATGTCTTTATTATCACAAAAAACACATGCATTCTCTCGGTTATAAAAGCCAAAGGAGGGACCGAACACAGGTGGGAGAAGGAAAAAAACACAGAGAACAAGGGAAAAAGAAGGGGGAGAACTAAAAAAAGAGAGGGAAAGAACGAATATTAGTGAAAAACAAAAGGGACGCCCTCAACTTCTTCTTCGGTGGCGGCTCCAAAAGCTCCATTTTTGAGCAACACTGCAGCTTATGGCTTGAGAAAACCAGAGGAAAAAGCTAAAAAATAGGAACGAACAAACACTAAGGGGCTGATGAATGGAAGCTTCAATAGAGGGGGAACGAACACAAGGAACAAACAACACAAAGGTTTTTGCTAAGGAAGACGATCGCCATCTCCAGCAGACCAGGAAAGACGTTGCTCTTCTCTCCCCATTTTTGCATTTTCATTTAGGTGTAGGCATTGTGCGAAGGTAATTTTAATTACCTCCGCATTGTGTAGTGTATGCGTGAGTAATTCACGCATGCGACCTCCGCCGGCGCCTAGGTCACTAGTTTGGGCCGGTGACCGGGCTCCGCCGTTGGGTCCAAATTCCCCGCCACATGAGCCGTATTTTTTCTATTATTTTTTGTTTGTATTTTTATACCATAAGATACAAATTTGGTGTTAAAATACCTGGTTTTCATCGAAACATTGCAAAAATTATATATATATATATATATATGAAGTCTTGTTTCCATGCATACGTCCAAGTATCTCAAAAAATCATATCGTAGTTTCACACAACATAGAAAATTTCCAAAAAAAATGTCTTAGCATGCATTTTCGGCTTTAATAACAAGTTTATTAAAGTTGTAAGAACAAGGATAATATCTCAAAAAAAATCAAAACAATTGTTTTTTTGCTTTTAATATCTAGGATTACGAACTTACATGTAAGACGTATTCTTGATATTAAATAAAATTTATATTTATGATGATTAGAATGGTTAGGTTTTAACATACGAGATAAGAATCTCCTCAATGAGGAGAGCTTTTCTCGAACCATAAACAAAAAAAAAAACAAAAGAGCAAAACAATACATTAGAATATATCGGACAATTAAACAATGCAGTCCCTGTACCCGATCTCTGAGACCAGTTAGGGTTTCTAGTGACCAAATTACTAGGTGGCGACTCTCTTTATGTCCATACAAAGATAAAAGACAAGGAATTCTTGTCTCCCTTTATGTCCATACCCTGATGGACCTGAAAATAGAGATTAACATATACACATAAATATCAAAAGGTAGTAACAAACAATAATATTGATAGGTAATAATGTCCATGAAAATTCTTTTAATACATAAAATTAGGCATAATCCTCTTTTATAACATACATTTTCCATCTATTATCAATATTCGTCTAATATCCTATCTCGTTTGCCAAGAATAATTTCATCTTGAAAATCTCAACACAACTCAACGATTTTTGAACGCCATCTCCTTATAAATCAATTCTCACTTGATACCAAGATATTCCTCTCTTGGTATCATTAGCTTATCCCATTCTTTCAGAATAAGTAATCAATATTTCCTCCTATTTTCTGGAAGGTAATTGTCGATGCTAATAAATCTCATTAGTATTATTAGTCTCTCAATATTGGGTTAGACTAATCATTTATATACACTAGTTGATATCAATTTCGTTGATTGGAATCATTATCTATTCATTCCCTAGAATAATTAATCACATCTTATTCATATATGGTTTACCATCAAAGTTTTCGTTGTCAAGAACCCTTAACATCATTAGCATCCTTACTTGGAGGAGCTAATCACGCTAGAAATGGTTGCTCGATACCAATGTAACCCATTGATATCATTAACTATTCGGACCTGAAATAGTTAATCAACTTATCTTTTTCACTAAACCAGGAGTAACCATGCCAACATTAGTAAACTTTATGATTAGTACTTAAAAATGCATTTTTATCAAGGTTTTATATCATCATTTTGTACTTGAAGTATCAATAACTCAACTAAACCATGTTTTATAATAACATACTAATAATATAAGATACCTTTAATTTATGATAAATGTTCATCTTAAATGCAGGCCTATCACATAAATGAAAGGATTGATGGATGAGTTTAAGTATTGAAAATGAAAAGACAAAGAGAGGGCCAAACTTAGAAAAGAGATGTTGATGCAGTCCAAACTGGAACACTATTCGGTAATTGGGTCATATCTGGAGCTGTAGATCTTGGATTTAGTCCATTTTATATGGATGGAAAGATAAGACATAGACCTACAACTTTCATAGGAGTCCAAGATTTAAAAAGGTCATTTTCAAGTCTAAATTGTAGCAACAACAAAGAAGTCTCGAATCTTTCTCACATCCCAAACACTGTTCAGTGTTTGGCCCATATTTGGAGTTCTAGAAGTCCAAATGACCTCATAAGTTTTTTCTTGGAAATCTAAGACAATTTCCTAGAACTTTCATGAGCAAGGTTGGTTTAGATTCTGATGTTATCAATGATGTTTTATTCAGACAATAAGATAAGGATTGTCACCAAGTCAAGATGTGGCCACCCATTCATCAATTATTCATCAAATCAATAGTTTCAAATTTTGGCCTATAAAAGGAGGCATTTGCCATACATTTAGGCATCTTGGTTTTCAGATCAAGATCATGCTCTTGCTTTCTCTCTTTGTATTTTTGTAATGCTTAAGTTTTGTTTTCATTAATATCTTGTTTATGCCTTTCATTTCCTTTCCTTTACTTAGTTAACTTTTATCTTATTTATATTCTTATGTTGTTTATTTATGTTTCTTTCTTTCATTATGTTTAGCTAAGTTTATTATATCAAGGTGAAAAGGTTACACTAATGGTGTAAGAATAAGTATAATATAAACTCAACATGGACTTTAATGTTTGATACTAGCATGTTTTATATTTGTTATCTTGTTCACTTTTAATATTTTACTTGTTAAATGGTTAATCTAGATTTATGTTGTATAACCTTTGGTACAAAAAATACTTGGCACTTTCATAGCCCAAACGGTATGGTATAACCGACACCTGAGCTATGAAAGGAACTTGATTTGTTGTTAACATAAGTTATAATCATGAATGTCTGACAACATTTACAAGTATTAGCATTATTCGAATAAGATAACGAATGTAATCATGTCAACAATTTATAATCTGATTGGAACCTCCTTTATGTGTGGTTTCCAATTGAATAATAAGAGTTTATACTATACTTATTTGAAATACCATTAGTGGATCCTCTAACCTTATCATTTGTTTTTATCATTGTTTAATCCTCATATTGATCTTCCATCTCAAACTTCTTCTTCTTCTTCTTCTTCTTTTTTATTATTATTATTATTATTATTAGTAGTAGTAGTAGTAGTACTACTACTACTACTACTACTACTACTGCTATTATTACTACTACTACTACTACTACTACTATTATTATTACTATTATTAGTATTAGTATTATTATTAGTATTATTAGTATTATTATTATTATTGTTGTTGTTGTTGTTGTTGTTATTTATAATTTATACAATTAACCTCCTTGTAGTTCGAACCCCGATCTTGCCGGGATACTTTACTAAAATCATTAGTCACCCAATTGCTCAGGGTCGACTAACCAATTTAAGAAATGTCAGCACCAATGAAACCTCATCGATACCATTAGCTATCCATACCCGGATAACTAATCAATGTCATCTGAAATGCCGGTACCAATAAAACCTCATCAAAATTGAAAGACAACCCTTTCCAGACCAAAACAGTGCCATTTCAAATCCATTGTCCATCCTCTTCCTCTTCTAAAATAGAGGAACCAGCCTGCAAAAGAAGAAAAAGCAATGTCAGGTTGCCAAGCCTCCTCATCTCAAACAGTTGAACCCTAGGGTATTTTAAGTTGGTATTTTAAGTTCATTGATCACATCAATTATAACATTTTAAGCAAGTGGTGCCAGCGAAAAGAGTTCAAAATTTACACGACAACTCGTTGCCATAGGACTCTAATTTCTATTGAGCACGAGTGAAACACAATTGTTGGATAAATCAAGTAAGCAAGAGGCAAGAGCTCAAAACCTACACGACAACTCTTTGCTAAAGGACTATAATTTGTAGTTTTGTCGAAGGTCCGCACGAGTAAAACACTATAATTTATATTTTTTGTGGAATTTTTTAATTAATTGTAACAAATAATCCAAATGCTTGCTCCATTTAAATATATGCTCTCCTTGCGTTGTTTCAACAAATATGAAGACCACTAAATTTCTTGGGCTCTCCTTCCTTCTCTTTGCCTTCGCAGCAACTTAATTTCTTGAGGCCATTCTTGCCAAAAATCCTGCAGCAGTGCTCGATGTCTACTGAGCTTGCACATCTTCAATTTCTTATAGCTTACCTTTAATGTTATCAATTAAAGCAAAAACTTCAATATAATTAATTCCTTGCTTTTGACTATAGTTTTTTTTTTATATAGGCTTGTAATTTTCTCATAAGACCTTGTATTGAAAAAAAATCTATATTTGACGACTCCCCTATCACGAACGCCACACAATGAAACTTCTTTTACACCATGCAGACAAAGGAAAAGCCAAAGCTGAAAAGCTTCTTATTTATTTTAGTTTTATTTATGCCCAACACATGATAGTAGGGAATCGAACTCCCTCATACAGAATTGCAGCAGATAATATTACAGATCAGTATCATTCTGACACCATTTTAGGTGCTCTCTATGCATCTGGTTAATTCAAACATAACAAGAAGAGGGTCGACATTGGGAGCCAAGTGCTTCACTGTTGACGCCAACTGGGACGCATGAGCGTTCACAGAAGGGTTAGGATATTGGACAAAAAGAAAGCTGATAAAAATTATTATCACCTTCATACTGGGTGATCTTAAACCGATTCAATCTATGAACACCTCCTGTGGTCACAATGAATCCTTCCGATTCAATCATCCACATAGTGTTTTACTCGTGTTATAGTCCTTTAGCAAAGAGTTGTCGTATAGGTTTTGAGCTCTTGCCTCTTGCTTGCTTGATTTATCCCACAAAAGTGTTTTACTCGGGCTTAATAGGTTATATAGTCCCATGGCAACGAGTTGTCGTATAAATTTTGAGCTGCCGCTCGCACCACTTGCTTAAATTGTTATCATTGATCTGATCAATGAACTTAAAAAAATTAAATTTATTAAATATAATTAAACGAACGATATTCTTTTGAAACGACAATTGTTTTAATCATTAATCGTGTAATAATTGGTGAGCTTGACAACTCGAAATGGTCTGCTCTATAAATAACTTCAATTAAAACTACTAATTAAACCTTGCAAATAAAATTCAAGTTGTGAAGCTCGGAATCGGTCATTTAAAATGAGATTACATGTCCTAGTATAAAATGAAGATTTTTTTATAAATTGTCAAAAAAAAAAATATTATTCCTATTTTCTTGCACTAAAAACCTATACGATATTTAAAAGTTTATTGATTTGATAGAAGTTTACTGATCTTCATTGATGATATCAGTATTAGATATCCAAATATTTTGTCTTCTAGTTCATGTGTTGAAAGAGTCCAAACATCTGGCTTATTCGTTATAATAATTAAACGTGCGCCTGTTGTTCGACAAAACTACAAATTATAGTCCGGCGGCGAAGAGGTGTCGTTTAGGTTTTGAGCTTCTGGACCACTTTATTTACTCGCGCTTAGTAGTTGGTAAGATTCCATCAATTATTTCAGGACTGCTGCGGTGAATTAAGATATATATAAACTGTTCTGGATATTTATATTATAAAAAAAGTTATCAATTAAAATATTTTTTTTAAAAAAAAATAAATATTTTTTAAAATTGATAGAAAAACATACGAAAAAATCACAATTTTTTTAAAAAAAATTTAATTTTTTTAATTCTCTTTTGTTTTTTTAAATTGTTTATATATATATATATATATATGGGTTGGGCAGCCCCCTCTAGTATTGACTTTTAATTAATCAATAAACATCCAATCTATTCAATTTGGTTCTTGATTTGATCAATTCAACCCCTACATTTACTTACTTTTTCTAGTTGGGTCCTTGATTTTTTATTTATTCAATCAAGTTTCTAATTGCCTATCAAACTTTTATATTTATGCAATTAAGCTTCTAATTTGACCAAATTAACTCTTAAAAATTTCAATTCAACCCCTGGACTTTAATTTCTTCAAATTAAAGTCTAAATTGATTAACAAATCAATTTTTCTTTGCAACTAAACCCTCAATAAATTTAGTTAAACCTTAAAATAAAATCTATTGAGCCCTAAACATCCAATTTTAAATTTCTCTTATCAAGTTGAATTTGCTTTGTCAATAGGGTTTTCATCAATAAAAAATATACTATTAAATTTTTAATTTTACATGCTTTATCATCCTCAACTAATATTTGACAATTCTTCGGGCATTGAAATATACTCTTCTTACTGGTAAATGTTTTGATATTCTTTCAACATATTTTCAATTTTTTTTATATATTTTCTCTTTTCTTCTTCTTCTTTTTTATTTGGGGCAAAAAAAAATAAAAAAGAGAGTAAGAACAATAATCACCATACCTATTACTCATAGTTATTCACGTCCGCCAAGTGGTCCCGAAGCTTTTAACCTATTTGACCAGCACGATTAAAACACGTTAATTTTGTGGGATGGCTCACTAAGCAAAGTGGTCCCATGGGACAATAGTTTGTAGTTTTGTCGAACAAGAGGACCACGCTTAATTAACTGTAACAAATATTCCAAATCTTTGCACTCGTTCAACACATGAACTAGAAGGTGAAATAATGAGATTGTCATAACCACCTTTTTTTTACTTTTTTTTAGAACCAAAACAATTGCAAAATACAAAAAAAATAATTCCAAAAAAGATGTTTTTGATATATTTGTTTTATTTTTGATATTTTCAGTGTCTTTCTAAAAGAATTCAAAACTCAATTAAGTTTCCAACTTGTTCTGCTACTAACAAGCCCATTTTATTATTATTGATCAATCATGGGTTGTGTAGGCCAAAGTTTATGTTTTTATCTTCAGTCATACTCAGTCCTAATAGTTCGGGTCGGAATATATATGTTTGTTTTCGACCATTGATTGATAAGTTGACACGGTTGTGCTCCTTCGAAGCTTTGACTTATGATGTATCGAGAAAACAAAATTTCCTTATAGAATAGTTTCTGGTTGGAGCATGCATGAAAAACTAACATGTCCATACTGCATCGAAAACAACAAGACTTCACGCTGACAAATAGGGGTAAAACATCTTTTTTCTTACTACCACTGACGTTCCTTATAACAAATCATATATACAGAAAAAACAGAAAAGACTTTTTTGTTGGCAGAGTTGAAAATGATGTTACACCCTCCATGCTTTCTGATGAAGAATTGCATGATGTGGTGTCAGAATACGGTGATATTATGTTTGGTTTTTGATCCAAAGAAGCGAAGTTTTCTAGTTTTGGTTTGACCCATAACTAGATTAAGCAAAGTATTTTCTAAGAGCTTCTATATTGGAAAACCAATCACCTCTGCCATAACCTTGATGCAATTTGATTATTAATGTATTTTCACTGTTTTTCTTAATTTAAAATAATTGTTTAATTCCATGCATGTACTTGTTCAATCTTAAGAAAAAGGTTAAGAGCAAAGCGCTTGTTGAGGTTTTGATATATAAGGTCTATATTATTGAGAAGATCTCAACATTTATCTAATACTATTTCGAGCCTCATTTAAGAACGAGAATCAATTGCGTTCCACGACATGATGATGCCGGTGAAGTGCCTTCGAGTGAGAAGTTGTCAATATTCTCCAATCATGGACGACCCACACCTAAAAATGCTATAAAGGGAAGATATTTGTCTAAAATAGAATTTAAACAAGCAAATAATTATGTGTTATTTAACGGCGATGAACTAAGACCTTTTATTCAATAAGTTTATATACTACTTAAACTTTGTTATAAATGGATCATTTATCTATTGTAATATCATAAACTCAAACATTTTTGAAAACCTTGTAAGCAACATCGACAATATTTACTGTTAATAACTCACAACTAACCGAATCTCAAATCTTTCGATTACAATATGAACAATTTATCACATGGTTCAAAACACATGCAAGTACTATCATAAACTCATTATCTATCATGGTACTTAATTTCATTATAGAATTCTTGTTTATTGTTTTTTAGTGTACTTGATGTACAAGGTTTGTCAAAGGGGAAGAAATACTTGTGCTTCATTGTCTTTACTAAGTCTGGATCCCGAAAGAAAAGTGAAGTGCTACAACGGGTATTTTCTCAATGGATATGTGTTTCATATTGAAGAATATGGGCATGGAAGAAGACGTAACAATGGTGTTTGTATTAAGGGATGGACTTGAAGGGAATTGTTCCCACATCATCGATGGAAACACCAACGGTTTGTATCCATTGGTGTATTTTAGAGGCAAATGGAACTGTTCACAACCCATATCGGTCAGTGATGTCAATTAAAGTCCTTTGAGTCAGTTGCAGGTTACTGATGAAATTATCAACAGATTGCATATCCCAAATCACGGGTAATCCATGCATTTCTGATCATGTGTACTATTTTAAATTAGTGAGGGAATTACCGACAGACTGTGAAAATTATGGAGGGTTTTTTTAAAAAATTTTAATGCGAGAACAAAATTTCAATATGAATTTACCAAGGGAATCACTGATGGATTAATTAAAAATAATATTATTTAATATTTTTTCTGTGATTCCATTAGTAAAAAGGTAGTATAAAATCCAGGGAGAATGCCTTCAATTCTTTTTTTCCTCTCATTTGCAAACTTCACAATTCTCTCTCTCTTTGCTCAAATTCTCTCCAATCTCTAATTATAGCTTCATCTTCAATTTAAAAGGTATGTATTGTGATTCAATTTCCTTGATGACTTTTTTTTTTTGTCGTTTCTTCGGTTTATTAACAATATATTTTTGTTTTTTTATATTGTACATAGATAAAGTTTAAAAGTAAACATCCTATTTAGGTAAGCATTTTTCATTCCTAAAGCCTATAGTTGTTTTAGTATTAATATGTTGCCTATTTTATTGTTTTTATTGCAATAATGATTGATTGTTTTGTTGAGTTTTAATTGTTATTGTTAAATTTGTACTATAAATGTTAATTGAATATATAGGATTAATTTTTATTGTTTTATCTCAATTTTATTGTATATATTGCTTTAATGTTTTATTGATTTGTTAGATTTTAATTGTTATTGTTAAATTTGTAGTATAAATGTTAATTGAATATATAGGGATAATTTTTTTTCTCTATTTTATGATTAGAAACATTATAAAATCAACTGGTTTGTGGCATATATTTTGAATATTTGCAAGTTGAACATTTGAGTTAGTTCGTATTTAACAATTTGTGAACAAGTAATATTTCATTAATTTTATTGATTTCAAGGTTCACAAACATTGGGGTCACCCGAGTAATAACATTGAAGTTTAAATCATCGATGAAAATTCTATTGTTTTAATTAGCCAGGTTTCCAAACCTCCTGATTGGAAACCTCATATCGATGTACGGTTTAGAAGATTTGATGTTAGTGTTAACTTAAAATCTTAACTATTTTTTATGTTATATTGAAACTATTGATTTATTTTTTGTACACAGAACAAATTCATGTGGTATAGCGCAAATGATAATGTTATGAGGAGGGTCTGAGAGAATCGTGCTGCAACTAGGTAACATCGAAAATAATACAATATGTTTTTTTAAAAATGTATATATTAAAATCTCATTTGTCATTAACTCATATAAAATATATTTGTATCATGTAGGTTGCGTGACTTTTGGTATGAGGCGAAAAAGCTAAAAAATATGTTACAAATGACACTCTACTAGGCTAGAATGACTTGGTGTTTTGGAAGGATTTTAGGCCTCCATACATCCTCCAGAATATATGGCACAATATATTCAGCACATGACGTCTGAGCGGTTCACACGATACTCACAGTCCGGTGCCGAGAACCAGAATCGGCAAATTCATGGTTCGATTACCACTCACACCAACAACTCTATACCATTCATTGCACATGCGAAGCAGATAGTACGATCAATTTTAATGACAATATTGAATTAATTTGTTGTTATTTATAAATATATTTAACTTGCAATATTTTTTTTCTTACAAGCTACAACTTGTGGACGTGAGCCGAGCCTAATGGAGCTTTTTGTGGAGACAGACAAGCAGAGTGAAGACCGCCAAAAAGGGGTGCAACATTTTATCGACAACCGCGATCAACACTTCATGATATGTTCATTTAAACATTTTCTTTCGTAATTTATTATTTCTTGAATTGAACTTGCTAATTTTAGTTTTTATTTTTAGTCAACATATAACAACCGGTTGAGGGAGAGATATGGGGACGATCCTTCGCCCCTCCCAGATTTCGATCCGGATTTGTGGATGGAGGCAGGATCATCAGGTGGATCCGATAGAAATCGGATGTACGGATTCTCCAACACTATAGTCAAGAACTTGCGGGCGAACCGTATTGTCTCAACCGTTGGGAGCTCTTAATCCGTATTGAGTCCCTAATCTCGAAGGTCGTGGCCTTGCAACAATACATGGCTCATCTCACCAAACAATATGAGCAACTCTTGGCAAATTATGAACAACTTCGCCAAATGGTCGTGGATATGAGATCACAAATGAGTGGTATGTGTGCGACCCTTTTTTGGCCATATGGTCCTAGGAATGACTAGCCTCCTCCTTCTCCTCCAGTCCGTCATTGTTCTAGTTTAATTTTTATTTGTAAAAATAAATTTGTAATGAATATTTGGATTTTATATTATTAAAGTTTATTTTTACATACTTCAATTTTATACAATTTTAATTTTTTAGTTATTTTTATTTTTTGATTATTCTATACAATTTTAATTTTAAAAATATTTTTTAATTGTCACGGACGGAATTATTGACGGACTCATTCCGTCGGTATTTTCCGCAGAATTGGAAAATAATTACTGCATATGCCATTATCATCAAAGAAATAATTTTGTCAACATAATTTCAACAAGTAATTTTTTTAGCGTGCATTTTCTGTTTGTAAAACTATCTGTTTTTAAATTTTGCTACTGACATATGGAATTACCGACGAACAAAGATACCGACAAACGCATTCTATTAGTGAATTAGGCGGGTATAATTTTCACCGACAGATAGTAATCTCACGTCGATGGAAAAACTTCATCGGTCAAATTGTTAAATATTATAGTGCTCTCCCTCATCTTCTCAAACGAGATCCCCACACACACATAAAAAATATATTTTTACAGTCTCCCTCCCTCACGTTTCACTCATTCTCATCTTCATTTGAAAAAATGCCCCCACCATCACCGCCCTACCATTTTTCATCCAAACAAAACCACGAAACCCCCTCACCTCCTCATTTAGCGAACCCCATTTGCTATCTACCAGTGTCCCTTCACCTTAAACCACCGTAACCATAACCACCATGGCCACCATAACACCACCCATAACTTGATTTTGACCAAATTGGGTTGACCCGCAATCTTTAGTTCAACCATAAGTTGAATTGGAGATCACTACTTTGACCTGAAAAAACAAATCAAAACCAAAACTCAAAACAGATTAAACTTGCAAAAAACACAAAAACATAATTTTTTTGTCGAAAACAAATCAAGACCCAAAAAACTTAAGAACAAGAAGAACTTTCAAAGTAAACCATGAAATGTGAATTTCATTTCTAACAAGATACAATGAAATCAAAGGCATAAACATGTTGGGAATCAATCACCAAATCATAATCAAGCTTCCAACATCAATGATTATCTCTCAATAACCATGATTTGGTCAAAATAGTTTCTCGTGCAAAAACAAAACTTTAGAATTAAAACTAAGAAAAACCAGTTATTGAAGCAAACTAACCTATATTATTGATTAATCAGGTCTCCCGAAGTGTCCAGAGCAAATAAATGGACCAAAACGTTTTTAGAATACTTGAACGTGTAATCTCATTTTAAATGACTGATTATGAGCTTGACAGCTTAAATTGGATTTGAAGGTGTAATTAGTAGTTTTAATTGAAGTTATTTATAAAGTAGACTATTTGAGTGGGTTTTGTTCAATTTTATACATGGTGTTTATTTTTGAGTTGTCAAGTTCACCAATCATTACACGATAAATGAATAAAATGATAGTCGTTTCAAAAAAGTATAGTTTATTTATTTAAATTTAAGATATTTAAAATTTTAATTTCATTGATCAGATCAATTTTAAGCACGAGTAATTAAAACACTTTTGTGGGATAAATCAAGTAAGCAAGTGGTGGAAGCGGCAAGAGCTCAAAACCTATATGACAACTCGTCGCCCTAGGACTATAATTTCTAGTTTTGTCGGAAATCAGCACGAGTAAAACACTCCAATTTGTATTCCAAATAATCCAAATGCTTTCTCCATATAAATATACGCTCTCCATGCGTTGTTTCAACACAAGATCAACAAGACACAATATTGAGATAACTAATACTCATATTCAACAAATATGAAGATCACTAAATTTCTAGGGCTCTCCTTCCTTCTCTTTGCCTTCGCAGCAACTTCATTTCCTGAGGGCGTTCATGCCAAAGATCCTGCAGCAGTGCTCGATTTCAACGGTCATGAGGTGCAAGCTGGTGCAAGCTATTTAATCGATCAAGAAGATATTCGTGTGGTCAATGCGACTATCAACCCCATATGCAATAATTCAGATGTTATACTTTCCACCGGGACCGAAGGCCTCCCAGTAACATTTTCACCAGTTATAAATTCCACCGATGGTGTCATCCGCGAAGGAACTTTGATTACTGTGAGCTTTGATGCAAGCACATGTCGGATGGCAGGCGTGACACCCATGTGGAAGATTGGATTCAATTCAACAGCCAAAGGATACATTGTGACCACAGGAGGTGTTGATAGATTGAATCGGTTTAAGATCACCAAGTATGAAGGTGATAGTAGTTTTTATCAGCTTTCTTATTGTCCAAACTCCGAACCCTTCTGTGAATGCCCATGCGTCCCAGTTGGCGCCAACAGTGACAAGTACTTGGCTCCCAATGTCAGCTATGCTAATTTTAGGTTTAAACCGGTTGCGCGCATTGAGAGCATATAAAATGGAGAATAAAATGGTGTCAGAATGATATTGAGGGAAGTCGATTGCCTATTATCATGTTTGAACCAGAACTATTATCTACTGCAATCCTGTATGCGGGATCTCGAATGCCTACTATCATATGTTGGGCATAAATAAAACTTGAATAAATAATAAGCTTTTTAGCTTTCACTTTTCCTTAATTTTCATGTTCTCTCTCTATACATACATACATGCATATACATACATACATACATACATACATACATACATACATACATACATATATATCTATATATACACACACTTTGTTTGTGGCTTGATATTCTCACTTGAAATTAAATCATCTGGTTATTACAATAAATTAAAAGTTTTTTGAGTTTGAAACTTTTATAGATTTACATTTTTTTTTCTCGTCTATTTTAGTGGGTTGAGACAAAATAACCTAAGAAGTCTATCTCCTAATCAATCCTCAATTTTTAATTTATTCAATCAAGTCCTGAATTGAGATATTGATTTTAAGAATCAATTCAATTGCATCCCTGCCAAACTCAAATGCCACCCCTAAAGTTGGTCGTCTTTTTCATTTTGGTCATTGGTTTTGAATTTATGCATTTTGACCCTCAACTAATCAACAAAATTTCGATTTCATCAATTTGGCTCCCGATTCACTCAATTTCAGCCCCTGTATTCACGTGCCTTTTACAATCTGGTCCTTGATTTTGGATTTTTTTATAAAGTCCTTAATTGCCCATCAAACTTAAATATTTATGCTATTAAGCCCTTGATTTGACCAAAGTAAACTCTTACAAATTGTCATTAGACCCCTAAACTTTAATTTCTTCCAATTAAAACCCAAATTGACTTAAAAACATATGTTTTCTTGCAATTAAACCCTCCATAAATTCAATTAAACTTTCAACAAAATCCGATTGGTTCCCTAAACATCCAATTTTGTCTTTTTTATATTAATTTTTCATTGTCAACAAAGCTTCCATCACCAAAAATATATTGTAAAATTTCAATCTGTGTATTTTTAAACCTCCTTAACCAATCTTTGGCTATTTTCTAGGCGCTCTAGTATTCCCTTTTCACTGATATATATTTTTGGTTTTCTTCCAAAAAAATTTCCCTTTTTTATGTGGTGATCCTTAAAAATAGGCAACAATAAATGCCTCCTCTTTACAATACTTACGGAGTAAAGATTTGTTAAGTGCTTTGCATAGTAAGTTTTTAAAGACAAACAAATTGTTATTCAAGAATAAAATTTTCAAAGCAATCCCCTTCTACCAGAAACATTATCAAAACTATATACAACTTGGTTATTTTGACATTATAATCTGGTGATCCCCTAAATCTCTCTCTTCGGTTATGTTAATCGAAATCCCAATCTAGCAATTCCTTTTAACTAGAACTAAAATATATGTTTTCTACTTGGTCAACCTGAAATCCTATCTAGGGATTCCTTTTATCTAGAACTAAAATTTCTATCTTTGGTTGGGTGAACCTGAAATCCCAATCTAGTGATTCCCTTTAACCAGAACCATAATATGTGTTTGCGACTCGGTCAACCTGAGATCCCATCTGGTGATTCTTTTTAACTCGAAACTAAAATCAATATTTGTGGCTTGGTCAACTTGTAATGCTACAACGTGCATGGAGTTGTAGACGACAACAATAATCCTTACAAGAATATGATTATGGATGCAATAAGAATGAAACAAGGTAATGCTAGTCGGTGTCCAATTATGGAAGAAGATTGTAATGCGAGACGCGACCAGGTTTTTAGATCTGTTGAAAGATTCTGATGAACCTTTATGGGATGTTTGCATAAATCACAATAAATTATCGGTCATTGCACAAGTGTTCACCATCAAGTCAGATTATGGGTTGAGTGAAGCTGGTTATGACGAAATTGTTGAATGGGCGAGAAGCATTTTACCTGAAGGGAACAGACTAAAAGAGAACTTCTATGCTGCTATGTCCATGATGAAACCCCTCGGTCTAGGACACCAGAAAATTAACGTGTGTCCAAACCATATGATTTCTATATATAAGGACTAGCCTAGCTTCAAACCATATGCAAAGTCAAGCTCAAACTCAGAAAAGGCGCGTAAATAGAGGGGCTGAAATTGATCAAATCAGGGGCTAAATTGAAGAAATTGATAGTTTATTGTTCAATTAAGGGTCAAATCGCATAAATCAAAAACCAAAGACTGCCTTGTAAATGGTGCTAAAATCAAGGGATCCAATTACAATTTACCCGGGATTTGATTACAAAATTGCAAAACTCCAATGACCAAATACAAAATATCCATTTGAATTGGAAAACGGTGCCATTTCGTAAACACTATTCATTGCCTTCTTTAGAACTCGTTTCAAAGTAAAGGCGAGTGAAACCGTTTCAACAAAGAAAAGCGAAGTAAATTGCTTTAGTTATGGGGAACGTTTCATGGCTACTATCCCTCCGCATGCTGTTATCATCGCTAATCGTTACCATTACTCCCGTAATAAGAGTCCCGAATGTCTTTATTATCACAAAAAACACATGCATTCTCCGGTTATAAAAGCCAAAGGAGGGACCGAACACGGTGGGAGAAGGAAAAAAAACACAGAGAACAAGGGAAAAAGAAGGGGGAGAACTAAAAAAAGAGAGGGAAAGAACGAATATTAGTGAAAAACAAAAGGGACGCCCTCAACTTCTTCTTCGGTGGCGGCTCCAAAAGCTCCATTTTTGAGCACCACTGCAGCTATGGCTTGAGAAAACCAGAGGAAAAAGCTAAAAAATAGGAACGAACAAACACTAAGGGGCTGATGAATGGAAGCTTCAATAGAGGGGGAACGAACACAAGGAACAAACAACACAAAGGTTTTTGCTAAGGAAGACGATCGCCATCTCCAGGACACCGGGAAAGACGTTGCTCTTCTCTCCCCATTTTTGCATTTTCATTTAGGTGTAGGCATTGTGCGAAGGTAATTTTAATTACCTCCGCATTGTGTAGTGTATGCGTGAGTAATTCACGCATGCGACCTCTGCTGGCCAGCTAGGTCACTGGTTTGGGCCAGTGACCGGGCTCGGCCTGTTGGGTCCAGCCCCGCCACATGAGCCGTATTTTTTCTATTATTTTTTGTTTGTATTTTTATACCATAAGATACAAATTTGGTGTTAAAATACCTGGTTTTCATCGAAACATTGCAAAAATTATATATATATATATGAAGTCTTGTTTCCATGCATACGTCCAAGTATCTCAAAAAATCATATCGTAGTTTCACACAACATAGAAAATTTCCAAAAAAAATGTCTTAGCATGCATTTTCAGCTTTAATAACAAGTTTATTAAAGTTGTAAGAACAAGGCTAATATTTCAAAAAAAATCAAAACAATTGTTTTTTTGCTTTTAATATCTAGGATTACGAACTTACATGTAAGACGTATTCCCGATATTAAATAAAATTTATATTTATGATGATTAGAATGGTTAGGTTTTAACATACGAGATAAGAATCTCCTCAATGAGGAGAGCTTTTCTCGAACCATAAACAAAAAAAAAAAAAAAAAAGAGCACAACAATACATTAGAATATATTGGACAATTAAACAATGCAGTCCCCGTACCCGATCTCTGAGACCAGTTAGGGTTTCTAGTGATCAAATTACTAGGTGACGACTCTCTTTATGTCCATACAAATATAAAAGACAAGGAATTCTTGTCTCCCTTTATGTCCATACCCCGATGGAGCTGAAAATAGAGATTAACATGTACACATAAATATCAAAAGGTAGTAACAAACAATAATATTGATAGGTAATAATCTCCATGAAATTTCTTTTGATACATAAAATTAGACATAATCCTCTTTTATAACATACATTTTCCATCTATTACCAATATTCGTCTAATATCCTATCCCGTTTGCCAAGAATAATTTCATCTTGGAAATCTCAACATAACTCAATGATTTTTGAACGCCATCTCCTTATAAATCAATTCTCACTTGATACCAAGATATTCCTCTCTTGGTATCATTAGCTTATCCCATTCTTTCGGAATAAGTAATCAATATTTCATCCTATTTTCTGGAAGGTAATTGTCGATGCTAATAAATCTCATTAGTAATATTAGTCTCTCAATATTGGGTTAGACTAATCATTTATATACACTAGTTGATATCAATTTCGTTGATTGGAATCATTATCTATTCATTCCCTAGAATAATTAATCACATCTTATTCATATATGGTTTACCATTAAAGTTTTTGTTGTCAAGAACCCTTAACATCATTAGCATCCTTACTTGGAGGAGCTAATCACGCTAGAAATGGTTCTTGATACCAATGTAACCCATTGATATCATTAACTATTCGGACCCGAAATAGTTAATCAACTTATCTTTTTCACTAAACCAGGAGTAACCATGCCAACATTAGTAAACTTTATGATTAGTACTTAAAAATGCATTTTTATCAAGGTTTTATATCATCATTTTGCACTTGAAGTATCAATAACTCAACTAAACCATGTTTTATAATAACATACTAATAATATAAGATACCTTTAATTTATGATAAATGTTCATCTTAAATGCGGGCCTATCACATAAATGAAAGGATTGATGGATGAGTTTAAGTATTGAAAATGAAAAGACAAAGAGAGGGCCAAACTTAGAAAAGAGATGTTGATGCGGTCCAAACTGGAACACTATTCGGTAATTGGGTCATATCTGGAGCTGTAGATCTTGGATTTAGGTCCATTTTATATGGATGGAAAGATAAGACATAGACCTACAACTTTCATCGGAGTCCAAGATTTAAAAAGGCCATTTTCAAGTCTAAATTGTAGCAACAACAAAGAAGTCTGAATCTTTCCTGCAGCCCAAACACTGTTAAGTGTTTGGCCCATATTTGGAGTTCTAGAAGTCCAAATGACCTCATAAGTTTTTTCTTGGAAATCTAAGACAATTTCCTAGAACTTTCATAAGCAAGGTTGGTTTAGATTCTGATGTTATGAATGATGTTTTATTCAGACAATAAGATAAGGATTGTCACCAAGTCAAGATGTGGCCACTCATTCATCAATTATTCATCAAATCAATAGTTTCAAATTTTGGCCTATAAAAAGAGGCATTTGCCATACATTTAGGCATCTTGGTTTTCAGATCAAGATCATGCTCTTGCTTTCTCTCTTTGTATTTTTGTAATGCTTAAGTTTTGTTTTCATTAATATCTTGTTTATGCCTTTCATTTCCTTTCCTTTACTTAGTTAACTTTTATCTTATTTATATTCTTATGTTGTATATTTATGTTTCTTTCTTTCATTATGTTTAGCTAAGTTTATTATGTCAAGGTGAAAAGGTTACACTAATGGTGTAAGAATAAGTATAATATAAACTCAACATGGACCTTAATGTTTGATACTAGCATGTTTTATATTTGTTATCTTGTTTACTTTTAATAATTTACTTGTTAAATGGTTAATCTGGATTTATGTTGTATAACCTTTGGTGCAAAAAATACTTGGCACTTTCATAGCCCAAACGGTATGGTATAACCGACACCTGAGCTATGAAAGGAACTTGATTTGTTGTTAACATAAGTTATAATCATGAATGTCTGACAACATTTACAAATATTAGCATTATTCGAATAAGATAACTAATGTAATCATGTTAACAATTTATAATCTGATTGGAGCCTCCTTTATGTGTGGTTTCCAATTGAATAATAAGAGTTTATACTATACTTATTTGAAATACCATTAGTGGATCCTCTAACCTTATCATTTGTTTTTATCATTGTTTAATCCTCATATTGATCTTCCATCTCAAACTTCTTCTTCTTCTTCTTCTTTATTATTATTATTATTATTATTATTATTATTATTAGTAGTAGTAGTAGTAGTACTACTACTACTACTACTACTACTGCTATTATTATTACTATTACTACTACTACTACTATTATTATTACTAGTATTAGTATTAGTATTAGTATTAGTATTATTAGTATTATTATTGTTGTTGTTGTTGTTGTTGTTGTTGTTGTTGTTATTTATAATTTATACAATTAACCTCCTTGTAGTTCGACCCCGATCTTGCCGGGATACTTTACTAAAATCATTAGTCACCTAATTGCTCAGGGTCGACTAACCAATTTAAGAAATGTCAGCACCAATGAAACCTCATCGATACCATTAGCTATCCATACCCGATAACTAATCAATGTCATCCGAAATGCCGGTACCAATAAAACCTCATCGAAATTGAAAGACAACCCTTTCCGCACCAAAAACAGTGCCATTTCAAATCCATTGTCCATCCTCTTCCTCTTCTAAAATAGAGGAACCAACCTGCAAAAGAAGAAAAAGCAATGTCAGCTTGCCAGGCCTCATCACAATTTTTTTGAAAGGATTTTTTTTTTAATCCTCTTTTGTTTTTTTGAATTGTTTATATATATATATATGGGTTGGGCAGCCCCCTCTTGTATTTTGACTCTCAATTAATCAATAGACATCCAATCTATTTAATTTGCCTCTTAATTTGATCAATTCAACCCCTACATTCACTTACCTTTTCTAGTTTGGTCCTTGGTTTTTTATTTATTCAATCAAGTTTCTAATTGCCTATCAAACTTTTATATTTATGCAATTAAACCTCTAATTTGACCAAATTAACTCTTAAAAATTTCAATTCAACTCCTAGACTTTAATTTCTTCAAATTAAAGTCTATATTGATTAACAAATCAATTTTTCTTACAGTTAAGCCCTCAATAAATTTAATTAAACCTTAAAATAAAATCTATTGAGCCATAAACATCCAATTTTGAATTTTTCTTATCAAGTTGAATTTTATTTATGAATAGGATTTTCATCAATCAAAAATACACTATTAAATTTTTAATTTTATATGCTTGATCATCCTCAACCAATCTTTGACAATTCTTCGGGCATTGAAATATACTCTTCTTACTGGTAAATGTTTTGATATTCTTTCAACATATTTTGAATTCTTTTTTATATTTTTTCGTTCTTTCTTCTTCTTCTTCTTCTTTATTTGGGGCAAAAAAAAATAAAAAAGAGAGTAAGAACAATAATCACCATACCTATTACTCATAGTTATTCACGTCCGCCAAGTGGTCCCGAAGCTTTTAACCTATTTGACCAGCACGATTAAAACACGTTTTGTGGGATGGCTCACTAAGCAAAGTGGTCCCATGGGACAATAGTTTGTAGTTTTGTCGAACAAGAGGACCACGCTTAATTAACTGTAACAAATATTCCAAATCTTTGCACTCGTTCAACACATTTTTTTTCGAACACGTCCAAAACAATTACAAAATACAAAAAAAAATCCAAAAAAGATGTTTTTGATTTATTTGTTTTATTTTTGATATTCTAAAAGAATTCAAAACTCAATTAAGTTTCCAACTTGTTCAGCTACTAGCAAGCCCATTTTATTATTATTGATCAATCATGGGTTGTGTATAATTGACTCAATCTATTCGGGTCATTTGTTTTTTCTTATTTTTATTGATTAGTTATTATGTCAAGGTGAAAAGGTTACACTAATGGTGTAAGAATAAGTATAATATAAACTCAACATGGACCTTAATGTTTGATACTAGCATGTTTTATATTTGTTATCTTGTTCACTTTTAATATTTTACTTGTTAAATGGTTAATCTAGATTTATGTTGTATAACCTTTGGTATAAAAAATACTTGGCACTTTCATAGCCCAAACTGTATGGTATAACCGACACCTGAGTTATGAAAGGAACTTGATTTGTTGTTAACATAAGTTATAATTGTGAATATCTGACAACATTTACAAGTATTAGCATTATTCGAATAAGATAACTAATGTAATCATGTTAACAATTTATAATCTGATTGGAACCTTATTTATGTGTGGTTTCCAATTGAATAATAAGAGTTTATACTATACTTATTTGAAATACCATTAGTGAATCCTCTAACCTTGACATTTTTTTTATCATTGTTTAATCCTCACATTGATCTTTCATCTCAAACTTCTTCTTCTTCTTCTTCTTTATTATTATTATTATTATTATTAGTACTACTACTACTATTATTATTATTACTACTACTACTACTACTACTACTATTATTACTAGTATTATTATTAGTATTAGTATTACTGTTATTATTATTATTAGTATTATTAGTATTATTATTCTTACTATTATTGTTGTTGTTGTTATTTATAATTTACACAATTAACCTTCTTGTAGTTCGACCCCGATCTTGCCGGGTTACTTTACTAAAATCATTAGTCACCCAATTGCTCGGGGTCGACTAACCAATTTAAGAAATGTCAGCACCAATGAAACATTATCGATACCATTAGCTATCCATACCCGGATAACTAATCAATGTCATCCGAAATGCCGGTACCAATAAAACCTCATCGAAATTGAAAGACAACCCTTTCCAGACCAAAACAGTGCCATTTTAAATCCATTGTCCATCCTCTTCCTCTTCTAAAATAGAGGAACCAGCCCGCAAAAGAAGAAAAAGCAATGTCAGCTTGCCAGGCCTCACCATCTCAAACAGTTGAACCCTAGGGTTTATAAAAGGTTAAGGGAACTATACGATAAGTTGGTATTTTAAGTTAATTGATCACATCAATTATAACATTTTAAGCAAGTGGTGCCAGCGAAAAGAGCTCAAAATTTACACGACAACTCGTTGCCATAGGACTCTAATTTCTACTGAGTACGAGTAATACACAATTGTTGGATAAATCAAGTAAGCAAGAGGCAAGAGGCAAGAGCTCAAAACCTACATGACAACTCTTTGCTAAAGGACTATAATTTGTAGTTTTGTCGAAGGTGGGCACGAGTAAAACACTATAATTTATATTTTTGTGGAATTTTTTAATTAATTGTAACAAATAATCCAAATGCTTGCTCCATATAAATATATGCTCTCCTTGCGTTGTTTCAACAAATATGAAGACCACTAAATTTCTTGGGCTCTCCTTCCTTCTCTTTGCCTTCGCGGCAACTTCATTTCTTGAGGCCATTCTTGCCAAAAATCAATTTTTCAAATTAAAGTCTAAATTAATTAACAAATCAATTTTTCTTATAGCTAATCCCTCAATAAATTCAGTCAAACCGTAAAATAAAATCTATTGAGCCCTAAATATCCAATTTTGAATTTCTCTCATGAAGTTGAATTTTCTTTGTCAATAGAGTTTTTATCAATAAAAAATATACTGTTAATTTTTTTAATTTTATATGCTCAATCCTCCTCAACCAATCTTTAGCAATTCTTTGGCCATTCAAATATACTCTTCTTACTGGTAAATGTTTTGATATTCTTCCAACATATTTTCAATTTTTTTTGTATTTTCTCTTTCCTTCTTTTTCTTTTTGTTTATTTGGGGCCAAAAAAAAAAAAAGAGTAAAAACAATAATCACCATACCTATTACTTAAAGTTATTCACGTCCGCGATGTGGTCCCGAAGCTTTTTAACCTATTTGATCAGCACGATTAAAACAAGTTTTGTGGATGCCTAACTAAGCAAAGTGGTCCCATAGGACAATAGTTTGTAGTTTTGTCGAACAAGAGGACCACGCATAATTAACTGTAACAAATATTCCAAATCTTTGCACTCGTTCAACACATGAACTAGAAGGTGAAATAATGAGATTGTCATAACCACCTTTTTTTACTTTTTTTTAGAACCAAAACAATTGCAAAATACAAAAAAAATAAATTCCAAAAAAGATGTTCTTGATATATTTGTTTTATTTTTGATATTTTCTATGTCTTTCTAAAAGAATTCGAAACTCAATTATGTTTCCAACTTGTTTAGCTACTAACAAGCCCATTTTATTTTCAGCTAGCAAATCTAGATACTCAATTGCTTCATTAAGGTCTTTATCTTCAAAAATTCCATTACACCAATTCCACCATTTGTCTATCTTTAGGTGTTAACCCTTCATAAAAATGTGAAACCAATCTCCATGTTTCAAAACCATGATGAGGGCAAGTATTAAGCAAGTCTCGATACCCATCCCAACATTGATAAAATATTTATCCTGGTTTTTGAGTGAAAGTGGTGATTTGTTTTCTGAAAGAGTTTATTCTATGAGACGGGAAAAACTTCTTTAAAAATTATTGTTGCTTTTTATCCCAAGCATGATTAGATCCTGACCTAAGATTTTATAGCCATGTTTTTGTTTTATCTTTTAATGAAAAAGAAAAAAGCTTTAATCTGATGGTGTTCATGCTATAATTTAAGTCATTATATGTGTTACAGACCTTCTTAAATTCCCTTAAATACAAGTATGAATTTTCTAAATCTAAGCCATGAAAAGAAGGTAAAAGGTGAATAATGCCTGGCTTAAAATTAAAATGAGATGTATCATGGGGGAAAACTAAACATGAGGGTGCACTTGTTCTTGTGGGATTCATATGGTCTCTAAGTGTTCTAACTTGATTATTCTCATTATGAAGCGATTGGTTATCTTCTTCGACCATATATTTTGAAAATGATGAGGATACCCTATAAAGTCTACCACTTAATGTACATGACCAAACTCTCATGCACGTGTAGAAAGAGAATAAAAGAAAGAAAAAAAAAGAAAAAGAGACAAAACACAAGAAACAAAAGTTAGATAAAAGAAAAGTGAAAAGAGAAAATAAAATAAATATTATAATTTATACAGGAATTTACCTCCCCGGTAATGGCGCCAAAATCTTGACATGACAAAAGATTGATGTCTTCTCCCAAGTGTAGGAATGTCAAAGTAATAAATAACTCGGCAAGATTGGTGTCGAACCACAGGGAGGTTAATTATAATAATAATAATAATAATAATGGTGATGATGAGTTAAAGAAGACTTTGAGATGTAAGATCAATGTGAAGATTAAGCAATGATAAAAACAAATGTCAATGTTAGAGGATCCACTAATAGTATTAAAAATAAATATAATATAAACTCTTTTTATTATTTAACTGAAACCACATATAAAGTAGGTTCCAATTAGATGATTTGTCATTAATAGTTCATTATAAATTGTTAATATGATCATATTAATTATTTTATTTAAGTAACACCAAACTTTTAAATATTGTTAGGAATTCATGATGCTAACTTATGTTAACAACAAATCAAGTTCTTTTCATAGCATAGGTGTAAGTTATACCATATGGTTGGTTATGAAAGTATCAAGTATTTGTTGTATCAAGTGTTATACAACAGAAATCTAGATTAACCATTTAACAAGCAAGGTATTAAGAATTAATAAGATAAAAATGATAAGACATGTTAATAGCAAATTTTCTTGGATGTAAGCATTGAAGTCCATATTGAGTTTATATTATACATATCCTAACACCAATAGTGAAACCTTTTCACTTTGACGTATTAAACTTAGCTAAACATTATGAAGAAGAGAAACATAAATAAATAAGATCAGAACATAATTATATAAGGATAGTAAAGGAAATGAAAGACATAAATAAGATATTAATGAAACTATAACATGAAATAAAACTAGAACATTAAAACTACAAAGAAAGAAAGCAAGTAAGGAAATGATCTTGATCTAAAAACCAAGATGCCTAAATGCATGGCAAATGCCTCCATTTATAGGCCAAAATTTGGAACTATTGATTTCTTGACTAATTGTTGAGTGGGTTGCCACCTCTTGACTTGGTAACAATCCTTATAGGTTGAACACTAAACAGTGTTTGGGCTGCAGGACAGATTCGGACTTCTCTTTTGATGCTAAGATTTGGACTTCCAAATGACATAATTGAGTCTTGGACTCCCATGAATGTTTTAGGTGTATGTCTTACCCTTCTAGCCATAAACCAAACTGAAATCCAAGATTTACAACTCCAGATATGACCCAATGACTGAATAGTGTTCCACTTTGGACTAAACCAAAGATCTCTTTTCTGAGTTTAGCCCTCTCTTTGCCTTCTTAATTTCAGTAGTTAAATTCATCAATCAATCCCTTGATTTATGTGATAGGCTTACATTTAAGATGAACATTTACCATAAATTAAAGGTATCTTATATTATTAGATATGATATTAAAAAACATGCTCTAGTTAAGGAGTTATTGATACTTCAAGTGCAAAATGATGATATAAAACCTTGAAAAAAATGCACTTTTAAGTACTAATCAATCCCCTTTAACTAGAACCAAATCCTATGTGTGGTTGGGCTAAACTGAGATTCCTTTCGCCAATCCCCTTTAACCAGAACCAAAGTTCGGCGTGTGATTCGGCTAAACGAGGTTCCTTTCGCCAATCCCCTTTAACAAGAACCAAAATTCTGTATGTGGACAGGCTACACTAAGATTCCTTTCGCCAATCCCGTATTAACCAGAAACAAAATGTTGTGTGTGGTTCAGCTAAACTGAGATTCCTTTCGTCAATCCCCTTTAACAAGTGTTGCGATATCGCGGTCGCATAAATTAATTACCATAGCTTAAAACACAACACACAAGATAATATAGAGCAAGCAAGGGGTCGATCCCACGAGGAAGATTTAAGTCAGATTTGTATGCTAGATGATATGCAATTTGGGGGGGGGGGGTTTGGACGTTATCTAGCTAAAGCAAAAGAAAACAAAAAACTATCAAACAAAATTTAATAAAATCAGAAAATTATCAAGAGAATAAACCTTGGTCGCAAGTAAACATCCACCTACAGAAATCAGAATTGATCATGGAAACAAAATATCAATTTATATTCTGAATATTTATCTCTTCTTAACATTGGTTAGTTAACGGATCCGCCGTATAACTAATTAACCCTAACCATCAAACAACCACGATGTACTGCACTAGTAATTTAATTCAATGGCGCCTTAAGAACTAGATAAGTTGATTAATCAAGAAAACATAACTGTCTGCAGTCTATGTTTGATTTGATTGAATGTTCTCCCTAAGATTAATATGGTAGATCCGCCATAATTATTAAACTCAGTTGCTTCACAAGTTCATATACCACAACTCCGGTTTTGATATCAAACTTAGCAATAAATTGTCGACAATAATAACTTAGAGTTCGCTCTAGCAATTAAAATAAACAATCATAGAAAAAATGAGCATAGAAGAACAAACATATCCATCATATAAACAGAAAAGAAAAGGTAAAATAAATCTCACAGTTCTTGAAATTCGAAGGTTTCCGTATCCTTGCAACCAAGAAAAAGTGTTTAGCCTTGCATGTTTGTTAAACAACTAATCAAAAAGAAGGAAGAATGCATAATTTTGAGTTTCTTAGAGGAGGGGGGCGTTTTTCTCCTCTTGGCTGGCTGCCCACCTTCTCTTCTCTCATTCTTTTTATATCCTAGGAAACCCTAGTCTCTATTTTATAAAATAGTCCTTCCTTAAGTAGACAGTTTGCATTTAAGTACTTCAATAATTATTTTTCTAAAAAAGGAGAAATAGCCTTGCATGAAATCTTCAAGCTTTGACTTAGAGGAGCTAAATTGCTAAAATAAAAACTTGGATATCAGTTTAGATGCTTCGGAACATAATTTGGACTCGTTTCTTCACGAAACCTGTTTGTTAGCAGAATTTAGTTGTCATCTTTTAAAAATCATATCTCCTTCATATGAAATCTTTTTTGGCTGAAATTTGGTACTTTTATAGAACTTTGAGTCAGGAATCCAACCAAATTGAGTTTGCATCAATTGGACTTATGTAGCTCCCGATATTCAAGTCTGAATGGCCAAAGGTCAACACTAGCAAATTGCTAGATTTGACTTTGAAAGCTGCGATTTCCATGCTTTTCTTCATTTTATTTTCTTGCCTTAGATTTCCAGAAAGTTATGGATGTTAGCTTTTTAATGCCACTAGAATCACTTCATTTTGACCTCTAGAGCTCACGCTCTGCACAAAATATCTACTGAAGGTCAAATCTGCCAATTACCTCCAATTTACTCCTTTTTGCATCTTTCATCCAAAAGTGCCTTCAAAACATAAAACAAAGAATATCAAGGAATTTTTTATATAAAACATAGGCAAAACACTAGTTAAATGTGGGTGAAACTATCAAATAATATGGTTGCATCAAATACCCCCACACTTAGCTCTTGCTTGTCCTCAAGAAAGGATAGGTAAAATCAAATTGAAGTTAAATTAAATCAAATCACTATGACTAATTTCCTAATCTCCCATCAATATCCAAGAATATATGCATTATAAACAAGAACACAATTAAGAAGGATAAAGAGTATAAATTTTCATGAATTTATTTACATACAAACTTCAAAACTCAATTAATTGTCAGGATTTAAATGAAATCTATGTCATGCCAAAGTGATAGGTCCTCTCATTGATATACTCTCCAACACTCACGTGTTTAAGGCTTATGTTTTTAAATCTCTCAAATTCAATCAATGAATATGTTCTACCATAAGCTTGCTCTTCAATCTCATCTCCATTACTAACATATTACAAACAATGCATGAATCAAAAGGTCTTATTTTCTTATTGTAATGGGGCTAAGGTTAAGGTGAGGTAAACGAGAGTAAAAGAAAAGGTTCAAACCAAAGAAAGTATAACATTCTGAAAAATGATATTTCAAACAAGATATTCCATCAAAGCACATAATTTTTCCATCTTTAATCACCAATGCTTAACTTCTTTTGATTTCAAGCTTTTTCAACATAAAATCTTAAGAACATAAATGAATATTTTTTTCTTTTTTTTCTTTTTTTGTCTTTTTCTTTTTTCTTTTTTTTTTACCTTTGGCAACTTTGCCCATCTTTTCATCAAGCATCACTTCTTCTTTCTTTTCACATAATTTCCAACCATAATTCCATGAGATATCATAAGTATATGCTCTACTAATCCTTGGCCAGGGGAAAAGGAAAACGTACAAAAAGTTAAGGCCTATACATGGATAAAGCAAAGAAAAGATAAAGAAGCTTAAAAGAGGCTCACTAAGGATAATATGCTTTAGGTTGGCTTTTTGGCTCAAATGGTTAAAATTCCTAATGCTTTTATCATCTTCATGTATATATGTCATGTGAATGTAATCTCAACAAGATATGAAGCAAGTTCTAGAGATACATATCATTGAAAGAAGGCACAATCAAAGAATATAATGTTAAAGGCTTAAAAGCTTGCATTGGTATAACACTATAAAGTCAACATGGCATATTCTCAAAGTCAATCCCTAAACCAATTAAACCTTAAAACTTGCATGCACACTCCTTCATTCGATTTATATCTTCATCTATCTCAATTAATTCTCATATATAATACTCACATTCTCATAAACCAATAGGAGTTCAAAAGATTAAAATAGAAATTTGTTTTTTTTTTGGAACAACAAAGAAAACCAAAATAAGAAAACCAACATTCTCCCAATACCCCCACACTTAAAATGCGACATTGTCCTCAATGTTGAAATAAAAGAAAAGGAATATAGGAGAATGACAAAAAAAAAAGTAAAATGCAAAAAATAAAAGATAAGGGAAAAAGAAAGCAAATCTGTTTTTTTTTGTGCTGGATTGCCTCCCAATAAGCGCTTTTGTTTTATGTCATTGGCTTGACATGTTGCATGCTCATTCTTCATAGTTGGTTCAGCTAACTCTGCAGAAGCGGTGAGTTATGTCGTCCAACCTTCATAGAAAGGTTTCAAGCGATGCTCATTGACCTTGAGTACTTTGTTGGTTTCTAAACTTGTAATTTCAACCCGCACCATAAGGAAAAACATTAAAAACAACAAATGGTCCAATCCAACAAGAGCGAAACTTTCCAGGAAAAAGTTTGAAACACGAATGATAAAGGACTTTGTCTCCAACATTAAACTCTTTTCTTGTAATCATTCAGTCATGGAGACTCTTAGTCTTTTCTTTATAAATCCTTGCATTCTCATAAGCATCATTTTGTATTTCTTCCAACGTAATTCCAATCTTTTTAGGCACCAAAAGGATAGGCGCCACCCATTCATTGTCCATGATGGGGTGAATGACTCCTGCATCATGGGGAACAGGTTTGCAAAGCTTGCAAAGCCAATGCTGATTCATGCACGTTTTGGGAACACATATATGCCTCTCCATCTCTTCTATCTTGGTAAAATCATAGTCATAGCTCAAAGCTACGCTTAATCCATCCTCACTATCAAAATCACAAACTTGCTGCACACACTTATCAACTTGGTCATAACATGTGATAGAATAAACATTGCTATAAGGATATGTCATTGCATCATCAAAATTAAATTCAATTTTTTCATCTCTTACCTCCATAGACAAAGTATCCTTACCACAATCAATTTTTGTATTGGCAGTTTTCAATAATGGTCTCCCAAACAATATAAGAGTGTTGTTTGATGAATCACAAGAATCACGTTCCATATCAAGAATATAAAAGTCACATGGAATGACCAAACTATCAATCTTGACTAGGACATCTTCTATCACACCAAGTGGGTAAACAAAACTACGATCCGCAAATTGTATTACAATGCTAGTTTTATTCAAAGGCTCAAGACTAAAAGAATCATAAACATGTTTAGGCATAACACTAATGGATGCACCTAAATCGCACAAGGCCCTTTTGAAACCATCATTACCAATAACACATGGAATAGTAAACACACCTGGGTCTTTTTGCTTCAAAGGCATATTATTTTGAACAATAGCAGATACAACTTCACCCATATTTACCATTTCATGACCTTTTAGTTTGAAAGCTCTCTCGGTAGTACACAACTCCTTCAAGAATTTGGCATGCTTGGGAATTTGCTTGTAGCATCAAGCAAAGGAATGTTGAGTTCTACTTTCTTGAAAACCTCTAAAATCTCTTTTTATTTGTCCTCTTTCTTTGACTTAGAAGAACTCACAGGAAAGGGTGGAATTGTTTTAAAACTGAAATTCATTGAGTGAGGAGTTACCTTTGGAGTGTTGGTCGATGTTTCAGTTTGTGGAGGAGGAGGATGTTCCTTCTTTGTACTCAATTCGATTTCTATCTCTTCTTCTTCCTCCATCTCAATTTGTTTCGACCTTTTCTCTTCAAATTCTTTCCCACTTCGCAAAGATGATCACACTAACATTCTCTATTGGATTCAATGCTTGGGAGGGCAATTTTCCATTCATTTGTGCTTCCAATTTCCCCACACTTGAAGCTACTTGCCCCATTTGCTTCTCCAAATTGTGAATACTTGACCTTGTTTCCTGTTGAAAAGACATGACATTTTGTTGCAAGGTCACAATGTTAGAAGCCACGAAGATCATCACTAGATTACGACCCCATAACATTGGAGTTTGTGAATGGAGGGGGTTGTCTTGCTTGATAATTCTGTTGGGGCTGAAATCCATGGGGATGGAACTGTCGGCCTTGATTGCCTTGTTGAGGTTGGTTCCCATAACATAAGTTTGGATGATCTCTCCATCCGGGATTGTACGTGTCGGAAAAGGCATCATGTTTACGCTGGGGTTGTTCGTTAAATCCTCCATCAACTGCTTGAACCTGTTCAATGTAATCTTCTTGCATTGTTGGGCACATATCTGAGGTATGTCCTTGTAAGGAACATATGCTACAAACTTTCACTTGCTGTACATTTCCACAAGCCAAAGAATGCACAAGAGAAGTAAGATCATTAACTTTATTTTCAAGGTTAGAAATACTTACCTCATTTACTCATTTGTTTACAAAGTCACCACGCGTGCCAAATTGTTTCGAGTTGGTCGCCATGTTTAAGATTAATTGGCGTGCGGCCTCGGGTGTCTTATCTACCAATGCCCCTCCACTTGCAGCATCAATGATACTACGGTCGGTAGGCATCAATCCTTCATAGAAATATTGAATGAGCAAATGATCGGGTATTTGATGATGAGGGCATTGAATGCATAGTTGCTCAAATCTTTCCCAATACTCGGAAAGTGTCTCTCTATGAGATTGTCGAATCCCACATATTCCTTTCCTTATGTTGGCAACTCGAGATGCTTGGGAAATACTTTTCAAGGAAAATCTTCTTTATGGCATTCCAAGTTCCAATGGAACCTGAGAATAGAGAAAAACCATGCCTTTGCTGCCCCTTTTAAAGAGAAAGGGAAAGCTTTCAACTTAACTTGTTCTTCGTCAACTCCATTCGGTTTCATGCCAACACAAACCATATGGAACTTCTTGAGATGAGTATGAAGTTCCATATGGAAAACAATGCAAATGCAAATTGTACGAAAATCCTACGGTAGAAAACTAAAACTACATAAAAACACTAGAAAACAGTGGAATTTGGCCTTGATAGGGTGGGGCTAGTGGTTATCACTAGTCCTATTCAGAATGTCGTTTCCCTTCGGAAACAAAAGGCCGATACCTAATTCCACCAAAAAATTTGTTTTGAACAGTCATCACGTAAATGAACAGTACCGCAGCAAGCAAAAATTCTGTTTCTCTTTTTTTTTCAGAAAAATAAATAACAATCACAGCAAATAAAAATAATAGCACAAGAATCAACTAAAATTACTTCCCCGGCAATGTCGCCAAAATTTGTTGTGATGTCGCGGTCGCACAAATTAATTACCCTAGCTTAAAACACAACACACAAGATAATATAGAGCAAGCAAGGGGTCGATCCCACGAGGAAGATTCAGGTCAGATTTTTATGCTAGATGATATGCAATTTGGGGGGGTTTGGACGTTATCTAGGCTAAAGCAAAAGAAAACAAAAAACTATCAAACAAAATTTAATAAAATCAGAAAATTATCAAGAGAACAAACCTTGGTCGCAAGTAAACATCCACCTACGAAATCGAAGGCCGATCATGGAAACAAAACATCAATTTATATTCTGAATATTTATCTTTTCTTAACATTGGTTAGTTAACGGATCCACCGTATAACTAACCATAACCATCAAACAACCACAGTGTTCGCACTAGTAATTTAATTCAATTGTAGTCTTAAGAACTAGATAAGTTGATTAATCAAGAAAACATAATTGTCCGCAGTCTATGTTTGATTTGATTGAATGTTCTCCCTAAGATTAATAACGTAGATCCGCCATAATTATTAAACTCGCTTGCTTCATAAGTTCATATACCACAACTCCGGTTTTGATATCAAACTTAGCAATAAATTGTCTACAATAATAACTTAGAGTCCGCTCTAGCAATTAAAATAAACAATCATAGGAAAAATAAGCATAGAAGAACAAACATATTCATCATATAAATAGAAAAGAAAAGGTAAAATAAATCTCACAGTTCTTGAAATTCGAAGGTTTCTGTGTCTTTGCAACGAAGAAAAAGTGTTTAGCCTTGCATGTTTGTTGAACAACTAATCAAAAAGAAGGAAGAATGCATAATTTTGAGTTTCTTAGAGGAGGGGGGCGTTTTTCTCCTCTTGGCTGGCTGCCCACCTTCTCTTATCTCATTCTTTTTATATCCTAGGAAACCCTAGTCTCTATTTTACAAAATAGTCCTCCCTTAAGTAGAATCACTTCATTCCGACCTCTAGAGCTCACGCTCTGCACAAAACATCAACTGAAGGTCAAATCTGCCAATTACCTCCAATTTACTCCTTTTTACATCTTTCATCCAAAAGTGCCTTCAAAACATAAAACAAAGAATATCAAGACATTTTATATATAAAACATAGGCAAAACAATAGTTAAATGTGGGTGAAACTATCAAATAATATGGTTGCATCAACAAGAACAAAAATTATGTATGTGGATAGGCTACACTAAGATTCCTTTCGCCAATCTTGTATTAACAAGAAACAAAATGCTATGTGTGGTTTAGCTAAACTAAGATTCCTTTCACCAATCCCCTTCAACCAGAACCCTAATCCTAGGAGTGGTTAGGCTACACTGAGATTCCTTTAACCAATCCCCTTTAACTGGAACCAAAATCCTATGTGGTTGAGCTAAACTGAGATTCCTTTTGCCAATCCCTTTTAACCAAAAACCAAATTCTGTGTGTGCTTGGGCTAAACTAAGATTCCTTTCGCCAATCCCCCTAAACCGGAACCAAAATCCTGTGTGGTAGGGCTAAACTGAGATTCTTTTCACCAATCTCCTTTAACCAAAACCAAAATCCTACGTGTGGTTGGGCTAAACTGAGATTCCTTTCGCCAATCCCCTTTAACCAGAGCCAAAATGTTGTGTGTGGTTGGGCTAAACTGAGATTCCTTTCGCCAATCCCCTTTAACCAAAACCCAAATCCTGTGATTGGTTTGGCTTAACTCAAATTACTTTTGCCAACCCCCTTTAACAGAACCAAAATCCTGTGTGTGATTGGTCTAAACTAAGATTCCTTTCGCCAATCCCCCTAACCAAAACCAAAATCCTGTATGGTTGGGCTAAACTGACATTCCTTGCTCTAATCCCCTTTAACCAGCACCCAAATCATGTGTGTGGTTCGGCTAAACTACGATTTCTTTCGCCAATACCCTTTAACGGAAATCAAAATCCTGGCTGTGGTTCAGCTAAAATGAGATTCCTTTAGCCAATTACCTTTAATAAGAACCCAAATCTTGAGTGTGGTTGGGCTAAACTGAGATTCCTTTCACCAATCTAGTTTAACAAGAACCCAAATCCTATGTGTGGTTGGGCTAAACAGAGATTCCTTTCACCAGTCCCCTTTAACGAGAACCAAAATCTTGTGTGTGCTTGGCCTAAACTGAGATTCCTTTTGCCAATCACCTTTAACCAGAAACCCAAATGTTGTGTGTGGTTGGGCTAAATTGAGATTCCTTTCGCCAATCCCCTTGAACCAGAACCAAAATGTTGTGTGTAGGTGGGCTCAACTGAGATTCCTTTCGCCAATCCCCTTTAACTCCGAACCCGCATCCTGTGTATGGGTGGGCTAAAATGAGATTCCTTTCTCCAATCCTTTTTAACCGAAATCCAAATCCTGTGTGTGGGTGGGCTATGCTGAGATTCCTTTCGCCAATCCCCTTTAACGCGAACCAAAATTCTGTGTGGTTTGGCTAAAATGAGATTCCTTTCGCCAATCCCCTTTAACCAGAACCCAAATCTTGGGCGTGGTTAGGCTAAGCTCAGATACTTTCGTCAATCCCCTTTAAGAAGATCCAAAATCCTGCGTGTCGTTCGGCTAAACTGAGATTCCATTTGCCAATCCCTTTTAATAAGAACCCAAATCTTGTGTGTGGTCAAGGCTAAAATGAGATTCCTTTCGCCAATCCCCTTTAACCAGAAACCAAATCCTCTGTGTGGTTCGACTAAACTGTGATTGCTTTCACCAATACCTTTTAACCTAAACCAAAATCCTGGGTGTGGTTCGGTTAAACTAAGATTCCTTTTGCCAATTACCTTTAACAAGAACCCAAATCCTGTGTGTGGTTGGGCTAAACTGAGATTCCTTTCCCCGGTCCCCTTTAACAAGAACCCAAATCCTGTGTGTGGTTGGGCTAAACAGAGATTCCTTTCACCAATCCCTTTTATTAAGAACCAAAATCCTGTGTGCGCTTGGGCTAAACTGAGATTCCTTTCGCCAATCACCTATAACCAGAAACCCAAATGATGTGTGTGGTTGGGCTAAACTAAGATTTCTTTTGCCAATCCCCTTGAACCCGGAACCAAAATGTTGTGTGTGGGTGGGCTAAATTGAGATTCCTTTCGCCAATCCCCTTTAACCTGAACCTAAATCTTGTGTGTGGTTAGGCTAAATTGAGGTTCCTTTCGCCAATCCTTTTTAACCAGAACCCAAATCCTGTGTGTGGTTAGGCTAAATTGAGGCTCCTTTCGCCAATCATTTTTAACCAGAACCCAAATCCTGTGTGTGGTTAGGCTAAATTGAGGCTCTTTTCACCAATCCTTTTTAACTAGAACCCAAATCCTGTGTGTGGGTGGGCTAAACTGAGATGTCTTTCACCAATCCCCTTGAACCAGAACCCAAATCTTGTGTGTGGTTGGGCTAAACTGAGATTTCTTTCACCAATCCCCTTTAACTAGAACAAAAATGTAGTGTGTGGTTTTGCTAAACTGAGATTCCTTTCACCAATCCCCTTTCATTAGAAACCAAATCCTGTGTGTGGTTTGCTAAACAACGATTTCTTTCATCAATCCCCTTTAACCAGAACCAAAATCTTGGCTGTGGTTTGGCTAAACTGAGATTCCTTTCGCCAATTACCTTTAACAAAAAGCCAAAACCCGTGTGTGGTTGGGCTAAACCGAGATTCCTTTCGCCAATCCCCTTTAGCCGAACCCAAATCCTGGGTGTGGTTCGGCTAAACCGAAATACCTTTCGCCAATCCCCTTTAACCGAACCAAAATGTAGTGTGTGGTTAGGCTAAACCGAGTTTCATTTGGCCAATCCCCTTTAACCGAACCCAAATTTTGGGTGTGGTTAGGCTAAGCTTAGATACTTTTGCCAATCCCCTTTAAGAAGATCCAAAATCCTGCGTGTCGTTCGGCTAAACTGAGATTCCATTTGCCAATCCCCTTTAATAAGAACCCAAATCTTGTGTGTGGCTGGGCTAAAATGAGATTCCTTTTGCCAATCCCCTTAACAAGAAACCAAATCCTGTGTGTGGTTCAGCTAAACTGTGATTTCTTTCGCCAATACGCTTTAACCAGAACTAAAATCCTGGCTGTGGTTCGGCTAAACTGAGATTCCTTTCGTCAATTACCTTTAACAAGAACCAAAATCCTATGTCTGGTTGGGCTAAACTGAGAACTCTTTCACCAATCCCTTTTAACCGAACCAATATTCTTTGTGGTTGGGCTAAACTGAGATTACTTTCGCCAATCACCTTTAACGAGAACCAAAATCCTGTGTGTGGTTTGGCGAAACTGAGATTCCTTTCACCAATCCCTTTAACCATAACCAAAATGCTGTGTGTGGTTGGGATAAACTGAGATTCCTTTAACCAATCCTCTTTAACCAAAACCCAAATCCTGGAAGTGGTTAAACTAAACTGAGATTCCTTTCGCCAATCCCCTTTAACTAGAAGCCAAATCCTATGTGTGGTTGGGCTAAACTGAGATTCCTTTCGCCAATCCCCTTTAACTAGAAGCCAAATCCTGTGTGTGGTTTGGCTAAACTGAGATTCCTTTCGTCAATCCCCTTTAACAGGAACCAAAATCCTGTGTGGTTGGGCTAAACCGAGATTCCTTTCGCCAATCCCCTTTAACCATAATAAAACTCCTGTGTGTGATTTAGCTAAACTAAGATTCCTTCCGCCAATCCCCTTTAACCAAAACCCAAATCCTATGTATGGTTCGACCAAACTGGATTCCTTTCGCCAATCTCTTTTAACCAGAACCAAAATGCTGTGTGTGGTTAGGCTAAATTGAGATTCCTTTCACCAATCCCTTTTAACCAGAACCCAAATCTTGTGTGTGATTAGGCTAAACGAGATTCCTTTCATCATTCCCTTTGAACCAAAACCAAAATGCTTGCTTATACGTGCTTGTTTTCGCTGTTGGTCCTACCTTTTATATTTTCAGGTGGTCCATGGATTTAAGTCTCCGATTGTTGTCACTCTTTCCCTGTGTAAATGTGGATTGGTTTATTTTTTTAGGTGGTTTTCACTCGGTTATCCTAGGCACCTGTGTCCTTGGGTTCCTAAAATAAATGATGGTTTGTTTCTTGGGTTGTATTAATTCTTTTGTGTTTGTTGGGAGCCTTTTCCCGCTAGCTTTGTACATGTGTATATTTGGCTTGCTGGTTTTCCAGCTAGTCTTTTTTTATCTATAAAATCTCTAACATTTGATTAAAAAAAAATGTTGTGTGTGGTTCGGTTAAACTGAGATTCCATTCGCCAATCCCCTTTAACCAAAACCCAAATCCTGTGTGTGGTTAGGCTAAACTGAGATTCCTTTTGCCGATCCCCTTCAACCAGAACCAAAATACTATATGTGGTTAGGCTAAACTGAGATTCCTTTCGCCAGTCCCTTTTAACCAGAACCAAAATCTTGTGTGTCTCCAGACCCTCTATTTTTATAAGAAAAATGGTCTATTTTCACGGGCGACCTGCCCACACACTCACACTTACCCTGGTCTATTTTCATGGGTGACACCCCTACACACACTCAAAGTGGTCTCTTTTTAGGGGCAACCAGCCCACACATTCACACTTACCCTAGTCTATTTTAATGGGCGACCTGCCCGTACATACTCAAAGTGGTTTATTTTCAGGGGCGACCAGCCCACACACTCACGCTTTCCCTGGTCTATTTTCATGGGCGACCTGCTCGCACATACTCAAAGTGGTCTATTTTCAGGGGCGACCAACCCACACATACACTTGCCCTGGTCTATTTTCATGGGCGACCTCCCCAAGCATACTCAAAGTGGTCTCATTGTAATGGGTGACCTACCCAGGTGAAGGAATGGTGTCATTGTAATGGGTGACCTACCCAAGTGGAAAAAGAAAGAGTGGTCTCATTATAATGGGTGATCTACTCAGATAAAAAAACATGAAGAATGGTCGAATTATAATGGGTGACCTACCCAAGAAAAGATGAGTGAGGGCTCAAAGTCGCACTTAAAAATGGAAGTGAGGGCTCAAAGGCGCACTCAAATGGAGGTAGGGTTAGAAAACACACTACCTAAAAGATGGTGGCTCAAAGGCACACTTAAAAGGAAGTGAGGGCTCAAAGGCATACTCAAAAGAAAGCGAGGGCTCAATGGCACTCTCAAAAAGGAAGCGAGGGCTCCATGGCACACTCGAAAAGGAGGTAGGGTTAGAAAACACACTACCTAAGTGGTGAGGGCTCAAAGGCGCACTCAAAAGGGAGGTAGGGTTAGAAAATACACTACCTAAGTGGTGAGGGCTCAAAGGCGCACTCAAAAGGGAGGTAGGGTTAGAAAACGCACTACCTAAAAGATGGTGGCTCAAAGACGCACTCAAAAGGAAGTGAGGGCTTAAAGGCGCACTCAAAAGGAAGCGAGGGCTCAACGGCGCACTCAAAAAGGAGATAGGGTTAGAAAATACACTTCCCAAGAGATGGTGGCTCAAAGGCGCACTCAAAAGGAAGTCAGGGCTCAAAGGTGCACTCGAAAAGGAGGTAGGGTTAGAAAACGCACTACCCAATAAGTGATAGTGTAACACTAATCTGTCAATGATGAAAGCAATGCATGATTGATATGCATGTATACTTACTTGAGAAATATAAGTCCCCCATTTCTGACACTCATTTGTTTACTATTCAAAGCCTTCCTTGTTTTTCTGTGCTAGTCGTCCATTCAATTATAAATGCAGTGTTTATCGTAGGTTGTCCGCGATGATTTATGCTCTCGTTGCTTACCAAGCATAACCGTGCCCCCTAAGTGTGGTGTTACTTGATTCATCATGAATGAGATTAACCAATCATTCATCTTCTAGACTCTCCTGAGAAATTGTTCTCTCATTGATTGTGCGCATCGTGCATACACTCATTAAGAGTTTTTCTATTGTCGACCTCATCCTAGATTGCCAATCAGTCATGAACTTGCCTCTAGTGGAAACATTACTCTTCAAATATATGTGATCATCAGTCTTCTTGAAAACTATCCAGTCGTCTAGATATGCATCTCACAGCTTGTAGTAAAAGGTTCATTGTTGTATGCTCAATGTTCTTTTTAACAAATTCCCCTCTGCTCATCTAATCAAATTGTGAAAAGAAATATCCCGGGCTCATCAATGATGTTGCTTTTATCACCCATACTCAGGTGGTGAAGCGCGTCTTTAACCAGATGACGATATGAAGATGTCCTTTCTATGAAGCATTGTTCTTCAATTAGTCTTGGTGTTGTGCATCTCTTCAATATTCATTCAAATGCAGTCATGACAATATTAATCGATAGCCATGCTTCAAAGAGGACAATGTAAAGATGTCCTGTAGGTGCATCTTTGCTCCACAGTCAGTCTTGGTGATTTGTATCTTTTCAACATTCATTTACATTTAATCATGTTCACATCGGTCGGTAGTCATGCTTCAAAGGATAAACCCAAGATAACGATATGAAGATGTCCTTCCAGTGAAGCATTGTCCCATAATCAGTCTTGATGGTGTGCATCCTTCTGACATTCATTCAAAAGCAGCTATGTGATAACATCTTCCAAGAGTCATAACCATGTTTCAAAGGGAAAACCCAAATGACAATATGAAGATGTCCTTCAGGCACATCTTTACTCTCAATTGCTGCTAGAGTTCACTTGGATCATGATTGTCTTCAAACTATATTGCCCCCAATATGATCGAAATGTGCTCGTTCATTAATTATCTTTCTTTGAACCATATTGATCGGGATACTACTTGTTTTTCCTTCTCATAGTCCACTATATTGCCCCCCGGCTGCTCAACTTTTCAAGGAGTGTTGAGAAGTGCCAATATCATTTATGTCAAGGATTTTGCAAATTCAGTCAATGTTCTTCCTGTTTGACAATCTTGTTCTGGAATCAACTCTCATATTTCAAAGATAATGTCTATTCAAGTCTAATTGTTAAAATGAAATCAGAGAGATGTCAGTTTTGGAAAAGATTTTGAAATCAAGCTTTTTTTATCAAAAACCCAACACATGTTATTTAAAATATGCAGTCCTTTGATTGTCATGTATTTTGAAAACAAAAATTGACCCGTTGTAAGATTACAATGGCTTTTTTTATGTTTCTTTGTATCCATTTTAGATTCTGATTTTGGGTATATCTTTTTGATGGTTTGTGATGAAGTGACCTTCTGTATATTTCAAAAAACAAAAATATGCAAGTCAAAACTTGAGGCTTTATAAAAAAAAAATTGTTTGCCTTTTTTAGCATCAATTTTATCAACATGCATAATAACAAGTAGCTTAATCCATGAAGCCATGACCTTTATAAGAAAACTCTTCCAGTTTTGAGAGTGCCATTTATCGGTTCAAATTGCTTACTTGATCAAAAAGGGCTTTTAGAATAACACTTGGTACAACATGGAATCATCTCGAAGTCTCACTGGCTCGTCCCCTTCTAAGTACATTGATGCTACGGGTATATGAGAGAAGGTGTCCGCCAAGGGATCCCGGTCCTGGATCATTTTCATTACGAAAACTCTAGTCACTTCCCCGAACTGGGGATGGATCAGTCCTGGCTCCTTGCCTTGTTCTCACCATCCTGAAACACATTTCAAAATCATATGATTATTCTTGCCCCCCGGAATAGCAACCAAAGCTCTGATACCAACTGTAATAGCCCCCCTATACCGAGATAAAAGCAACAATCTCACGCCACCCGAAAAATAGAGTAATTCAAAAAAATTTCTTATTTTTTTATATATATATTCATGGTCTGCGTATTAACATCTACCAAAATTTCAACAAGTTCCCCCTATACCGGAAGGTTCCAAGTTATCGACATGTAACCTGTTTACACTTCTAATAACTCGCATCACATAACTCGATCCCGACCCAATCATCCTGGGTTTTCAATTCCACAATATTATCACACCTAGCAACCCGAATATTTAAGGTATACATTATATAACAAACTATTATTATGGATGAATAAAAATATAAGCACGTAGATATTAAATATGGTTATATGAACTACAGGGTTAAGTTCATTCATTCAGTTTAAACATTAATTATACAAATTCAGTTATACAAACATTTTCATGTTTACAAAATGTAAGGGTATACTCCCTAGAACCTAGATTACAAGAAGGGAACACAAACTAGAATCTACTCCTGTCGTGCATGTGATGATCCTGAAACAAATACATCTTATTGAAATGTGAATATCACAATAAATATAACAACACGGATATCTAACAATTTAACAAAAAGTAACATGCATTCATATTTTGTTCACTTCTCCCTTCTGGTTTTTCATTAGAATCTCTTCCTTATTCAACTATTAATAATCGTTCCCTCTTCCATCATCAACCTCCATTCCGCACTTTATAAAATCAAACATGATTTCCACTAGTATCAACCATCATCACCCTATAGGAGTCGATGCAAGGAGATCCCCTTACCTGGGATCCTAACATACACTAAATGTATGCTAGTTGTTACATGGTGATCCCCTTACCCGGGATCCTAACATACGCTAAATGTATGCCAGTCAATGCATGCTTGATCCCCTTACCCGAGATCCTAACATACACAAAATGTATGCTAGTTGTTACATGGTGATCCCCTTACCCGAGATCCTAACATACACTAAATGTATGCCAGTCAATGCATGCTTGATCACCTTACCCGAGATCCTAACATACACTAAATGTATGCCGATCAATGCATCTTGGATCCCCTTACCGGGATCCTAACATACACTAAATGCATGCCAGTCGATACATGCTGGATCCCCTTACCCGAGATCCTAACATACACTAAATGTATATTAGTTCATGCCTCAAATCACTCTTCTCATATTTCTTTTGTCCATGATGATTTCACCAGCCAACAATTCACACAACAACCTTTCACCTTGAATACACATACATTCAGTAATTCACATTTCACATCGGTAATATATATAAAATCATGGAATTTAACTTAGAAAGTATAGGTGCGATTCACCTACCTGCAATAGAAGCTCTATTCGTGCTCCCTTGCTGCTGCTGTTGCACCACACCTGTGGTCCCTCCTGCAAATCACAGGTTTATCTCATAAATTTTTCTTGCCCAAGGATATGTTTTATAGTAACCATATCAACAGCCAATAAGTCTTTCTTTCAGTCATTTCTTATAATTTTATGTTTTTTTTTTCATTTCACCCATTAATATTGTCGTTATTTGTCCGACCATAGTTATCATTCCTCTCTTTATATTTGGACTGTTACTATCTTGTTTTTTAACCGTTACTGTCTAGACATTGAATCGTTATTGTCTAGACATTGAACTATTACTGTCTTGTTTTTGAACTGTTACTGTCTAGTTTTTGAACTGTTACTATTTAAACATTGAACTGTTCTTGTCTAGACATTGAACCATTCTTGTCTTGTTTTTGAACCGTTATTGTCTAACATTGAACTGTTACTGTCTAGACATTGAACTGTTACTGTCCAACTGTTACTATCTAGACAGTGAACTGTTACTATCTTGTTTTTGAACCGTTACTGTGTAGACAGTGAACTGTTACTGTCTAAACATTGAACTGTTAGTGTCCAACTTCTCCTCAGATGTTCAACTATATCTAGAGTTATAGAACTCTATTTCAAGCGAGATTAGTCTCGTTGGAAAACTAAGACAGAAGCTACAAGTTCTCTAAGAAAAGAGAACCCAGATCTGCCTCCAAGGCAGTCAAAATTGTTTATCAACAAACCAGACCTATTACCTTACACGGTCTTTCATGACCCATGTCGCACCCTCCCGAGAGCTCGACGTCGCGGCGACACTTCCTTCGTAGCGGGGATTCGATGTTGGGGTCTTTCTGTTGTGAAAAAGGGAGTCGCCACCTAGTATTATGGTCACTAGGAAACCTAAGCGGTCTTTCGAGATTCTAAGGCAAGGGACTGGTTGCGTAAAGGGAAGGTTTTAGCACCCCTAGTACGCCCTACCTAAGGTAAGCTGCTTGGTGTTTGATTTGCCTTATAACTGTTATGGTGTTGATGTTCTCTAATCCCATCAGTTTCCTAGGATAAGTCTGCTATGATGAACGAAATCAAGGGTGCTTTAAAAAACCTATTTTTGTCTCGTAAACCGTGGAGTAAAAAAATAATTGAAATGTCCTCGATTATAATCAAGGCTTCTTTCAAGGATTTGTGCGGATTTATTATTCCTAGAAAATTACCACTCCGGGTTTCTTTATCCAAATATTAACAGTGAATAATAACAAATTATTCCCAATAATATTTTGGATATTCGTCCTTTAAGGATTTCTTTATCCAAACATTAGCGGTGAATAATAGATGAATTCCCCCAAAATAAGATTTTTATATTTTTTGGAATATTGGCCAATACCCTTTGGAGTTTTACAAACATGTTGTAAAATCCGGAAATGCAAGAAAAATGATTTTTGTTGTGTTTAAGAAATCCATGCGAAAACACATTTTCAAAGCTTCAAATATTTATTTTTTATATAAAAAAAACATAAAAACAATGTTAGGGTATTGGCCGTATGCAGGAAAACAAAACATTTTTTATTTTATATTTTTTTGATGTCTCGACGAAAACCGGGTATTTTCATACTGGGACTTGTATCTTTATAGTACAAACATACAACCTTGCGAGAAAATCACGATTTTTTAAATACATCTTTGAAGAAAACTTTTTGAATGGGCCGGATCCGGCCCAAAAATAAAATGAGCCGAAATCGGCCTAAAAATAAAATGGGCCTACTTTCTACGGTATTGGACTCGTGACCCAAACCACATGATTGGTTTCTTGTTCGCTTTGTACGGTAACACGAGTAACGTGTTCTTGTTCCTTTCCCATACGATACACGTTAATTAATTTTTCGATTCTTGTGCACATGCACGGTACCCCAAACCGCATGCAAAGACCATGTTCTTGTTCAAGTGAATTATATTTCACTTGAACAGTGCAAACACAAAGCAAAAAAATGCGGAAGTTACGGTTTAATCAAAGCTGGAAGTCGAAACAAGTCCGCTCATTACTCTAAAAACAACAATTCCGCAGCACCAAAACACATTAAGTCCCGAAACCCAAAACCTATAACGAAGCTATAACGAAGCCATGCATTTCTACAAGAAACAGAGGGACAAAAAACATGAAACCGAGAACTCCCAAAAACAAAGTCCCCTTAATTAAAAGGACACTCCCTCACGTTATCTTCTTTAATTAGACAGACCTTCCCTCACGTCATATACATCCTTCACTAGCCAAAAGCTTTGTTTAACAACAAAAACTTCTCCCGTTACATTCTGCGGCTCTCCCTGCGGTAAAGAAGGAACTGGAGGCCGGGTTAACCTCCTCTCTCTTTCGTTGTTTCCCATGATTTTTACTCTCAAACCTTCTTGTTCTCGGTTCTCTCCCTTTTCTTTTTCCTAGCTTCGTTTCTCTTTTCTCTTCCATTTTTCGTTGTTTCCTCTCTCTTTTTTTTTTGTTTGTTTTTCTTATACGTGCTTACTCTCTCCGTCTCCCTTACTCTCTTTGTTTTCCCTTCTTCGTAGAAACTATGTTTCTAAGCCACTAACATTCCTATATATGCAACCTTCTCGGCAAGGAGACACGGCTCCCAGCGAGGAGACCATGAAAAACAGTCACTCACAACAACGAGACCAAGAAAAAACGCAGGCTGTAACGTAGACAAATAATCCAAACTACAAAGTATGGCGGTGACAGTGGGCAAGCACCACCTTTTTGTTCAAACCAAAGCTGAAATTAGAGCAAAGCGGGGAACATATTTTTTGGAAAATAAGCAAGCAACCGGTGCCAAGTTTCAATACGACGGCGCGGCTATATCTGCGGATCTTTGCTTGGGCCATAAACTCACGGTTCCTCATAGTAATAAACCAACAAAAGAAAAAAATAAAGAAAAAGCATACGAGCCTTGACGTAAGATCAAGAGAAAAAACGCAGTGCAACGATACAAGCAATCCAAACTATAAAGCATGGCAATGACGGTGGGCAAGCACAATCCTTTTGTTCAAACCATAATAAAACAGAACATCTAGAGCAAAAAAACCATAAAAGGGTTTGGGAAAGAAAAACCACACACCAAATGCCAAGCTTAGCAAAGAAAAGGAAGACTAGGAACCATACCTGCGATGCGGCATTTTTTGAATGCGAGAAAGTGAGGTGCGGCGGTGGAAACCTTTGCTTTTCGCCTCTGAAACTGAAGAAAGCCTTCCTCTTTTTTTCGCCGTTGGGAGCTTTTCCAAAAAACTCTTAGAGCCTTTGTAAACCCGGTTCGACGAGTAGGATAGACTCAACCCAAGGTAATCTCCTCCTGTTCTCAATGGTTTTCGGCTTCTCTAAACCTCAGCTAGTGTAGCACTCTGTTTCTTTAACTCTTCTCTCCCTCCTCCTTTTTTGCTCTCTCTCTTTAAACTCTCTCTCTGTCTCTTCCTTTTCTCCTTTCTTCCTCTCTCCCCCCTCCAAAAAACCAGCCCCCGGTAGCTGCTAACCAAAAGATTGATGTCTTCTCCCAAGTGCGGGAGTGTCGAAGTAATAAATAACCCGGTAAGACCGGGGTCGAACCACCTGAGGAGGTTAATTGTATAAATTATAGATAACAATAATACAACAACAACAATAACAACAATAATAATAATAGTGAAGAAGAAGAGGAAGAAGTTGATGAGAGCTTTGAGATGGAAAATTAACGTAAGGATTAAACAATGATAACAACAAATGTCAAGGTTAGAGGATCCACTAATGGTATTTCAAACAAGTATAGTATAAACTCTTTTTATTCAATTGGAAACCACACACAAAGGAGGTTCCAATCAGATTATAAATTGTTAACATGATTACATTAATTATCTTATTCGAATAATGCTAATACTTGTAAATGTTGTTAGGCATTCATGATTATAACTTATGTTAACAACAAATCAAGTTCCTTTCATAGCTCGGTGTCGGTTATACCATACGGTATGGGCTATGAAAGTGCCAAGTATTTGTTGTACCAAGTGTTATACAACATAAATCTAGATTAACCATTTAACAAGCAAAGTATTAAAAGTGAACAAGATAACAAATATAAAGCATGTTAGTATCCAACATTAAGGTCCATGTTAAGTTTATATTATACTTATTCTTACACCATTAGTGTACCCTTTTCACCTTGACATAATTAACTTAGCTAGACATAATGAAAGAAAGAAACATAAATAAACAAGATAAGAACATAAGTAAGATAAAAGTTAACTAAGTAAAGGAAAGGAAATGAAAGGCATAAACTTGATATTAATGAAAGCAAAGCATAAGCAATACAAAGAGAGAAAGCAAGAGCATGATCTTGATCTGAACACCAAGATGCCTAAATACATGGCAAATGCCTCCTTTTATAGGCCAAAATTCAGAACTATTGATTTGTTGACTAATTGATGAATGGGTGGCCACATCTTGACTTGATGACAATTCTTATCTTCTTGTCTGCTAACAACGTCATTGATGACGTCATAATTTGAACACACTTCAATCATGAAAGTTCTAGGCAATTGTCTCATCTTTCCAGGGTAAAAATTTGAGATCATTTGGACTTCTAGAACTCGAGATATGGGCTGAACACTGAACAGTGTCTGGGCTGCAGGACAGATTCGGACTTCTTTGTTGTTGCTACAATTTGGACTTGAAAACGGCCTTCTTAAATCTTGGACTCCTCATGAAAGTTGTAGGCCTATGTCTTAGCTTTCCATCCATATAAGGTAGACCTAAATCCGAGATCTACAGCTCCAGATATGACCCGATTACCAAACAGTGTTCCAGTTTGGACTGCACCCAAGCATCTCTTTTCTAAGTTTGGCCATCTCTTTGTCCTTTCAATTTCGGTACTTCAACTCATCAATCAATTCTTTCATTTATGTGATAGGCCTGCATTTAAGATGAACATTTACCATAAATTAAAGGTATCTTATATTATTAGATATGTTATTATAAAACATGCTTTAGTTAAGGAGTTATTGATACTTCAAGTGCAAAATGATGATATAAAACCTTGATAAAAATACACTTTTAAGTACTAATCACACCCCCCAACCAGCTTATTACTAGTCCCTAGTAATCAAAGCGTTAAAATAGAAAAACAATTTGCAACTTTCACAAAGCAAGGCATTCATCATTCAACTTCCATTAATCTATCCGAGATAAACAAACTCTCATTAAATTTATATATCTGCTCAATACCTCTTAAACAAGATATTAATAAACCTTCCTTGTTATGTGCTCAATGTACAAAAACATAGATGATGGGGCTTTTATTGGAAGAAAACAATATTTGGTTCTAATGTTTAAGGTTAACTTCCTTGGGTTGGGATTATTATCTCTTTTTTTTTTTTTCTTTTTTTTTTTTTTATATATATACATATAACTTAAAACACAATGCATCTTTAACCCATGTAACGAGCTTTCGGCTAATGACTCCCAGACCCGAGTTGATCTTAGGGCATTAGGTGTTGAGACACCCCTACGAGCTTAGTAACTCGGGTTGCGGAATGCGATACGTAGATAGTGCAATGTTTGATTCCCTTAAGCTTTTCTCCTTAACCCATGTAACAAGCTTTGGGCCAATAGCTCCCAAGTCAGTTGACTTTAGGGTATTAGGTGTTAAAACACCCCTTCGGGCTTAATTGCTTAGGTTAGGGAGGCTACGAAATCAAACTTATCTACGTTTTTATTATCATTATTTTTTTGTTTTTTTGTTTTTTTTTTTTTTTTTTTTTTTTTTTTTTTTTGCAAATTATAGACTATCCCTATCCCTTAGTTGTTACCTTTAACAAAAGAACACAAATAATGTAATAATCCAATGTGCAACCCACAATCATATGTTAAAGTGTGTGTGTGGAAATGAAGGTTTAAGAATACTTGTTAAATAAGTATATGAGCGAGAATCAAGTGATAACAATGCGAGAGTTTGTAAACCTGAATATTTCAAGAAGTATTCTAATAGGCCTTGTTATGAATATTGCAAATAACCATTGGAAAATGTTTACTAAGATGCGTCTCAAGAGTCACTCCCCCTTACTCTGCCATCCTAGTGATAACAGTTTTGCCAAATGGTTTTTAAAACAAAAACAGTTAGTTGGTTAGTTTTTTTTTTTTTTTTTTTTTTTTTTTTTAATACTACTACCCTCTCCCCCCAACCAAAACGAGACATTGTCCTCAATGTCCTAAGGTAGAAAGATAGAGTATAGAAGACATCACACGAAACAACGAACAACGACAAACCCGAAACACACTTAAACAAATATAAGAAATAATAGAACAAAATACTATGCTAGAAATAAAACCAAAAGACACAAGGATTCACAAACGAAGGCTCAAATCCAATCTAAGCTTTTTACGGCTTTCTGTAGTTGACCAATTTATGCGACTCATGGAGGGATCAATTACAGGGATGAAAGATTGTAGTTTGTCGATCAATTGTTCAGCGATACAGTGCAGAGATTATGATTTGTCGTGCCGAAGATGTTAGAAATTCCTGTTCCACAGCTTGATCAAGGAAAGACAACAAATTATCATAAAAACCATTAACATTGAGCAAACCTATAGGTTTATGGTGAATGTGCGGTTGGGCCCAAGAGGAAATATGAAAGATCTCTTCCAATGTGCCCGAGACCACCTGGTAAGGCAATGAAGGCATCAGCATGGTTAAACATTGTATTCATTCGATCAAACATTGTGGAGACCTGTAGTTCCTCTCCAATTGTTTTCCCAATGAAATCCCCTTTTGCTAAAGCTTCGGGGACGACCCCCAAGACTTGACTTCCTCCTAAAAATGCAGCTATTGACACACCCCCCATTAACCCAAGGCTACCTCCCCCATACACTAAATGAATCTTTCTCTCAGCTAGGACCTGACCAAGATGATTTGCTTGCTTCTAAAAATGCTATTTCCTTCCCGGACTGGATCCACCGAAAACACAAATATTTTTAATGTGATAACTTGAGGGACTGCCATTTCTACACACTTCTATATCTGTCTAATGTAAGGGTTGAGTAGAAATGAGGGGAAGGAAGAGAAGATTTTATAGATGAGAAATTGAAGATGCAATCATACCCCTATATGTAGACCAGCTGGAGTCTCACACACTCTTTCTCTCTCTCTCTCTCTTTATTTAATTATTTATTTTGAAAAAGCATGTGTATGTACAGGTAGTTGTGATTGTGGCTCACATCTTCCCTTGGTTTTACGTCCAAGAACGGCTTAAACGCCCTCTATGGGTCGGGGATAGGCTTCCCATCCAGTTTTCTTAAAACTGGCAAACAGGTCTTTTTTAGTCGATTCCCAAGACTAAGTCGATCATGTTCTTTATGAAAATGGGGCCATAAATCATGAATTGCACGATGCACATCTCCACTAGGATGCGTCTCAAGGGTCAACAAAAGATTATCTAAAGACCCCTTACTCGAGGCCATCCTTAATGAATTGTATTTTATCTTCACGGTTTATAGATACCATTCCTAAAGAACGACATGTTGCATTACAAGTCCATCGGCACATCTCGTGACAGACTTTCGATCGTTTTGCACGACGTTTCTTTGCAAAAGTGCTTTTACCTGTTCCAGGCATGTGTGAAATGAAAGAATTGGAGGACTCACCGATAATCGGACCTTTGCTTCAATCACCAAAGAATATCTTCGGGAATTCCATGATTCATTAACAACTTCAATCTTGCACACCTAGCACGGTAAATTTTTGTAATCGCATTCGGAGGCGGAGCGGGAAAGTACTTTTTCAATTTTTCAAGAGTGGTGTCCATTTTCAAATGAGAATCGGAGAAGAGAGTCAAAAAAAGGAGAAAAAGCAAAGTATTGCACAAATATATACAAATATCGGTTATTATGGGAAACTGAAAGAACCGACTTAAGTCACGGAGTACCGTTATCCGCCTTTTGACCGGGGTGAGAGAAACTAGCAAAACAAAACACAAAAAAATATGAGAAAACAAATCAATCTTTATATACGGGATCACTCAATTCAATAGAGTCATTTTCAACTGAAAAATTGTCAAAGTAGACTTTCAAACGATGTCCATTTACCTTGAAAACATTGCCATTCTTTGGATTCTCGATATCACAGGCCCCATATGGATACACATGTTTCACAATGAAAGGACCACTCCATCTTGATCTTAGTTTTCCGGGAAATAAATGGAGTCGAGAATTATAAAGCAAGACTTTTTGACCAACATTGAATGTTTTTCTCAATATTTTCTTGTCATGAAACTCTTTGATTCTTGCTTTATGAATTCTTGAATTTTCATATGCATCATTTCTTATTTCCTCAAGCTCATTTATTTGTAACTTACGCAGCTGACTAGCATCATCAAGGTTTGAATTAAAAGCTTTAATAGCCCAATAAGCTTTATGTTCAAGTTCCACAGGCAAGTGACAAGGTTTTCCATAGACTAGTCTATAAGGTGACATACCTAATGATGTTTTATAAGCGGTTCGATAAGCCCAAAGTGCATCATTAAGTCTTAAAGACCAGTCTTTCCTATTAGGGTTCACTTGTTTTCTCCAAGATTTGTTTGATCTCCCTATTAGCGAGCTCTACTTGTCCACTAGTCGGGGGTGATAAGGGGTGGCAACTTTGTGTGTGATTCCATATTTCTTCATTAAAGTCTCAAATGGCTTGTTGCGAAATGTGTTCCACCATCACTTATCATGGCTCGAGGGATTCCAAATCGACTCAAAATATTTTCTTTCAAGAATTTTATCACTGTTTTGTGATCATTGTTTCGACTTGGAATTGCCTCTATCCATTTTGAAACATAATCTACGACTAATATGTACACGAAACCAAATGATGGAGGAAATGGACCCATGAAATCTATACCCCGGCGGTCAAAGATCTCAATGATAAGAATAGGATTTAAAGGCATCATATGACGTTTTGAAATAGATCCCAACTTTTGACAATTTTCACAAGTCTTGCGAGAACACATGTGAGTCCTTAAACATGGTGGGCCAGTAAAATCCGCATTGTAAGATTTTTGCGGTTGTCTTTCTTGATGAGAAATGGCCCCCACATGCCTCGAGAATGACAAAATTTAATGACATTACTTACCTCATTGTCGGGAATGCATCTTCGAAATATTTGATCGGGACAATATTTGAATAAATAAGGGTCATCCCAATAAAAGTTCTTTACTTCGTTCAAGAACTTTCTTTTGTCTTGGGTACTCCAATGAGCTGGCAATTGTCCCGAAACAAGAAAATTAACAATATTAGCATACCAAGGCATTGTAGAGACGGAAAATAAAGATTCGTCGGGAAAGTAGTCATCGATTGGTGTGATGTCAGATCTCGATTCTGTTGTCAATCTTGACAAGTGATCTGCGACAACATTTTCGGTGCCTTTCTTGTCTTTGATTGTGATATCAAATTCTTGAAGTAACAAAATCCACCGAACCAATCTAGCCTTAGAATCTTTCTTAGAAAGAAGATATTTCAATCTTTGCATGATCACTTTGTAAACAACAACGGGTGAGCCAACAAGATAAGACCTGAATTTTTCACATGCAAATACTACGCAAGTAATTCTTTTTCGGTAGTGGTGTAATTCATTTGAGCACTATTTAAAGTTTTACTTGCATAGTAAATCACATAAGGTTTCTTATCTTTTCTTTGTCCCAAGACAGCACCCACGGCATAATCACTAGCATCACACATTATTTCAAAAGGTAAAGACCAATCGGGAGGTTGAATAATAGGAGCGAAGTAAGCAAGTTTTTAAGTTGAACAAAGGCTTCTTCACAATGTCCAGTCCATTCAAAAATATTATCCTTTGTTAGAAGGTTGCTCAAGGGCTTAGATATTACACTAAAATCTTTGATGAACCTTCTATAAAAACCAGCATGTCCTAAGAATGATCTAACATCTTTAATGGATTTTGGTGTTGGCAAGTTAGCAATTAACTCGATTTTAGATTTGTCAACCTCAATTCCTTTTGATGAAACAATGTGACCAAGTACAATGCCGTTTGTTACCATAAAGTGACATTTTTCCCAATTCAGTACAAGATTCTTCTCTTCACACCTGCTCAAAACCTTTTCTAAGTTAGTCAAACAATCATCAAATGAATCACCAAAAACAGAAAAATCATCCATAAAAATCTCAAGAAAACGTTCAACCATATCACTAAATATACTAAGCATGCATCTTTGAAACGTGGCTGGTGCATTACATAATCCAAAAGGCATCCTTCGATATGCAAAAGTGCCAAATGGACATGTGAAAGTAGTTTTCTCTTGATCTTCCAATGCAATTTCAATTTGGTTATAACCTGAATAGCCATCTAGGAAACAATAAAATTCATGACCTGCAACTCTTTCTAGGATTTGATCCATGAAAGGTAAGGGAAAATGATCTTTTCTAGTCATTGAATTAAGTTTCCTATAATCAATGCACATACGCCAACCAGTAATAGTCCTTGTTGGAATTAACTCATTTTTCTCATTTGGTATCACGGTGACTCCGAGACTTCTTGGGTACCACTTGGGTAGGACTTACCCATTTGCTTTGTCGAGAAATAGGATAAATGATTCCATTATCTAGAAGCTTAATGACTTCATTTTTCACTACTTCTTTCATATTAGGATTAAGCCTTCGTTGCATTTCTCTAGAGGGTTTAGCATTTTCCTCCAAATAAATCCTGTGTGTGCAAATCAAAGGACTAATTCCTTTTATGTCGGCTATAGTCCATCCCAAGGCATTTTTGTGCATTTTCGAGTTTGCAATAACTTACCTTCTTGATGTGCGTTAAGTGTGGAAGAGATTATTACCGAAAAGTTTCATTTTCTCCCAAAAATGAGTATTTGAGATGGAATGGTAATGGCTTCAAATCGGGTTTTGGTGGTTGAACACTTGAAGGTATGGACTTAATTGATCGTGGTGGCAATTCCTCAATTTGTGGTCTCCAATTACTTGCCTTCGATTTTTCCCCGAGAATAGACCATTTGCAAATCGTCGAGATTCATCAATCTCAATTTTACGGAAGTGGTTTGAAATTGATCATGAACTAATTTTTCAGTAAAGTCCACTTCCTGTAAATCATTATTATCTCCAGGTTGCTTGCAAATGTTGAAAATATTCATCTCCAATGTCATGTTTCCAAAAGATAGCTTCATCAATCCATTCCTACAATTAATCAATGCATTAGAAGTTGCAAGAAATGGACGCCCTAAAATAACGGAAATGAATTACATGCTTCAACGGGTTGTGTGTCCAAGACAATAAAATCCACAGGATAAATGAATTTATCAACTTGTACTAACACATCTTCAACTATTCCTCTAGGCACTTTTACGGATCTATCGGCAAGTAAAAGAGTTACGAGAAGTTGGTTTTAACTCACCTAGATTGAGACTTTGAAAAACCTGAATATGGAAGTAAATTCACACTAGCTCCAAGATCAAGTAAGGCTTTTTCAATTTTATGCTCTCCAATAAAGCAAGAAATTGTAGGACAACCGGGGTCTTTATATTTCAAAGCATTATTGTTTTGAAGAATAGCACTTACTTGTTCGGCTAAAAAGGCTTTCTTTTTCACATTCGGTTTTCTCTTCACGGTGCACGAGATCTTTCAAAAATTTAGCATAAGAAGGAACTGTTTGATAGCATCTAGCAAAGGTATATTGATCCTTACATTTTGAAAGTTTCAAAGATTTCGAGTTGTGATTAACTTTCCTTTGTTTAGCCATGGCATGAGGAAATGGAAGTGCGCGGGAAATCGGTCTTTTCTTTGCAATGATCGATTCAACCCCTTCCTTACCCTCGAGATTGACTCATCATCATTCTCACAAGGTTCAAGAATGGGTTTTTTAATAACCTTACCACTACGAAGAGTGATGACGATTTTACATGATCCATGTGTTGGCTTCCCGAACTACTTGCATTCGCATTGTATTGCCCCTTTGGATTTTGTTGTGGTTGAGATGGAAACTTACCTTTCTCTTGGAAACGAGAGCGAGATGTCAATTTTGCAAGAGTATCTTTAAAATCTGTCATGCTTTGAGCAAGTTGAGTGTTAATTGCCTCTTGCTTTTCCATAAATGCATGCAATGTTTCCTCAAGATTTTTTCTAGGAGGTGGAGCATAAGGAGGTGCATATCCATGAGAATTTTGGAAATTATGGTGTGCTTGAAACGGTGGTTGTGAAGTTTGTGCATTATTGTTATCACTCTTCCAATTGAAATTTGGGTGATTTCTCCAACCGGGGTTGTATGTTTGCGAATATGGGTTATGGTTGGGCCTTTGAAAACTGTTTAATGCATGGGCTTGTTCATGGAGACATTCTTTAAAAGAAGGCAAGGTTGGACGAGTCATTGGTTGAATGTTCGTTGGTTTCACAGATTTGACATGCAATGTCTTGAACAGATTTTAATTGACCACTCTTTTTCAATTCTAGCGTTTCGACTTTTTTAGCTAAAGATGCAAACTTGGCTTGGAGGTCATGATCTTCCCTAAGGTTGTACATACCCCCACTAGATGTATGAGGTTGGGTTTTACTTGGTGCCTCATAAGTACCCGTGGTGTCCCAATTTTGTGCATTTTCAGCTAGCAAATCTAAGTACTCCATTGCTTCATTAGGGTCTTTATCCTCAAAAGTTCCATTGCACATCAATTCAACCATTTGCCTATCTCTAGGAGTTAACCCTTCATAAAAATGTGAAACTAATCTCCATGTTTCAAAACCATGATGGGGGCAAGTATTAAGCAAGTCCCGATACCTATCCCAACATTGATAAAATGTTTCTCCCGGTTTTTGAGAGAAAGTAATGATTTGTCTTTTGAAAGAGTTCGTTCTATGAGATGGAAAAAACTTCTTTAAAAATTGTTGTTGCATATCATCCCAAGCACGAATGGATCCAGGTCTCAAATTTTGTAGCCATGTTTTAGCTTTATCTTTTAATGAAAAAGGAAAAAGCTTTAACCTAATGGTGTTCATGCTACAATTTGAGTCATTATAGGTGTTGCAAACCTCCTCAAATTCCCTTAAATGCAAGTATGGATTTTCTAAATCTAAGCCATGAAAAGATGGTAAAAGTTGAATAATGCCTGTCTTAAAATTAAAATGAGATGCATCGGGAGGAAAAACTATGCATGAGGGTGCACTTGTTCTTGTGGGATTCATGTGGTCTCTAAGAGTTCTAACCCGAATATTCTCATTATTCTCATTATGAAGCGATTGGTTATCTTCTTCACCATATTTTACGAAAATGATGAGGATACCCTACAAAGTCTACCACTTAATGTACGTGACCACACTCTCATGCACGTGTAAAAAGAGAATAAAAAGAAGAAGAAAACAAAAGAAAAAGAAACAACACAAAAGAAACAAAGTTAAATACAATAAAAGTAAAAGAGAAAATAAAATAAATACTATAATTTGTACAAGAATTTACCTTCCCACAACGCGCGCCAAAAACTTGACACAACCAAAAGATTGATGTCTTCTCCCAAGTGCGGGAGTGTCGAAGTAATAAATAACCCGGTAAGACCGGGGTCGAACCACGGGGAGGTTAATTGTATAAATTATAGATAACAATAATACAACAACAACAATAACAACAATAATAATAATAGTGAAGAAGAAGAGGAAGAAGTTGATGAGAGCTTTGAGATGGAAAATTAACGTAAGGATTAAACAATGATAACAACAAATGTCAAGGTTAGAGGATCCACTAATGGTATTTCAAACAAGTATAGTATAAACTCTTTTTATTCAATTGGAAACCACACACAAAGGAGGTTCCAATCAGATTATAAATTGTTAACATGATTACATTAATTATCTTATTGAATAATGCTAATACTTGTAAATGTTGTCGGGCATTCATGATTATAACTTATGTTAACAACAAATCAAGTTCCTTTCATAGCTCGGGTGTCGGTTATACCATACGGTATGGGCTATGAAAGTGCCAAGTATTTGTTGTACCAAGTGTTATACAACATAAATCTAGATTAACCATTTAACAAGCAAAGTATTAAAAGTGAACAAGATAACAAATATAAAGCATGTTAGTATCCAACATTAAGGTCCATGTTAAGTTTATATTATACTTATTCTTACACCATTAGTGTACCCTTTTCACCTTGACATAATTAACTTAGCTAGACATAATGAAAGAAAGAAACATAAATAAACAAGATAAGAACATAAGTAAGATAAAAGTTAACTAAGTAAAGGAAAGGAAATGAAAGGCATAAACTTGATATTAATGAAAGCAAAGCATAAGCAATACAAAGAGAGAAAGCAAGAGCATGATCTTGATCTGAACACCAAGATGCCTAAATACATGGCAAATGCCTCCTTTTATAGGCCAAAATTCAGAACTATTGATTTGTTGACTAATTGATGAATGGGTGGCCACATCTTGACTTGATGACAATTCTTATCTTCTTGTCTGCTAACAACGTCATTGATGACGTCATAATTTGAACACACTTCAATCATGAAAGTTCTAGGCAATTGTCTCATCTTTCCAGGGTAAAAATTTGAGATCATTTGGACTTCTAGAACTCGAGATATGGGCTGAACACTGAACAGTGTCTGGGCTGCAGGACAGATTCGGACTTCTTTGTTGTTGCTACAATTTGGACTTGAAAACGGCCTTCTTAAATCTTGGACTCCTCATGAAAGTTGTAGGTCTATGTCTTATCTTTCCATCCATATAAGGTAGACCTAAATCCGAGATCTACAGCTCCAGATATGACCCGATTACCAAACAGTGTTCCAGTTTGGACTGCACCAGCATCTCTTTTCTAAGTTTGGCCATCTCTTTGTCCTTTCAATTTCAGGTACTTCAACTCATCAATCAATTCTTTCATTTATGTGATAGGCCTGCATTTAAGATGAACATTTACCATAAATTAAAGGTATCTTATATTATTAGATATGTTATTATAAAACATGCTTTAGTTAAGGAGTTATTGATACTTCAAGTGCAAAATGATGATATAAAACCTTGATAAAAATACACTTTTAAGTACTAATCAGCCTGCGCTGCTCCCACGCCTTATTGCTCCCACGCCTGCGCAGTTGCTCGCACGCCTCGCCTGCCGCTCGCACGCCTCGCTTTTGCTCCCACGCCGCAGCCTGCTCCCCACTCCCGAGGGTCTCGGCGGCATGCACATGGGAGGAACAATGTCTCAAAACGACACCGTTTCGGGTTCTGCTCTCTTTTTATATATAATTAATATTATGTTTGCAGGTAACCAAAAACATGCGGCAGAAATTTCACTTTCTCATTAGATATTCAAACATGCATATCTTGAGTTTCTAATATCGAAATCCAGCGATTCAAAAGCCAAAATTCATCTGTGTGTGTAGGACTACAACTTTCACAAAGGATTCAAGGTGAGATATAATCGTTTTTTGGACAAAATCGGGCCGCAAAGCTGGTCGGTAAAAATGGTCTCTCGATCCGATTCAAAAACGACGAATGTCGAGCATCCCGATATGACTGAGAGTATCCTAAGAATGAACCAGAAAAATCGTGATGGCAGCAGAAATTTCAGTGCAAAACTTGGGTCAAAATCCTGCTCGCGGCAGAATTCTCTACTTTCACGTCAGATATTCAAACAGGAATATCTTGAACTCCTGATATCGAAATCAAGCGATTCGAAAGCCTAAATTCATCTATGTGTGTAGGACTACAACTTTCATGAAGGATTCAAGGTGAGATATAATCGTTTTATAGGATAGAAACGGGCCGCAATCTGGTTGGTCAAAAAGGGTCTCCCGATCTAAATTCAGAAACCGACAATGCCAAGCATCCTAGTTCGACGAGAGTCTCGCCATAAGAACAGTGAGCTCTAGGACCCAATAAAGGTGTAGGTCCATTTTTCAACATGTCATGAGTGACGAATATAGTGAGGATGGTCGATATTGCACGAAACCAAGTCGAAACGGGGCCTAAGTTGGAACAAAAAAGATTGCGGCGGCAACAGAACCGGGTTTTTTTTTATTTCCACTTTTGAGGGATTTATTCACCTTTAAAGACCCTATAAAAAAGGAATGAATTTGGCATTATGAAGACTTCTGATCAGTCTAAGAAAACCCGATGATTTTGGCGACAAAGGGAAGGATAAAAAGAGCGAAAAACGCTCAAACGAGTTTTCAAAAAAAAAAATATTTCTTTCATTTGCTTTTGTCAATCTTCCAGCAAACATGGGGTCCAAAAAATGAGTAACAACAACCCAGTCTCGGTTGGTGACTCATAGCTGGAGTTCTATAACTCTAAATTGAGCAAAACCAATTTTTCTTAGTTAGTCAACATCTAAACTACAATTTCTATGGAGGAACCTGATCCTAAATTCCTTCATCCTCCTACCCAAAATCCCTCTAAAAGTGAAGAGACAAAACTGTCCAGATTCATCAACCTTTCCATTTACACACAACGCATGAAGTTATTTAAATTTAGCGACTCATACTTTTCCCTCAATCCAAGTCTAAGAACTGTAATTCAACATCCTGACATCAATTTATAATTGACTTTAAAACGACTCATAAAACCATGTTTAGAACACCTTACCCAGTACGAATCAAGGTTTCGATCTTAAACTCCCTCCTTTTCTTTCTAATGACAGCTGGCCCTCCCCTCTTCTCTTCTTGTTCAAAATTTCTTGTTAATTCCTTGCCCACCAGTGTTTATTTTACGTATAACCCTTAATCTTGGATGGGTTCTTAGAATTTTAATTTTAATTTTTTTTTCTCTCTCTTGGTTTGTAAAAATGGATACAAAAACTCCCTCTTTCCTCTCTTTATGATAGCTGCAGATCTTTATTCATTATCATCATCATCATCATCATCATTATTATTGTCGCACCCTCGTGGCGGGTTGCGGCGTCGCGGCGACCCTCGGTTGATTTCGGGGTCTTTTTTGTTTTTTTGTGTAAAAGGGAGTCGCCACCTAGTATTATGGTCACTAGGAACCCTAACTGGTCTTTCAGAGATTCTAAGGCAAGGGACTGGTTGCGTAAAGGGAAGGTATTAGCACCCCTAGTACGCCCTACCTAAGGTAAGCTGCTTGGTGTTTGGTTTGTCTTAAAATTGCTATGGTGTTGGTGTTTTCTAATTCCATCGGTTTTCTAAGTTTGATTCTAACTAAATTTATTAAGATAGAAATCCAAGAAGATTCCATGTGCTTTAAAAGCTCATTTTTCCCTTGGTATTTCAAGAGTTTGCGACTCGTAAATCGCAAGGAGGAGGGACAAAAATTTAGAAATCTAGGGCACTTTAAAAGCCTATTTTTACCTTAGTGTTTTATACTCTCACGGCTCGTAAACCGTGGAGTAAAAAATTGAAATGTCCTTGATTATAATCAAGGCTTCTTTCAAGGATGTGTGCGGATTTATTATTCCTAGAAAATTATTTTGGATATTTACCACTCCGGGTTCTTTATCCAAATATTAACAAGTGAATAATAACAAATTATTCCCAATAATATTTTGGATATTCGTCCTTTAAGGATTTCTTTATCCAAACATTAGCGGTGAATAATAGATGAATTCCCCCGAGAATAAGATTTTTATATTTTTTGGAATATTGGCCAATACCCTTTGGAGTTTTACAAACATGTTGTAAAATCCAGAAATGCAAGAAAACAATTTTTTTGTTGTGTTTAAGAAATCCATGCGAAAACACATTTTCAAAACTTCCAATATTTTTTGTATATAAAAAAAACATTCAAAATATGTTAGGGTATTGGCCGTATGCAACACACAAGAAAACAAATTTGATATATATGTATATTTGTCACATTGCGTAAAAAAACAAAAACGGGTATTCTAAACACAAGACTAATATTTTTTACAACAAAAAAAATTCAGACCTTAAAATAAATATACCAAAAAAATCATAAATCACTTTCTCTTTCTTTTATTTTTTTGAAGAAAAAAAAAAGGGGGGGGGTTACAAGGGTCACTTGCCCAAGCAAGTGACCCTTTGACACAAAAGGGGTGCAGCTCTCTTTTGTGAATGGAGAGCTACTGTCAAGTGAATTAATTCACTTGAGCAGTCTGATACATACATTACAAAGAAAAAGACCACACTAAAGTGCAAATACAAAGCAAAAGAAAGCATGCAACAGGTGAATAGAAAACCAACACGGAGACGAAGAAACTGCGGTGGCGTTGGAAGAGTGATGGTTGCTTGGGTGCGTCCGTCCTTCTTCTTATGTTCTGTGTTTGGGTACTTCTATTGCCTCTTTCTTTACTCTGCGCCTCCGTCACTTTCTCTACTGATTCCTAACTTTCTTTTCCAGTTTCGCAGTTTTTATTTGCGAGAAAACAAATGGAGCAAAGGCGTCTTTCTTGTTTTTCTTTTCTTTGTCTCTCTCCCGTTCTCTATTCTCTCCTCTCTTTTCTTATTTTTCTGCTCTCTTTTTCCTATTTTTCTGCTCCCTTTCCCCTCCCCCGTTAGGTCATTAGAAGGGCTTATATATAGTCTAAATATGTCTCTATTTAGGAAGGATTCAATGCATTAATCCTAGGATGCAAATCCCTACCGATTTGCGGTAAAAAAACACAAAAGGAAACGCAATATTCTGATTTTGTGTTGGTGCTTTACGTCCCATTTCTTTCCAGTTTAGAGGAGGGTGTGGCTCTTTTCTTTCCTTCCATAGGGCCAGTGCTCCCTTTGAAATGAGGCAAGAAAAAACGTGGTTGCGGCTCAAAAATCAGGCATGATGATAAAGGAAAAACAGCGGGGAATTTGCGGCGAAAAAAAGGAAAGAAATCGAGATGGAGGGTGCGGACTGCAAAGTCTCATTTTCCTTATTCGGCGTGGAAAAAATCCAGTCATTTATGATGATCCAGCCCTCCTCTCCAGCTTTCAATATCATTCTTCAATTCAAATCCCTCATTTTAACACTTTTCAATTCAGTCCTTGGTCCAAAAAAATCCTTCGAATCAGTCCATCGAACTTGGGCTATATCCTTCCCGCGGGGAATTTTCGCCCTCACGTTAGATATTCAAATGGGAATATCTTGAGCTTACGATATCGAAATCAAGTGATTCAAAAGCCCAAATTCATCTACGCTTCTAGGACTAAAACTTTGATGAAGAAGTCGAAGTGAGATAAAATCTTTTTACAAAACAGAATCTAGCAGTAATTTGAGTGGTCGAAAGGGATCTCCGGGTCTAACTCAAAAACGACGAATGATGAGAATTCCGATATGACCGAGAGTATGAACTAAGAACAAAAATCACAAAAACTAGGCCAAAAATAGAGTTTTTTTAGTGCGACTCGGGTCAATATCCTTCTCGGCCGAGAATTCTCTACCTTCACGTTAGATATTCAAACGGGAACATCTTGAGCCTACGATATCGAAATCGAGTGATTCGAAAGCTCAAATTCATCTACGTGTCTAGCACTATAACTTTGATGAAGGAGTCGAAGTGAGATAAAATCTTTTTACATAACGAAACTGGTAGTAATCTAGTTGGTCAAAAAGGTTCTTGATCGACAATACGAGCATCCAAATCGACGAGAATCTGCTCTAAGAAAAATGATCCCTAGGACCTAATAAAGGTGTACGTCAATTTTTCAACATGTAATGAGTGACAGAATATACCTAGGATGGTCGGATATCGTATGAACCGAGTCGAAATTAGAGCCTAAGTTGAAACAAAAAATTGCGGCAATGACGGAACTATATATTTTTTTAGTGCAAATTCGATGGATTTATTCAACCTTAAAGACTAGATAAAAAAGAACGAATTTAGCATTATGAAGACTCTGATCAACCTAAGAAAAACCGATGATTTTGGTAGTAAAGGGGAAGGATAAAAAAAGCGAAAACATGACTCAAACAAGGTTAAAAAAACAAAATATTTCTTTACGTGCTTTTGTCAATCTTACAGCGAATATGAGCTAAACTCCTACACTCTGTTCAAAAGAGGTATACACCGTCTCCAGCACGTGGGGTCCAAAATTGAGTAACAACAATTATTATTATTATTATTATTATTTAGACCTCATTTTATTTAAGTGTATTCGTTTTGACCCCACTTCTTTTTAGTTTAGTTTATTTTTTTTAATTTAATCCAGCCTTGATTTTCCCGGGATTTACATTCTCCCCTCCTAATAAAAATTTCATCCTCAAAATTCAAGTTACGTACCTATATCGGAGAATAAATGCAGAAACTTCTCCTTCATCTCGGATTCTCTTTCCCATGTTTCTTCTTCTATTCGGGAGCTTCTCCACAATACTCTTACCAAGGGAACTCTCTTATTCCTCAATAACTTCTCATCTCGATCTAAGATCATGACGGGCTTAGTTTTCATGGTCAGATCCCCTTTAATCTTCATTGGAACTTGTGGCAATACCTGTGAGGGGTCTATCTTGGCCTTTCGCAACAATGACATATGGAACACATTGTGAATCTTATCTAGATATACAGGAAATTCTAATCGATAGGCAATTGGCCCGATTCTCTCCTTAATCTCAAAACGGCCAATATATCTTGGGGCTAATTTCCCTTTTACTCTAAATCGAATGATGCCTTTCCAAGGCGCCACCTTCAAAAATACCTTATCCCCCACTTGGAATTCCAAAGGCCTTCTTCGGTTATCTGCGTAACGTTTTTGTCTATCTTGGGCTTCCTTCATCCTCTTTTTTATCACCCTCACCTTATCGGTTGTCAGCTGTACCATTTCAAGTCCCAAAAGCTTCCTTTCTCCTACTTCCTCCCAACAAATTGGGGTACGACATTTCCTCCCATACAATGCTTCATATGGAGCCATACCAATAGTAGCTTGATGGCTATTATTATAAGTAAACTCCACCAAGGGCAGGAGATCCTCCCAATTTCCTACAAACTCCAGCACACAGGACCTCAGGAGATCCTCAAGATTTTGAATGATCCTTTCAGATTGACCATCCATCTAAGGATGAAATGTTATGCTCAAATTTAACTTTGTCCCCATTGCCCGTTGTAAGCTAGGCCACAATCTGGATGTGAACCTTGGATCCCGATCCGATATAATTGAAACTAGCACTCTGTGAAGTCTAATTACTTCATTTACATACAGTTTTGCCAGCTTATCCACCAAGTCAGTCATCTTCATAGGCAAAAACAAAGCATTTGAAATAAATTCGTCTACCCATAGCTATTAGCCCATTGGATAACATTTGAAATGATGTCTCCATACCCTTGTTTACCCTCACCTTGATCTCTTTTTCCCCTGCAGGTTTCTGGTGTTCTATCTTTACATGTTGACATATCCCATAGTTTGACACAAATTCTGTTATTTCCCTCTTCATATTTGGCCACCAATAGTATTCCTTTAAATCCCTATACATCTTTGTACTCCCAAGATGAGTAGCGAACCGATATTCATAAGCTTCTCTTAATACTTCATCTTTCAAAGTCTTATCCTCAGGTAAATAAATTCGTCTACCCATAGCTATTAGCCCATCGGATAACATTTGAAATGATGTCTCCATACCCTTGTTTACCCTCACCTTGATCTCTTTTACCTTCCCATCTGCCTGTTGCCACCAAGACCTTGTCTCGAAGCACAGATCAGACCTTTAACTGAGCTAACAATGATCCCTCGAGCCCTACACTTGGCTGCAAGCCCATTTTCTTTAATTCCACTATACTTTCCTGTTCCTTAAGCTCCATCTCACTCATCACTGCTTTTCCCTTCCTACTCAAGGCATCGGCTACTATATTAGCCTTACCAGGATGGTAGTCAATAACACAATCATAATCTTTTATTAACTCTACCCATCTTCTCTGTCGTATGTTCAGCTCCTTCTGTGACATCAAACACTTCAAACTTTTATGGTCTGCAAAGATTTGAATTTGTGTCCCATACAAATAATGTCTCCATACTATTAAGGCAAACACCACCGCTGCAAGTTCTAGGTCATGAATCGGGTAATTTACCTTGTTGCTACCCAATTTTTGACCCATGTTTTGATAAATTTTCAGAAAAAATCCAAAAATAGAGAAAAACAACGAAAATCCAAAAAAATATGTTTTTAATATATTTTCATCATTTTAGCATTTTCAATGTCGTCTAAAAAGAATTTAAATTTTTAAGGGTTTTTCGAACGCGTTCGACTTTTCACGCGTTATTTTTAAAATCATTGATTTTCCTCATCGAGTCGACGTTGATATTGCTCGTTTTCAAAAAAATACAAAAAAATCAAGAAAAATCAAATTTACAAAAAAAGAAGGAAGTTGAGGGACCAAGTTTGAAAACCTAGCAACATTTTTACCTATAAATACTAGTCTCCTCAACAAACTCAATTTGTGTCCCATACAAATAATGTCTCCATACTATTAAGGCAAACACCACCGCTGCAAGTTCTAGGTCATGAATCGGGTAATTTACCTTGTTGCTACCCAATTTTTGACCCATGTTTTGATAAATTTTCAGAAAAAATCCAAAAATAGAGAAAAACAACGAAAATCCAAAAAAATATGTTTTTAATATATTTTCATCATTTTAGCATTTTCAATGTCGTCTAAAAAGAATTTAAATTTTTAAGGGTTTTTCGAACGCGTTCGACTTTTCACGCGTTATTTTTAAAATCATTGATTTTCCTCATCGAGTCGACGTTGATATTGCTCGTTTTCAAAAAAATACAAAAAAATCAAGAAAAATCAAATTTACAAAAAAAAGAAGGAAGTTGAGGGACCAAGTTTGAAAACCTAGCAATATTTTTACCTATAAATACTAGTCTCCTCAACAAACTCAAAGGGGGGGCAATTTTGAAAGGAAAAAAAAAAGGGAAAACCTAACCCTAAACCTATCTACCCAAAGAGCCGCCCCCCACCCGGCTGGATTTTTTTGCTCTCCGAAACCAGCCGTTCAAGCCCTTTCCCCCCAGCCTTTTCCCGACCGACAGCTGTCCCTCCTTTCCCTCCTCCACATCGTCTCCAACTCCTTCTTCCCTCAGCCACACACACGACGAAAACCAGAGCTCCCCTTCTCCTCTCCCAGCCGCCACCTACACTTTCCCCTCTCTTAGCCAATCCCTCATCTCCTTTTTCCTACAAACCGAACGCCGCCCCCTCACCGTTCTCTCACCCTAGACAACCCCAACAACAATCGCCACCCTCACAAACCCGGCGACTCCTAGCTTCTCTTCAATCGGCCACAAACTCACGATCGCCCTATTAGCCACCGTGAACAGCCGCCTTCAGCATTTCCTTCCCTTAGCAACAAAGACTAAAGACCGACACCCACCGATCTGTCCATTCCTTCGCCTCAACACCGCCAAAGAAGCTCATCTCCATCGTGGCTTCAGCGGCCACGGACAACAGCCACCAGATCAGAGGAAGGAGAAGACCGAGAACCGCCCAACCACCGCCGCCACCAACAGGAGTGAAGACCGTCAACGCGGCGACCACCACCGATAGCTCCCCCCACAACCACCGCCATCTAAAACGAAGAAGAGGAAACAAAAACAATATGCGAGAGAGGAGCGGATCTGAAAATGAGAAGGGAGAGAAGCGATCTAGACTAAAATGGATTGAAATTGACTTGTTCTTTCGGGTTTTTGTTCTTTTGCAAGTGACGTTGGGTGTCACCACCGGTAGAGAAGGGAAAAGGAAAGGAAGCTGAGCTAGACCCACCCGCTTTCCGGCCTTTCTCGCGGTGGCGCATGAACCCACGCGCTGCCAGTGGCAATGGCGCGTGGGAAGACGCGCCACTCTGTTCTGCAGTTCCAAAAGGACTTCCCTGCAATTGCTGGAGTTTTTAGGGGCTATTTTGTAATTTTTAAATTGTTTAATGTAATTATTTTTGTTTAGTTTTGAATTTTTATAATTTGTAATGTGGATGTAAAAAAGAAAAGAAAAAAGAAAAAAGGGAAAAGAGAAAAAAAAATATAGTGAAAGTGAATATGTTGTTTGTATTTTTTATGAATATATTTTTTTATGATAAAATTGCAAAGATTAAAGAAGAATTTAATATTTTGATTTGCTCACGGTCTAGAATTATTAACTTATACGTAACTTGTATTTTTAATATCCAATGAAAAGACAAAATTTTAAAACTTCTTTAACACGTCAAAGCCACGAAGCAGCTTATCTCAGGTAAGGTGCGTTAGGGTTGCTAATACCTTCGCTAACCACAACCAGTCCCTTACCCGCGAATCTCTGACAAGGCCAGTACATCCAGTTTCCTAGTAGCCTTCATAATTACTAGGTGGCGACTCCCAACCAACGAACCAAAGCAAACGAATTAACAAAAAATCACCAAGCTGATGCCACACGGGTGACGTGCGACAGAATGACGACTCCACTGGGGAAGGTACTGTTTCTGACAATATTGGACTAAGCTTTGTGTATTTGATATGTTTAAATTTTTGCACTTTTATCTTGTTTTATTTTTGTTTTATCCATGCATTTTGTAGAATTGTCTCATGCATCACATGCCTTTATTTTTTAAAGCACACATAAGCTTCTAGGTTAGGTGGGGAACTAGCGATCTGCCCTAAGACTATTGGTCAGGGTTCAGATGCGTGAAAACCCAACTCATATCTAAGTGCCTGCTTGATAATGGTGGGTATACGTACTTAACCATTTCCTGCAACGCCCCTATACTATCTTTACGAAGATCGTCACTGGACAGATATGAGACCCTTTTGAGACCAAGTAGAAAACCTATCCATGTTCACATAATGAATAGAACCTATCCTTAGGTTGTATGTGCTATTGTTATTTGCATCAGGGCAAACCCTTCTTGAAGCATCTTGAACTCAAGACTTGTGGGTGACACAATGGTCGTCACTCAGAAAATTTTCATTGTAGAGTTTAGGCAAGAATCACGATCCTTGTTTCATCATACAAGAGTTACGACCATATATCACCCCTCGAAGGGCGAGTTCATCATATAGATTACATGTTCATACATTTGTCATGCATGCACCGTGATGAAAAGTAGGTCCCTTACGAGTTTACAACACCCGACTTTGAGCGAAAAACCCAGAAGATGAAGATTGTGCTCGTCGTAACGTCCATTTTCAAGAAAAGTTGGAGTCTCTGAAGAAAAGCTTAACTCGTGTCTGGCTTACTCAAGTAAATACATAGAAATAACTCTAGGGAAGTTCCTTCCGACTGATCTATCATCTTTGTTCAAACCCCAACATTGACTCAGCCTAAAGAAATTGGGGGCAAACACGGTCAAGAGCCCCAACACAATACAACATTTCCATAAAAGCTTTTATGGGAAAGCTGACCGAAGGGGAATTGCATCACAGTTGCAGAATGGAGCCTGTTCTTGCTCTGTCAAAAAAAAAACTACCTCTGTTAGATCATGCCTGCAAAACTTCTTGATTTTTTATTTTAACCTGTTCCAGTTTTTGTTGGTAATTTGGCTCAAAATTCCACAAGACTTTCCCTGTCCAATGAGCCTTTCTTGTTAATAAGATCATGTGTTTTCCTGTATTCATGACATGCCTTCATTTTTGTTGTGGTTTCATGCAAATAACACATTGAGCATAACCTTTAAACATGAAACCATTGCGCCGAAAATCTTTTGGTATGTTTCCCATTTCTTCCTAAATTATGCATTATCTCGCATATTCACAAGGATTTTTGGGAATTCAAAGTTTAGTACAAAAACATAAATCATATTGGTGTTTGTCCAAAACAAACAAGTTCCCGAAATTCAGGTGATTCCTTAGAAAGGTAACCATACACCTAGAAAACCTTAAAAAAAAACACCATGAAGTGACTCCAAAGTTGAGTTGTATTTGAATGAATAATGAGAAATCACGTTGCATACTCGCATGAAAATAAAGCTTACCGATCCTAAGTGCATGAGTTTGAAATGAAGAAAGGCTTTCTTTGATAATCCTTTCACGAGGCTAAATTATATCATTTGTAGTCCCCTTTTGAGCTTATTGCTTTTCTTGAGATAAATAACATTGGCTAGGATCACACCCCACACTGGGGGCAAGTGTGATGACATAGAAAAAGCCTTAATGATTGAAAGTGTCCAAGCAACACTAGGGGGCATAAAAGAAAATTCTCAAATCATCAAGAGTACCCAAACAAAGATGGGGCTATGAAGAAAAATCCAAAGGATCTAAAAAATTTTGAGCAAAAAAAATAAAATATGATGATGCTCAAAACCATATGAAGAAAACAAAAACAAAGAGAAAAAGCCCAAGCCCAACAATAGAGGGCACGATAGCCCATTTTGAAAAGACAATTCAAAAGACAAAAGGTCAAGAAACAAGCACAAGTGATCCTTAGTCTTGAAATCCCTTAAACACTTTTTGAGCTTGTAAATATCATTTTCTCTTCATAACCAATAGCCCAAGCCTATATTACGTGCATAATCAAGCACTTTCTAATCAAAGACAAGCAATCTAGATCGGTAGGCAATGCTTTCTCATGCGAACCAAATCATTATTCATGCAAATAAAATAAATGCTTTGAAAATCGGTTCTCTGTAACCCTCAAATTGAAATTTAAACCTTTTGTGACCAACCAGATGTCACTTCGTGTTCTTCACATTTTCGTCAAAAGCAAAACAAAAAGTTTTCATCACATCTGAAAACCTCTCCATAAGAATCACTTGAATTTCTTCAAAATGAGTTTGCTTTGAATCAATGTCAAAATGATTTCTGTGTCTGGAATAGCTGTGAAATTTCAAAATTTCTGCATGAAAACAACTCCTGGCCAAACCTTCCTTCACATAGCCTCATCCCTAAACACGAATTGAATACTTGGGGGCATGATCAAGCTGGAGGGCAATCAAAAACTCCTGGTAAGGCTGGCTCCATGATTCTCTTTCTAAGAAAACTGTCGGGCAAAATTGGCAACCCTTGAGATGAAGGGTGGAAGACAAAGAAGTAGAATGATATGAAGCCCTTCCCAGAGGTCAAGATCAAAAGATAGGACTCGAGTAAGCAAGAGCAAAAAAGCCATCGAAGTTTACTACCAATACTCCAACTTTTGAGAAAAGAAAGACACCATGAAGAAATAGGGGACCTATATTTCTCAGGTACGTGTACATGCATATTGATCATAATGCATTATTTTCAACATTATTAGATCTGTGTTTCATCATCACCTTTTGGGTAGTGCGTTTTCTAACCCTACCTCATTTTGAGTGCGCCTTTGAGCCCTCACTTCTTTTTGTGTGTGCCTTTGAGCCACCATTTCTCAGGTAGTGCGTTTTCTAACTCTACCTCATTTCAAGTGCGCCTTTGAGCCCTCACTTCTCAGGTAGTGCATTTTCTAACCCTACCTTCTTTCGAGTGCGCCTTTGAGCCCTCACTTCTCCGGTAGTGTGTTTTATAACCCTACCTCATTCCGAGTGTGCCTTTGAGCCACTACCATTTGGGTAGTGCGTTTTCTAACCCTACCTCATTTCGAGTGCGCCTTTGAGCCTTCACATCTTGGGTAGTGTGTTTTCTAACCCTACCTCATTTCGAGTGCGCCTTTGAGCCCTCTCTTCTCGGGTAGTGCGTTTTCTAACCCTACCTCATTTCAAGTGCGCCTTTGAGCCCTCGCCAACATTTTTCTGGGTAGGTCACCCATTACAACGTGACCAATTCTCCATGTTTTTTTATCTAGGTAGGTCACCCATTATAATGAGACCATTCTTCCACCTGGGTAGGTCACCCATTACAATGAGACCACTTTTCCTTTTTCTTGGGTAGGTCACCCATTATAATGAGACCGATATTTTTCTGGGTAGGTCACCCATTACAACGCGATCAATTCTCCATGTTTTTTTTACCTGGGTAGGTCACCCATTACAATGAGGCCATTCTTCCACTTGGGTAGGTCACCCATTACAATGAGATCACTCTTTCCTTTTCCGTCTGGGCAGGTGACCCATCACAATGAGATCACACTTCATATTTTTTCCATCTAGGCAGGTCACCCATTACAATGAGACCATACTTCACATTCTTTTCATCTGGGTAGGTCACCCATTACAATGAGACTGCACTTCATATTTTTTCCATCTGGGTAGGTCACCCATCATAATGAGACCATTTTTCACATTCTTTCCACTTGGGTAGGTCACCTATTACAATGAGACCACTTTTTACACATTCTTTTGTTTTGGTTAAATGAGGTCGCCAGATGGGATCTCAGTTAGCTTTGGTTAAAGGGAATCGCCAGATGGAATTTCAAGTTGACCGAGCTACACATATTTTTTTGGTTTTGGTTTAACGAGGTCGCCAGATGGGATCTCATGTAGCTTTGGTTAAATGGAATCGCCAGATGGGATTTCAGGTTGACCGAGCTACACATATTTCTTAGTTCCAGTTTAATGAGGTCGCCAGATGGGATCTCATGTAGCTTTGGTTAAAGGAAATCGCCAAATGAGATTTCAGGTTGACCGAGCTACACATATTTTTTTAGTTCCGGTTGAATGAGGTAGCCAAATGGGATCTCAAGTGGCTTTGGTTAAAGGGAATCGCCAAATGAGATATCAGGTTGACCGAGCTCCACATATTTTTTTAGTTCCAGTTGAATGAGGTCGCCAGATGGGATCTCATGTGGCTTTGGTTAAAGGGAATCGCCAGATGGGATTTCAGGTTGACCGAGTTACACATATTTCTTTGGTTTTGGTTAAAAGGGATCGCCAGATGGGATCTCAGGTGGGTTTGGTTAAAGGGAATCGCTAGATGGGATTTCAGGTTGACCGAGCTGCACATATTTTTTTGTTCTAGTTGAATGAGGTCGCCAGATGGGATCTCATGTAGCTTTGGTTAAAGGAAATCGCCAGATAGGATTTCAGGTTGACCGAGTTACACACATTCTTTGGTTTTGGTTACAGGAGGTCGCCAGATGGGATCTCAAGTTTTTTTAAAAAACAAGAGAGAGAAAGAAACAGAAAAAAAAGAGTAAGGTCTTTAGATGAGTGGATTCAATAAGTTAGGAAGACAAGTTTTTCTTTACAAAGCTTACTATGCAAAACATTGAGGAGTTTTGCTTCGTAAGCATTGTAAAGAGGGGGCATTTGTTGCTACCCAATTTTTGACCCATGTTTTGATAAATTTTCAGAAAAAATCCAAAAATAGAGAAAACAACGAAAATACAAAAAAATATGTTTTTTAATATATTTTCATCATTTTAGCATTTTCAACGTCGTCTAAAAAAGAATTTAAATTTTTAAGGGTCTTTCGAACGCGTTCGACTTTTCACGCGTTATTTTAAAATCATTGATTTTCCTCATCGAGTCAACGTTGATATTGCTCGTTTTCAAAAAAATACAAAAAAATCAAGAAAAATCAAATTTACAAAAAAAGAAGGAAGTTGAGGGACCAAGTTTGAAAACCTAGCAACATTTTTACCTATAAATACTGGTCTCCTCAACACACTCAAGGGGGGGCAATTTTGAAAAGAAAAAAAAAGGGAAAACCTAACCTTAAACCTATCTACCCAAAGAGCCGCCCCCCACCCGGCTGGATTTTTTTGCTCTCTGAAACCAGCCGTTCAAGCCCTTTCCCCCTAGCCTTTTCTCGACTAACAATCGTCCCTCCTTTCCCTCCTCCACATCGTCTCCAACTCCTTCTTGCCTCAGCCACACACATGACAGAAACCAGAGCTCCCCTTCTCCTCTCCCAGCCGCCACCTGCACTTTCCCCTCTCTCAGCCGATCCCTCATCTCCTTTTTCCTACAAACCAGAACGCCGCCCCCCTCAGTTGTTCTCTCACCCTAGACAACCCCAACAACAATCGCCACCCTCACAAACCCGGCGACTCCTAGCTTCTCTTCAATCAGCCACAAACCCACGGTCGCCCTATTAGCCACCATGAACAGCCGCCTCCAGCATTTCCTTCCCTCAGCAACAGCACCAACACCGACACCCACCGATCTATCCATTCCTCCACCTCAACACCGCCAGCAAGCTCATCTCCATCGCGGCTTCAGCGGCCACGGACGACAGCCACCAGATTAGAGGAAGGAGAAGACCGAGAACCAGCCGGCCACCGCTGCCACCAACAGGAGTGAAGACCGTCAAAACAGCGACCACCACCGACAGCGCCCCCCACAACCACCGGCCATCTAAAACAGAAGAAGAGGAAACAAAAACAATATGCAAAGAAGAGCAGATCTGAAAATGAGAAGGGAGAGAAGCAGATCTAGACTAAAATGGATTGAAATCGACTGTTTGCTGGGTTTTTGTTCTTTTGCAGGTGACGTTGGGTGTCACCACCAGCAGAGAAGGGAAAAAGAAAGGAAGCTGAGCCAGAGCCACCCGCTTTCCGGCCTTTCTCGCGGCGGCGCGTGAACCCACGCGCCGCCAGTGGCGATGGCGCGTGGGAAGACATGCCGCCACTGTTCCTGCAGTTCCAAAAGGACTTCCCTGCAATTGCTGGAGTTTTTAGGGGCTGTTTTGTAATTTTTAAATTGTTTAATGTAATTATTTTTGTTTAGTTTTGAATTTTTATAATTTGTAATGTGGATGTAAAAAAGAAAAGAAAAAAGGAGAAAAAGAGAAAAGAGAAAAAAAAATTTAGTGAAAGTGAATGTGTTGTTTGTATTTTTTATGAATATATTTTTTTATCATAAAATTGCAAAGATTAAAGAAGAATTTAATATTTTGATTTGCTCACGGTCCAGAATTATTAACTTATACGTAAGTTGTATTTCTAATATCCGATGAAAAGACAAAATTTTAAAACATCTTTAACACGTCAAAGCCACGAAGCAGCTTACCTCAGGTAAGGTGCCTTAGGGGTGCTAATACCTTCCCTAACCACAACCAGTCCCTTACCCGCGAATCTCTAACAAGGCCAGTACATTCGATTTCCTAGTAGCCTTCATAATTACTAGGTGGCGACTCCCAACCAACGAACCAAAGCAAACGCATTAACGAAAAATCACCAAGCTGATGTCGCGCGAGTGACGTGTCACATACCTCATGTGACTTTAGCTGTCTTGATGCATAAGCAATTACACGCCCGTGTTGCATCAATACACATCCTAGACCCCTTTTTGAGGCATCACTATATACCACAGACCCTTCTGTCCCCAAAGGAAGGGCCACCACAGTAGCAGAAGTGAGCCTCTCCTTCAGTTCTCGAAAGCTCGCTTCACACTCATCCGACCAAACAAACCTAACTTCCTTACGAGTCAGCTTAGTTAAAGGTGATGCTATGGTGGAGAACCCCTCAATAAACCTCCGGTAATATCCAACAAGACCCAAGAAACTCCGGATTTCTGTCATGTTGGTTGGCCTTTCCCATTTTAACATGGCCTCAACCTTTCTTGGATCCACAAATATCCCTTCTGCGAATATTACATGGCCCAAAAATACTACTTCCCTAAGCCAAAACTCACACTTATCCAGCTTTGCATATAATTGATTCTCCCTTAAGGTCTGTAACACAACCCTTAGATGTTGTTCATGCTCCAAGTGAGAGTTTGAATATACCAAGATATCGTCAATAAATACAACCACATATTGGTCCAGGTAAGGTCGAAACACCCGATTCATCAAGTCCATAAACATGGTCGGAGCATTGGTTAACCTGAAAGGCATCACCAAAAACTCGTAATGCCCATAACGGGTTCGGAAAGCATTCTTATGTATGTCTTGTTCCTTGATTCTTAACTGGTGGTATCCAGATCTCAGATCTATCTTAGAGAACACCCTAACACCCTTCAACTAATCAAACAAGTCATCTATTCGTGGGAGTGGGTACCTGTTCTTCACCGTCACTTCATTCAATTGACGATAATCAATGCACAAACAGAGGGTGCCATCCTACTTCTTTACAAACAATACTTGAAGCTCCCCAAGGCGAGTTACTAGGCTGGATGAAGCGTTTATCTAACAATTCCTAAAGCTGGACCTTTAGTTCCGCCAATCCATAAGCGCCATCCTATAAGGAGATTGGGCTATAGGAGAAACTCCTGGAATAGTTTCTATGGAAACTTCAATTTCTCTAACTAGAGGTAATCCGGGCAAGTCTTCTGGGAATACATCCTGAAACTCCCTCAGAATCGGAATACTAGCCAATTCCATGCTACCCTTTTCCAGCTCTCTTACATGGGCTAACCAAGCAGAACAACCCTTCCTCAGTAATTTTCTGGCCACCAAGACTGAGATTACACAACTTGGAATCACTTTTCTTTTCCCTTTAAACACTACTTTATTATCACCTATTCCTTAGACTGTCACCGTCTTGGTGAAACAATCCATTTGTGCCTTATGTTTACTTAGCCAATCCATGCCCAGAATCACATCAAAATCATATAGCTCTAATGGTATAAGATCTACCCTCAACTCTAACCCTCCAATATATAGTTTTACCCCTCTATAAATATCATTAATAAGTATATTCTCTCCTAGAGGTGTACTAACAGTCACTCTTACACCTAAGTTACTAGATAACACATACAAGTTATTCACAATTCTATAAGATACAAAGGAATGACTAGCTCCAGGATCAATTAAAGCATAAACTTGCATTGTATCTAACTGTAAAGTACCTGTCACCACATCGGTATAGCTCCCACATCCTCGTAGGTCATGTGGTATACCCGACCTTGAGTCCTCCCCTCCTGCTTTATAGGCCTTCCATGACTAGCACTCGTCCCTGACTGGGTAGGCCTGATAGGACGATTGACTGTCACTGATTGCTGCTGGCTCTAAACCTTAATCCCCTATCCATGAGTTCCCTCGGTAGCCCTACGAGGACAATCCCTCTTCCTGTGACTCATATCCCCACAATAGTAATAGCCTCTACCAACATGCGGGCACTCTAACCAATGATGCCCCTCTCCTCTATAAATATAACATCTCCCCGACATCACAGAGCAATCTCCAGGGTGTCGCTGCTCACACCTCTAACATAATGGATATACTGGTCCCTTCCGCTCTGTAGACCTTCTAGCAGTTTTGACTCCCTGTCTAGATTGTCCTCCCCAAGCTCCTCTTCCACTGATCTGTTTAGATCCTCCTGAGCTCCCTCCTAGGGTGAAACTCCCACCTCTTCTCTGGAACTGTCCTGATGATTGCTCGCTCTTTCCTTTCTTTGGGAGAGGAGGTCTTCCAGTCAAAAACTCAAAATCGCCCCTCTTAGCTCCAGTTGCCTGACTTTGCTCGACCACCGGCTTCGGGGTATCCCTTATTACCTTCTCTATACCCTGAGCAGCCCGTACCAATTCCCGTATAGATTGAAACTGCATGGCTATCAATATCATCCTCAATTCCCGCCTCAGTCCATCACGAAACCTCTCCACCCTGTGGCGCTCTGTGAGAAGGTAAGTAGAGGCAAAAGCTACTAAATCCTGAAATCTCCTCTCATACTCCATAACTGTCAAATCTCCCTGCCTCAAATCCAAAAACTCCTGTTCTTTCTCCCTCATATGCTCCTAAGAATAGCACCTCTCCTCAAACTCTTCACGAAAGTCCCTCCATCTCAATACCTCCCCCGATCTCCTCTCTCTAATGGTCTCCCATTAAGAGTGGGCACTTTCAACCAATAGCCGAGTCACGCAATCCACTCGTAGCTCCTCTAGCACCTGCATCTGATTTATAACTCTTTCCACTTTCCTCAGCCAATGCCCAAGAACCTCAACATCCTTTTCACCACCGTAAGTCATACAACCTATTTCTCTCATAACCTTTACCCATTGGACTATGGTGACTACTCCCCCGATCTAGGAGGTGTACTGGAGGCTCCTGCTACCATTCCTGCTGCTACAGCTCTCACTATATGTTCCATAAAAGCAAGATTCGAAAATGGGTTTGATCCAGCTACTAGTGTCACTGGTGAGGGTATATTATCTCCCCTATATCTATCTGATACTTCGAGCATGGATACATCTGCTTGACGGGACAACGAATCATCTCGAAGTCTCACTGGCCCATCCCTTTCTGAGTATATTGATGCTGCAGGTATATGAGAGGAGGTGTCTGCCAAGGGATCCCAATCTGGATCACTTTCATTACGAAAACTCTGGTCACTTCCCCGAACTGGGGATGGATCAGTCCTGGCTCCTTGCCTTGTTCTCACCATCCTGAAACACATTTCAAAATCATATGATTATTCTTGCCCCCGAAACAGCAACCAGAGCTCTGATACCAATTGTAATAGCCCCCTTATACTGGGATAAAAGCAACAATCTCATGTCACCCGAAAAACAGAGTAATTAAAAAAAAATTTCTTATTTTTTTATATATATTCATGGTCTGCGTATTAACATCTACCGAAATTTCAACAAGGTCCCCCCTATGCCGGAAGGTTCCAAGTTATCGACATGTAACCTGTTTACACTTTTAATAACTCGCATCACATAACTCGATCCCGACGCAATCATCCTGGGTTTTCAATTCCACAATATTATCACACCTAGCAACCCCAATATTTAAGGTATACATTATATAACAAACTATTATTATGGATGGATAAAAAATAAAAGCACATAGATATTAAATATGGCTATATGAACTACAGGGTTAAGTTCATTCATTCAAGTTTAAACATTAATTATACAAATTCAGTTATACAAACATTTTCATGTTTATAAAATATAAAGGTATACTCCCTAGAACCTAGATTACAAGAAAGGAACATAAACAAGAATCTACTACTGTCGTGCATGTGATGATCCTGAAACAAATACATATTATTGAAATGTGAATATCACAATAAATATAACAACACGGATATCTAACAATTTAACAAAAAGTAACATGCATTTATATTTTGTTCACTTCTCCCTTTTGGTTTTTCATTAGAATCTCTTCCTTATTCAACTATTAATAATTGTTCCCTCTTCCATCATCAACCTCCATTCCAGACTTTATAAAATCAAACATGATTTCCACTAGTATCAACCATCATCACCCCATAGGAGTCGATGCAAGGTGATCCCCTTACCTGGGATCCTAACATACACTAAATGTATGTTAGTTGTTACATGGTGATCCCCTTACCCGAGATCCTAACATACACTAAATGTATGCCAGTCAATGCATACTTGATCCCCTTACCCGGGATCCTAACATACACTAAATGTATGCCAGTCGATACATGCTCGATCCCGGGATCCTAACATACACTCTTACCCGGGATCCTAACATACACTAAATGTATGTTAGTTCATGCCTCAAATCACTCTTCTCATATTTCTTTTGTCCATGATGATTTCACCACCCGGCAATTCACACAACAACCTTTCACCTTGAATACACATACATTCAGTAATTCACATTTCACATTGGTAATATATATAAAATCATGGAATTTAACTTAGAAATTATAGGTGCGATTCACCTACCTGCAATAGAACCTCTACTCGTGCTCCCCTGCTTCTGCTGTTGCACCACACCTGTGGTCCCTCCTGCAAATCACGGGTTTATCTCATAAATCTTCCTTGCCCAAGGATATGTTTTATAGTAACCATATCAACAACCAATAAGTCTTTCTTTCAGTCATTTCTTATTATTTTATGTTTTTTCTCATTTCACCCATTAATATTGTTGTTATTTGTCCGACCATAGTTATCATTCCTCTCTTTATATTTGGACTGTTACTATCTTATTTTTGAACCGTTACTGTCTAGACATTGAACTGTTACTATCTTGTTTTTGAATCGTTACTCTCTAGTTTTTGAACCGTTACTGTCTAAACATTGAACTGTTACTTTCTAGACATTGAACTATTATCCAACTATTACTGTCTAGACATTGAACTGTTACTGTCTTGTTTTTGAACCGTTACTGTCTAACATTGAACTGTTACTGTCTAGACATTGAACTGTTACTGTCCAACTTCTCCTCAGATGTTCAACTATATATAGAGTTATAAAACTCTATTTCAAGCGAGATTAGTCTCGTTGGAAAGCTAATACATGAAGCTACAAGTTCTCTAAGAAAGGAGAACCCAGATCTGCCTCCAAGGCAGTCAAAATTGTTTATCAACAAACCATACCTATTACCCTATAGGGTCTGTCATGACCCAGTCTCGGTTGGTGACCCATAACTGGAGTTCTATAACTCCAAATTGAGCAAAACCAATTTTTCTTAGTTAGTCAACATCTAAACTACAATTTCTATGGAGGAACCTGATCCTAAATTCCTTCATCCTCTTACCCGAAATCCCTTTAAAAGTGAAGAGACAAAACTGTCCAGATTCATCAACCTTTCCATTTACACACAACGCATAAAGTTATTTAAATTTAGCGACTCGTACGTTTCCCTCAATCCAAGTCTAAGAACTATAATTCAACATCCTGGCATCAATTTATAATTGACTTTAAAACGACTCATAAAACCATGTTTAGAACACCTTACCCGGTACGAATCAAGGTTTTGATCTTCAACTCCCTTCTTTTCTTTCTAATGACAGCTGGCCCTCCCCTCTTCTCTTCTTGTTCATAATTTCTAGTTAATGCTTTGCCCACCAGTGTTTATTCTACGTATAACCCTTAATCTTGGATGGGTTCTTGGAATTTTAATTTTAAATTTTTTTGCCTCTCTCTTGATTTGTAAAAATGGATACAAAAACTCCCTCTTTCCTCTCTTTATGATAGCTGCAGAAATTTATTCATTATCATTACTATTACTATTACTATTACTATTATTATTATTTAGGCCTTATTTTATTTAAGTGTATTCGTTTTGCCCCCACTTCTTTTTAGTTTAGTTTATGTTCTTTAATTTAATCCAGCCTTGATTTTCCCGGGATTTACACCATCTTTCTACCTTAGGACATTGAGGACAATGTCTCGTTTTGGTTGGGGGAAAAGGGTAGTAGTTGATGCTTAAAAAAAATTAACTAACTGTGTTTTCTATTTGCAAAATTATTGTTACTAAGATGGCAGAGCCAAGGAGTTCTTTTGTTAAAGTGACTCTTGAGACGCATCTTCGTAAACATTCTTAACAAGGTCTACCAGAATAATTCTTGAAATATTCAGGTTTACAAACTCTCGCATTATTATCAATTGCATCTGCTCATATACTCATTTAACAAGCATTCTTAAACCTTCATTTTCACACACACACTTTAACATATGATTGTGCATCGCACATTGGATTATTACATTATTTATGTTCTTTTGTTAAAGGTTACAACTAAGGGAAAGGGATAGTGTATAATTTGCAAAAATAAATAAATAAATAAAAATAAAAATAATTGATGATAATAAAAATATAGATAAGTTTGGTTTCGTAGCCTCCCTAACTTAAGCAATTAAGCCTGAAGGGGTGTTTTAACACCAAATACCCTAAAGTCAACTGACTTGGGAGCTATTGGCTCAGTGCTTGTTACATGGGTTAAGGAGAAAAGCTTAAGGGAATCAAACATTGCACTATCTACTTATCAGTATCTGTAGCCCGAGTTACTAAGCTCATAGGGGTGTCTCAACACCTAATGCCCTAAGACCAACTGGTCTCGAAGTCATTAGGCGAAAGCTCGTTACATGGGTTAAAGATGCATTGTGTTTTAAGTTATATGTGTGTGTGTATATATATATTATTATTATCTTTTATATATATGTGTGTGTGTGTGTGTGTGTGTATGTATATATATATATATATATATAAAAGATAATAATCCCAACCTAAGGAAGTTAACCTTAGAAAAACATTAGAACAAAATATTGTTTTCTTCCAATAAAAGCCCCATCATCTATGTTTTCATACATTGAGCACATAAAAAGGAAGATTTATTAATATCTTGTTTCAATAGTATGAAACAGATATATAAATTTAATGAGAGTTTGTTTATCTGGATAGATTAATAGAAGTTGAATGATGAATGTCTTGCTTTGTGGAATTTGCAAATTGTTTTTCTATTTTAACGATTTGATTACTAGGGACTAGTAATAAGCTGGTTGGGGGATGTGATTAGTACTTAAAAGTGCATTTTTATCAAGGTTTTATATCATCATTTTGCACTTGAAATATCAATAACTCCTTAACTAGAGCATGATTTATAATAACAAGTCTGATAATATAAGATAGCTTTAATTTATGGTAAATGTTTATTTTAAATGCAGGCATATCTCACAATTCAAAGGATTGATTGTTGTGATTAACTATTGAAAGTGAAAGGACAAAGAAAAGGCTAAGCTTAGAAAGGAGATGCCAATTCAATTCAAATTGGAACACTGTTTAGTCATTGGGTCATATCTGGAGCTATAGATCTTGGATTTCAGTTTGGTTTATATGGCTAGAAAGCTAAGAAATATGCCTACAAAGTTCATGAATAGTGGAAGACCCAAATCTATCATTTTCAATTTCAAAGTTTGGCCACAAAAGAGAAGTCATAATTTGTCCTGCAATCTAGTCCAAACACTGCTCAGAATGTTACCCCTAGCTGGAGTTCTAGAAAGCAAAATGATGTAAAATTTGGTGGGTGGAAGGATAAGACAATTTCAAACAACTTTCAAGTAGACAACCTACTTAAATTCTGATGTTAGCAATGACATTTCATCCAGACAAGAGCTTGAGGGCTATCCACCACGTCCACCAGAAGTTGTACTTAGTATTTTAGACATATCTCGAGATGTAGTTATCCCAATGCTTTTAAATTTGGTGGGTGGAAGGATAAGATAATTTTCAACAATTTTCATGAAGGACACTTTGCCTAATTCTGATTGCATCATTGTCATTGCATCCATTCAAAATGCTTGAGTGTTGATGTCCACCAAGTCCACTAAGTCAATAGTTGACCACTACATCAATAATCAAGTACCAAATGAATAGTTCTGAATTTTAGCCTATAAAAAAAAGCATTTGTCATTCATTTAGGCATCTTGATTTTCAGATCAAAATCATGTTCTTGCTCTCTCTCTTTATATTTTTGTACTGCTTAAGTTTTGCTTTCATTAATCTCTTGTTTATGCTTTTCATTTCCTTTATATGCTTAGTTAACTTATATCATGTTTATGTTCTTATATTGTTTATTTATATTTTTCTTCTTCATAATGTTTAGCTAAGTTTATCATGTCAATGTGAAAAGGTTTCACTAATGGTGTTAAGATAAGTATAATATAAACTCAATATAGACTTCAATGCTTATATCCTAAACAACTTGCTATTAACATGTCTTATCATTTTTTTCTTATTAATTCTTAATACCTTGCTTGTTAAATGGTTAATGTAGATTTTTGTTGTATAACACTTGGTACATCAAATACTTGATCCTTCATAGTCTTCAGCTGACATCGTTGTTATGAGAGGAACTTGATTTGTTGTCAACATAAGTTAGCATCATGAATACCTGATAAAATTTATAAGTATGGTATTTATTACGTAAATAAGATGATTAATATGATTATGTTGATAATTTATAAAGAGTTTATACTTTGCTTATCTTTAATACTATTAGTGGATCCTTTAACCTTGACATTTGTGTTTTATCATTGTTTAATCTTCACATTAATCTTACATCTCAAAGTCCTTTTTAACTCATCATCACCATCATCATCATCATTGTTGTTGTTGTTGTTGTTATTTATATAGTTCACCTCCCTGTGGTTCGACCCCGGTCTTGCCGGGTTATTTATTACTTGACATTCCCGCACTTGAGATAAGACATCAACTCTTTAATCGTGTCAGCAAGAGGCAAGAGCTCAAAACCTACACGACAACTCTTTACTAAAGGACTATAATTTGTAGTTTTGTCGAAGGTCGGCCCGAGTAAAACACTATAATTTATATTTTTATGGAATTTTTTAATTCGTTGTAACAAATAATCCAAATGCTTGCTCCATATAAATATATGCTCTCCTTGCGTTGTTTCAACACAAGATCAACAAGACGCAGTATTGAGATAACTAATACTCATATTCAACAAATATGAAGACCACTAAATTTCTAAGGCTCTCCTTCCTTCTCTTTGCCTTCATAGCAACTTCATTTCTTGAGGCCATTTATGCTAAAGATCCTCCAGCAGTGCTCGATGTCTTTTGGGCTTGCACATTTTCAATTTCTTATAGCTTACCTCTAATGTTATGAATTAAAGCAAAAACTTCAATATAATTCATTCCTTGCTTTTGACTATAGCTTTTTTCCTCATAGGCTTGTAATTTTCCCATAAGACCTTGTATTGAAAGAAAATCCATATTTTATGACTCCCCTATCACGAACGCCACACAATGGAACTTCTTTTGTAGCGAGTATAGGATCTTCTCTACCACACGTGTCTCTTCCATCTTCTCCCCGTATCTCTTTATTTGATTATATATGGTCAATACTATTGCAAAGTATTCTCAAATATTCTATGATTTAAGCATATGTAACTTTTTAAAGTCACCACGTAGGTTTTGTAGACGTACATTTCTCACATTGTCAGCTTGTTGGTTTGATTCTTGCAAAACTTCTCATGCTTGCTTCGCGGTGGTTAATGGTCATCTAGGACTGAAATCGAGTTAGTAATTTCATGGAATTTTACTTTAATTTCCCTTAAATCCTTGATTCTTGAACTTAGGGTTCTTATGAGAATTTGGGGGTATTAGGAGGGGAAGGAAAAATGATGAAGTTGAAGTGGAATAGAATGAAAACAAGTTGAAATAACAAGTAAATGAACAAAAATTTGGGGGAGGAAAAGGAACATCACATTTGGCCAAATGAAGAAAAAGTGAAGATATGAGTTTTGATGCTAATGTTTAGAAAACTATGTTTAATCATGATATTTGAAATATGTAAGAAAGACTAAATGAAGAAATAGCATTAGAGTTGAGAAAAAAATAAGTAAATTCAATTTAAAAGAGAAATGAACTAGTTAAAAGAAAGCATGAAGACAAGATGTTTAGATTGTGTTTGAATATAGTTGTTACATATGTTTAGATAAAATAATAATATGATGTGAGGGCACGAAGAATAGAAGGATTATTTGATGGAGGAATTATGAACATAAAGCAAGAAAAGAAGTAACTTGATTTAAATATGTGGGTGTATGTAAAATAATGATGTTATGTTTGAGAATGAATTTTTATTAGAATGAATTACAAATAAAAAATTATGTGCTTTGCATTTCAGCACGTAAAAAAAATATTGATGGACTAATGATATAATGACATTTGATTGATTTAGGAGTTGTGTCTAGAGTCGCTTATCGACAGGAGGAGCTGAGTCATCACGAGCAGAAGGTAGGTGATTCGTCACTGGCCCTCTCTTTGTCTTTTCAATTTCAGTAGTTAAACTCATCAATCAATCCTTTGATTTATGTGATAGGCTTGCATTTAAGATGAACATTTACTATAAATTAAAGGTATCTTATAGTATCATACTTGTATTATAAAACATGCTTTAGTTAAGGAGTTATTGATACTTCAAGTGCAAAATGATAATATAAAACTGTGATAAAAATGCACTTTTAAGTACTAATCACACCCCCCAACCATCTTATTACTAGTTCGTAGTAATCAAAGCGTTAAAATAGAAAAATAATTTGCAAATTCCACAAAGCAAGGCATTCATCATTCAACTTCCATTAATCTATCCAGATAAACAAACTCTCATTAAATTTATATATCTGCTCAATACCTCTTAAACAAGATATTAATAACCTTTCTTTTGTGCACAATATATTAACACATAGTTATAGGACTTTACTTGGAAGAAAATAAAATTTTTGTTCTAATGTTTAAGGTTAACTTTCTTGGGTTGGGATTATTATCTTTTTCTTCTTTTTTTCTCTTTTTTTAACATATATATACATATAACTTAAAACACAATGTATCTTTAACCTATGTAACGAGTTTTTGGCTAATGACTCCCAGACCAGTTGGTCTTAGGGCATTAGGTGTTGAGACACCCATTCAAGCTTAATAACTCAGGTTGTAGATACCGATACGTAGATAGTGCAATGTTTGATTCCCTTAAGCTTTTCTCCTTAATCCATGTAACAAGCACTAAGCCAATAGCTCCCAAGTCAGTTGACTTTAGGGTATTAGGTGTTAAAACACCCCTTCAGGGCTTAATTGCTTAGGTTGTGGAGGCTACAAAACCAAACTTATCTACATTTTTATTTATTTACATTTATTATCATTTTTTTTTTTTTTTTTTTTTGCAAATTATATACCGTCATTTTCCCTTAGTTGTTACCTTTAACAAAAGAACATAAATAATGTAATAATCCAATATGCAACCCACAATCATATGTTAAAGTGTGTGTGTGAAAATGAAGGTTTAAGAATACTTGTTAAATGAGTATATGAGCAGAATCAAGTGATAACAATGTGAGAGTTTGTAAACCTGAATATTTCAAGAAGTATTCTGATAGACCTTGTTAAAAATGTTTACTAAGATGTGTCTCAAGAGTCACTTTAACAAAATAACTCCTTTACCCTGCCATCATAGTAATAATAGTTTTGCAAATGATTTATAAAATAGAAAACACAGTTAGTTAATTTTTTTATATCAATTACTACCCTCTCCCCCCAACCAAAACGAGACATTGTCCTCAATGTCCTAAGGTAGAAAGATAGAGTATAGAAGACATCATCTGAAACACCGAACACTCACAAACCTGAAACACACTTAAACAAATATAAGAAATAACAAAACAAAATAATATGCTATTAATAAAACCAAAAGACACAAGGATTCACAAACAAAGGCTCAAATCCAATCTAAGCTTTTTACGGCTTTCCATAGTTGACCAATTTATACGACTCATGGAGGGATCAATTACAGGGATGAAAGATTGTAGTTCGTCAATCAATTGTTCGCAGTAGTAGCAGAGATTATGATTTGTCGTGCCAAATATGTTAGAAATTCCTGTTCCACAGCATGATCAAGAAAAGACAACAGCTTATTATAAAAACCATTAACATTTAACAGACCTATGGGTTTATGGTGAATGTGCAGTTGGGACCAAGAGGAAATATGAAAGATCTCTTCCAGTATGCCCAGACCACCTGGTAAGGCAATGAAGGCATCAGCGTGTTGAAACATTACATTCATTCAATCAGACATTGTGGAGACCTATAGTTCCTCTTCAATTGTTTTTTCAATGATGTCCCCTTTTGCTAAAGCTTTGGAGACAACCCCCAAAACTTGACTACCTCCTAAAAATATAGTTATTGACACTCCCCCCATTAACCCAAGGCTGCCTCCCCCATATACTAAATGAATCTTTCTTTCAGCTAGTACCTGACCAAGATGATTTGCTGATTCTAAAAACTCTATTTCCTTTCCAGGATTGGATCCACTGAAAACACAAATGTTTCTTACGTGATGACTTGAGGAACCTGCCATTTCTACACACTTCTATATCTGTTGAATGTATGGGTTGAGTAGAAATGAAGGGAAGGAAGAGAAGATTTTATAGATGAGAAATTGAAAATACAACCATAACACCTATATGTAGGCCAACTAGAGTCTCACTCTCTCTCTTTATTTATTTATTTTGAAAAAGCATGTGTATGTACAGGTAGTTGTGATTGTGGATCACATCTTCCCTTGGTTTTACGTCCAAGAACGGCTTAAATGCCCTCTATAGGTCGGGGATAGGCTTCCCATCCAGTTTTCTTAAAAACTGGCAAACACGATCTTTTTTAGTCAAATTCCCAAGACTATGCCGAGCATATTCTTTATGAAAAAGGGGTTATAAGTCATGAAATGCACAATGCACATCACCACTAGAATATGTCCCAAAAGTCAATAGAAGATTATCTAAAGATTCCTTATGTTTTGAAATCAATCCTGACTTTTGAAAATTTTCACAAGCTTTGCAGAACACATGTGTGTCTTTGAACATGGTGGACCAATAGAATCCATATTGTAAGATTTTTGCAGTTGTCTTTTTTGACGAAAAATGACCCCTACATGCCTCAGAATGACAAAATTTAATGACACTACTTACCTCATTGTCAGGAATGCATCTTCAAAATATTAGATCATGACAATATTTGAATAAGTGAGGGTCATCCCAATAAAAGTTCTTCACTTCGTTCAAAAACTTTCCTGTCTTCGGTACTCCAGCGAGCTAGCAAATCTCTTGAAGAAAGAAAATTGATATGATTAGCAAACCAAGGCATTGGACTAAGAGAAAGTAAGGATTCGTCAGGAAAGTAATCATCGATTGGTGGAATGTTAGATGTTGAATCTATTGTCAATTTTGACAAAAGATCCGCATCAACATTTTCGATGCCTTTCTCATCCGTGATTTCTTCTTGAGAATAAATCATTTGTAAATCTTCAGATTCATCAAACTCAATTTTACTCAAAGTAGATTCAAATTGATCATAAATTGATTCTTCAATAAGATCTACTTCTTGTAAATGATTATCATCTCCAGGTTGCTTGCAAATGTTGAAAATATTCATCTCCGATGTCATGTTTGCAAATGATAGCTTCATCAGTCCATTCCTATAATTAATCAATGCATTAGAAGTTGCAAGAAACATACGTCCTAAAATAACACGAAATGAATTACATGCTTCAACAGGTTGTGTGTCCAAGACAATAAAATCCACGGGATAAATGAATTTATCAACTTGTACTAACACATCTTCAACTATTCCTCTAGGCATTTTTACAGATCTATCGGCAAGTAAAAGAGTTACAAAAGTTGGTTTTAACTCACCTAGATTGAGACTTTAAAAAACTGAATATGGAAGTAAATTCACACTAGCTCCAAGATCAACGCTCTTTCAATTCTATGTTCTTCAATAAAGTAAGAAATTGTAGGACAACCAGGGTATTTATATTTCAAAGCATTATTGTTCTAAAGAATGACACTTACTTGTTCGGCTAAAAATGCTTTCTTTTTCACATTCAGTTTTCTCTTCATAGTGCACAGATCTTTTAAAAATTTAGCATAGAAAGGTACCTGTTTAATAGTATCCAGCAAAGGTATAGTGATCCTTACTTGTTTGAAAGTTTCAAAGATTTCAGAGTTGTGATTGACTTTTCTTTGTTTGGTCATGGCATGAGGAAATGGAAGTGCTGGCGGAGAATCAGTCTTTTCTTTGCAATGTTCAGATTCAACCCCTTCCTTACCCTCAGAGATTGACTCATCATCTTTCTCACAAGGTTCAAGAGTAAGTTTTTCAATAACCTTACCACTACGAAGAGTAATGAGTGATTTAACTTGATCTATGTGTTGGCTTCCAAAACTACTTGCATTTGCATTGTATTGCCCCTTGGGATTTTGTTGTAGTTGAGATGGAAACTTACCTTTCTCCTAAAAACTGAGAGCAGATGTGAATTTTGCAAGAACATCTTTTAGATCTGCCATGGTTTGAACATTTTGAGTGTTGATTGTCTTTTGCTTTTCAATGAATGCAATGTTTCCTCAAGATTTCTTCTAGAAGGTGGAGTATAAGGAGGTGCATATCCATGAGAATTTTAGAAATTATGGTGTGCTTGAAACGGTGGTTGTGAAGTTTGTGCATCACTCTTCCAATTGAAATTTGGGTGATTTCTCCAACCAGGATTGTATGTTTGCGAGTATAGTTTATGATTGAGCCTTTGGAAACTGTTTAAAGCATAAGCTTGTTCATGGAGGCATTCCTTGAAAGAAGGCAAAGTTGGACAGTCATTGGTTGAGTGTTCATTGGTTTCACATATTTGACATACAATATGTTGAACAGATTTTAATTTACCACTCTTTTTTAATTCTAGTGCCTCGACTTTTCTAGCTAAAGATGCAAACTTGGCTTGGAGGTCATGATCTTCCCTAAGGCTGTACATACCTCCACTAAATGTATGAGGTTAAGTTTTACCCGTTGCCTCATAAGTACCCGCGGTGTCCCAATTTTGAGTGCGCCTTTGAGTCCTCACTTCCTTTTGAGTGCGCCTTTGAGCCCTCATCACTTTGGTAGTGTGTTTTCTAACCCTACCTCCTTTTGAGTGTGAATTTAAGCCCTCACACCTTCTTATTTTGAGCGTGCCTTTGAGCCCTCACTTCCATTTTGAGTGCATCTTTGAGCCTTCACCTCTTTTTCGAGTGCGTTGTTGAGCTATCGCTTCCTTTTGAGTGCGCCTTTGAGCCCTCACCTCTTGGGTAGTGCGTTTTCTAACCCTACCTCCTTTCGAGTGCGCCTTTGAGATCTCACCATCCAATTTTTTAGGTAGGTTACCCATTACAATTTGACCAATTCTCGTTTTTTTTATCTGGGTAGGTCACCCATTACAATGAGACCATTCTTTCACCTGGGTAGGTCACCCATTACAACAAGACCACTCTTTCCTTTTTTCATTTTGGGTAGGTCACCCATTACAATTTGACCATTCTCCATGTTTTTTTATCTAGGTAGGTCACCCATTACAATTCGACCATTCCTCCACTTGGGTAGGTCACCCATTACATCTCGACCACTCTTTCTTTTTCCACTTGGGTAGGTCAACCATTACAATTTGACCATTCTCCATGTTTTTTTATCTGGGTAGGTCACCCATTACAATGAGACCATTCTTTCACCTGGATAGGTCTCCCATTACAATGAGACCACTCTTCCTTTTTCTACTTGGGCACGTCACCCATGAAAATAGACCAGGGTAAGCGTGAGTGTGTGGGCTGGTCGCCCCTGAAAATAGACCACTTTGAGTATGCTTAGGCAGGTCCCCCATGAAAATAGACCACTTCGAGTATGCTTGGGTAGGTCGCCCATGAAAAAAGACCAAGGTAAGTGTGAGTGCGTGGGCAGGTCGCCCGTGAAAATAGATCATCTTTCTTCAAACAACAAAGAGTTTTAGACACATAGAATTTTGGTTCTGGTTAAAGGGGATTGACAAAAGGAATCTAGTTTATCCTAATCACACATGATTTTTGGTTCTGGTTAAAGGGGATTGACGAAAGGAATATTAGTTTAGCCTAACCATACGAGATTTTGGTTCTAGTTAAAGGGGATTGGCGAAAGGAATCTCAGTTTAACCCATCCACATCGAATTTTGGTTCTGGTTAAAGTGGATTGGCAAAAGGAATCTCAGTTTAGCCTAACCACACATAGGACTTTGGTTCTGGTTAAAGGGGATCGACGAAAGGGATCTTAGTTTAGCCCAACCACACACAGGACTTTGGGTCCGGTTGAAGTTTTAGGTCAACCAAATTTTGAGAAGACTAGTTTTAGAAGACCAGTTTTGTTTATCTTTACAAAACTTACTACGCAAAATCTTTGCTCTATAAGCATTGTAAAGAGCAATGCTTATTGAAAAATAAAATACAAAATCACATTTTTGGGTTATTCCCCAACTCACAATTTTTTCTCTCTTAAAAAAATAAAATACAAAAAAATCAAAAAATATTATCAAAAAAATATACTAGTGAAAAAAGATGACAAAACGCTCAGAAAATGGTCAAAAATTGGTTGAGAAGGTTCAAAAATACAAAAATTGAAATTTAGCAGTATTTTATTGATTGATGAGAGCCTTGTTGATAAAGAAAATTCAATTTGAGGAAGAAAAGTCCAAAATCAGATGTTGATGGACTCAATTAAATTTTATTGAAGGTTTAATTGAATTTATGGAGGGTTTGATTACAAGAAAAATTGATTTTGAAGTCAATTTGGGCTTTAATTGGAAGAAATTAAATTTATGAGGTCAAATTATAATTTTTTAGAGTTAATTCGATCAAATCAGGGGCTTAATTGCATAAATATTGAAGTTTAATGGCCAATTAGGGACTTAATTGAAAAAATCTAAAACCAATGACCAAAATGAAAAACACGCGTAAATAGAGGGGTTGCAATTAAACCAAATTAGGGGCCAAATTGAAGAAATTAGAAGTTTATTGCTCAATTAAGGGTTAAATTGCATAAATTCAAGACCAAGGACCAAAGTGAAAGAGGCGGCCAACTTCAGGGCCGTTGTTTGATTTTTGGCAGGGATGCAATTGCATTGATTTTTAAATCAAAATTGCAATTTAGGATTTGATTGAACAAATCACAGATTGAGGACCAATGTGAACTCTGACACATTTTTGCCTCCTTTTCCTTTTAAATGAAACGACACGTTTTGTCCAAAACGGCACCGTTTCATACATTGTTCACGAAAAAAAAACGAAAGGGATCAAAACGGTGTTGTTTTGTCGGCACCGTGGGTCTTCTTCTTCCCCTCGACGCATGAGGTAAGGGAAGAAGAAGATTTTTTCTTCCTCTGTCACCGCCATCTCTCTCTTCAAAAAGACATCGACTCCCTCTCAAAAAGACGCCGACCAACCCCACTTGCCCAAAAACACTGTCCACGTGTTGGAGGGGCGGTGGAGGGGTGGCAGCACACTGCACCACCCCGGTCTCTCTTCCCTGTTTTTTTGCCTATAAAAACAGGAGAAGAGAGGGCTGAAAGAAAATGAGGAAAAAAAGAGAGAGAATAGAAGAGAGCAAGAGCAGAGAAGAGAGGGCGAAGACCAAAAGAAAAAAAGAAGAAGAAGAAGAAGCAGAGAAAAGAACAAAAAACAAAGGATAGAGGAAGAAGAAGGAGCAGCACCGCTGGCAGCCGCGAACCACCAGCGCCGCTGCCTATCGACTCCAGCAGCTCCGCCAATGATAACAACCATTGCAGGTCAGCCCTTCTTCCCTTTTGTTTCTCCGTTTCGTACCTGCATGCCCTCCAGTGTTCATGTAGCATGTGAAGAGTGGAGGGCACTGTTCACACGGGTTGCTTGAGCCCAGCCCACGTAGTTGAGCCGGGTTCGACCTAGCCCATTTCAATTATTTTTTTCAATATTTGTGATTTCCCCACTTTTTTATTTATGCACTTTTTTTCCTTAATATCGATTTATATTTTTACACTGTAAAAATACAAATTTGGTATTGAAATACCCGGTTTTTGTCAACTAAAAAAAAGTAAAAAAATTTGAAAAAATGTTTTTGTGTATACGGCCAAGTGTCTCAAAGCTAAAAAAATCATATTGTGTTTTTCATACACCAAAAAATAATGTTTTAGCATGCATTTTGGCTTTAATACCCAGTTTATTAAAGTCAAGAGAACATTGGCCAAAATATCAAAAACAAAAAAAAAATTTATTTTGTGTGGTTTTAGTATCAGGGATTTCAAATTTATATGTAAAATGTATTCATGATATTAAAGAGGTATTTTCTTTTGACGACATAGAATAATTAGGTTTTTACCCGATAAGATAAGGATCTCCTTATAAAGGAGGACTTTTCTTAAACCGTAGACAGACCATAATTAGAAACCACAACAAGATTTTAAATTTTATCAGACAACAAAACAATGCAACTTACCTAAGGTAAGGCGTAGTTGGGGTGCTAATACCTTCCCTTTACGCAACTAGTCTCCGTACCCGATCTCTGAGACCATTTAGGGTTCCTAGTGACCAGAATACCAAGTGGTGACTCCCATTCCATTTTACTGATAAGAGACAAGAATTCCTTATCTCTCCATATTTGCCAGATAGATAGGCCTTTACATTTTCCTTGAGAGTGGACAATCGCCGCGACGCCGCACACGTGCGACAAATATTATAGCCGGTTCATGCGAAAGAATATTTCATTGCAATTTCATTCAAAATTAGATTATGCATATGACATAGAATTCGGATTAATCAAGAGTTCATGAATAAAGTGATAAGAAATATATATAATTGAGAGATAAGAAAGGAATATATATTGGTAACTCTTTCTCTCTTGAACGGCTTTCATGCTTTGACAAATCCACTTGTATGCAATTGCTCAATGTATTTCAACCTTGTATAAGAAGTTGTACAAAAACACTTAAGTTATCATTCTTTTAATGAAAGTTTTTTCAAACTTGTATACATCACCACTTTTCCGTATTGAAGTTTTTTAAGTACTAATAATGGAGATTGTATGGAAACTTGAAGAATGGGAAATGGTATCAATTTAATCAATGATCATTTATTCATTAAATCGAAATCGAAAACCAGGTTCTGCTCATCACATACTACCAGTTGTTGATGTCATTTTCTGCCACGCATCGTCGCAGCTGAGCAACTCGTCACAACTATCCCAATAGCTTCTCCATGTTACCAAAAACCCCACCGTGAACACCAGGTCTCTTCAGAATGTTGAGAAACGGTAGAGAGAGCTGAAAAAGAGAAGAATAAAAGAGAAGAGGACTGAACCTTTGATCGTGCAGATCTCTCCCTTTAGACATCCGTTTGTCTCATCGTCAGTCTAGGAGCAAAGAGAAGACCTGTTTCAGATTCAACAGCACACGCTCTTCCATCGGCAGTGACACGTGAATGCACGTGCTGGAAGTGGTGGTGGCATGTGTTACACGTGCTATCATTTATTTTAGCGATCTTCCAGTGTCTATTACAATATACCTTGATATGTTAAACAACAAGAAATGTCGATTCATAACCTTAAAATATTTTTTTAGACAAATTGCTATAATGTTGTGAAATTTTGGGAAAAAATACTTATTATTGTGTTTTTATTTTCTGGATTGTTGGACACTTTTAATTTGAATTGATGTGTGTTATTGATTTGAAATAATTTGAATATTTGTGGTGAATTATGAGTTTATTTTTAGATTGTTATTGTTTTTTTGGACATTAAATATATATTGATGCATGAATTATGTTTGGGTTTATGTTGATTTGTTTGGATTAATATGCAATTTGAACAAAGTTTGTGAAATCAATAAGATTCATGTGGATTTTTGGTGTTGTTCGGCTTCAAGTTAATGAATGATATTTTGTTTTGAATTAATATCATGGTAAAAGTAGCCTTGATAAAAAATAATTTATCTGTGTTTTACTAAACATGGTCTTCGTCCATTTTCAAAAATCCTTGGAAGATCATCTTGTAATTAATTTTGAGTTCGCCATATTTTCCTACATGCGAGGCGTTTTGAGTGTGTCAAACGAATCATTTTTCCTTTTATAAAAACAACAAAAAAATCTCTTTCAAAAATACAATCTTATTTTAAATAACATACAACCAAGTCTCTCAAAAATAAATAATCATATATAGCTTAAAAAATAAAATACATGGTGTGTTTTAGTATTTTTATACAGAATTAAAAAAAAATATTTGCATGGATTTTGGATTTAATAACTGGTTTATTGAATCCATAAGAACTTTATCAATATTTCAATAATCCATAAAAAAATTTAATTCATGAGAATTGATGGTCAATATTCTGGTATAAATGTTGGACCTATAAATAGGCTGGTATTTAAATATCAAGAATTGACCAGAAAATTCTCATAACTATTTTAAATATTCACCAATTTTAATTGTAAGTATTTTTCATCACAATACACGAATTGTGAAAAAACCCTTCTACTTCCAAGATTGGTGAACATTGTTAGGACACCTATATTAATATTTTTCATAATAATTCTTTTGGGCACACGAGCCCTTAATAAATTAAAAAAAAAATTGATTTATTAACATGAATAAATCCTCATCTTAAGCCATAAACATACCACTAGTTAGTAACCCATCAAAGCCTTCAAACCACGTTTAAACCACCTTAGGTTTCGATTCCTGCAATCTATTTAAGCACAAGGCAATAGCAGAGCAAATCTGCTATTTATAGTCAAGTCATATACTCTTGCTTGCAGGACAACAATCTGAGAAGCTCCCCACGACTCATCATTTTATCCTCGTGCTCAGGACAATTCCAAAATGAGGAGATAATTCTAAACTCAAAATTATTCAGTGAAATCACACCTTGAAAGAGCTTCAGAGCATTTGAACATCAAATTAATTATGTATTTGCTCTAAACAGACTATATAGATGGTCTAGCAGATATTTTCATGTACTAGTAAGACATGTTTAGTCTCAATAGAAAGCATGGTCATGCAAGACTGGAGTAGTGGCCTAAAATGACAATAACAAGAGATCTAACCGTTGGATCGGGTGCAAATTTTTACAGGAGATTCTACAAGTCGTTTTCCCATTAAAAACCACTTAGTAGTTATCAAAGCATTGAATCTCCAAAAATCAGGCTCATAAGTTATTATTTGGGATAATTTTGTTATTTTTCCTTAATTTTCATAAATTTATTGTTTATTTTGATATTTTATGTTATTTCCCGTTATGTTTTGGGATTCTGATTTAATTTGTTTCCAATCTTGGTTGATTTTTCTATTATATAAAAGGGATTGTAAACATCTTTAGGAGGTAGACTTAATCCAATCAATATTTTATACATAAGATAAGGTTTTGGGATTCTTTGTGTTTTAACATAATTCCAATCTATCTTTCTGTCTTTTTATGTTTGCTGCTATATTGTTATGCTTCCGTTTGCATTAATCTTTCAAAACCACTATCGCACGTGTCGCGACGATCGTCCTTCAGGAGTTGAGAATGGGATAGGGAAATGGACAGGACAACCTTGTTCTTTATTAGTGTAAAGAGAGAGTGACAGTCACCACCTAGTATTTTGGTCATTAGGAATCCTAACTAGTCTGGTTGCGTAAAGAGTAGGTATTAGCACCCCTAAAATGCCTTACTTGAGGTAAGCTACATTGTTTAATTGTCTGATATAACTAAAGTATTGTTGTGTTTTCTAATTGTTGGTTTGTCTAAGGTTTAAAAAAAGTCCTCCTCGATAAGGATATCCTTATCTTATCAGGTAAAAACCTAATTGTTCTAATGTCTATATAAAAAAAGAACTATCTTTTTATTTAATATCGGAAATATGTCTTATATATAAGTTTATAATCTCAGATACTAAAAGAAAACAAAATAGTTTTTTGTTATTTTTGAAATATGGGTCTAGTTCTCATGACTTTAATAAACTGGTTATTAATGTTCAAAATGCATGCTAATACATACCTTTTTTCTTGAAATTTTTGTATGAGAATATGATATGAAGTTTTTTACATTTTTTAGACACATGGTCGTATGCATGAAAACAAGATATATATATATTTTTTTTCTATATTTGTTTTTGCAACATTTCAGAGAAAATCAGGTATTTTAATACTGGATTTGTATCTTTATAGTGTAAAAATGCAAACCAATATTAAGCAAAATTGGTAGAAAAACACACGAGAAAATTAAAAATTTTGAAATGTTTTTTTTTTAATTTCTTGTTTTTTTATTTCATATATAATATTATATATTATTATTATATTATTATAATATATAAATAAATACATTGGGTTGGGCCAGGATTAATTATATGGGTTGAGCCCAACCTAGTTGGGCCAAAACCAGCCCAGAAAAAATAGGGTCAAGGTCGGCCCAAAAGAGTTGGGCCAATATTAGCCCAAAATAGAAATGGTGGCCGAAGAAGAAGAAGAAGAGGGGGAAGTTGACCTAGCAGTGGCGAACAAAGGTGTTCATCCCTACTAGAGCTGGATCTGCTGGTTCTTCTTCAAACCGAGGTTGCTATGCATTGGGGGAGTTGTTTTGCTAGTCGGTGGAGAAAGATTTAAAGGGGACTAGGAAGTTCCTCTTCCTCTCTAGGCAATACCAAAGGGTTTTCTTCTCCCTTTTCTTTCCTTTTTTCTCTCTGTTTTTCTTTTTCTTCCCTTCCTTGTCCTCTCTCTATTTTCCCCTGTTTTTTCTTTCTATTTTTTTCCTTTTGTTTCGTTCTTTTTCTTCGTTTTTTCTCTTTTTTTCATCTTTGTTTGTCGTCTCCCCTACTCCTAGTGAGGGGGGTATTTATAAGGGAAAGGGGGAGAGAGAAATACCCTACCCCTATCCAAATCACGCTAAAGGGGTAAGGTGTTGGACGACTACTATGCAACCGCTCTAGGGTCGCCCGTAGGACTTGTCCCCTCTCGTTTTTCATCTTGATGGTAGGCCATAGGGGGTGTGGGTTGTGTCGGTGTTTTTGGGCAAGTGAGAGAGAGAGAGAGAGAGAGAGAGAGAGAGACGCTGCAAAGGAGGGGAAAAAAACCTTTTTTCCCTACCTTCAATGCGTTTAGGGGAAGAAGAAGATGTATAGTGCAATCAAAATGACATTGTTTTTTAGTTTTGTCTTCTTTTTTTTTTTTGAATAACAATGAATGAAACGACATCATTTTGTACGAAACATGTCGTTTCATTTAAATAAAAATGGCACCTAAGAAGTCCTTGTTTCCAAATCAGTCCTTAATTTTTTTATTTATTCAATCAAGTCCTCAATTGAGATTTTGATTTTAAGAATCAATTTAATTGCATCCCTACCAAATTCAAATGCCATCCATAAAGTCGGCCGTCTTTATCATTATAATCTTTGGTTTTGAATTTGTGCATTTTTACCCTCAATTGATCAACAAACTTTCAATTTCTTCAATTTGACCCCTAGTTCGGTCAATTTCAGCCCCTATATTCACGCGCCTTTTCCAGTTTAGTCTTTGGTTTTGGATTTCTTCAATCAAGTCCCTAATTATCCATCAAACTTCAATATTTATGTAATTAAGCCCCTGATTTAACCAAATTAACTCTTACAAATTGTAATTCGACCTTTAAATTTTAATTTCTTTCAATTAAAGCCTAAATTGACTTAAAAAATCAATTTCCTTGTAATTAAACCCTCCATAAATTAAATTAAACCTTTAACAAAATCTAATTGAGTTCTTAAACATCCAATTTTTAATTTCTCTTCCTTATTGAATTTTCTTTGCTAGCAGGACTTTAATTAGTAAAAAATATATTGTCAAATTTCAATCTTTGTACTTTTGAACCTTTTCAACCAGTCTTTGATCATTTTTTGGACGCCTTGGTGTCCTTTTCTCACTGATTTATTTTCTTTTGTTTTCTTCGAACATTTTTTTTTATTTTGTGTAGGAATCCCCAAAAATTGGTAACAACAACCACTATGTCAGTTATCGAAGCATTGGATCTCCTGAAAATTAGACTCATAAGTTATTACTTGCGATAATTTTGTTATTTTTCCTTAATTTTCGCAGATTTATTATTTATTTTTAGATTTTATGTTATTTTTCATCATGTTTTGGGATTTTGATTTTGTTTCTAATATGGGATGATATTTCTAGCCTATAATAGGGATTGTAAACCTCTTTAGGAGGTAGACTTGATCACATTAATATTTTAGAAATAAAATAAGGTTTTGGGATTTTTTGTGTTTTAACATTATTTCGGTCTATCTTGTGTCTTTCCATGCTTGCAGCTATATTGTTGTGCTTCCGATTGCATTAATCTTTCAATATTTCATGCTAAGTAATAGAAAACAATGATATATAAATCACAAATTTATTTTTGAAGAAGTAAGAAGAAGCTCCTCATCTACGTTTAGTAGAGGGAGAATAACACAAATGGAGGAGGTTATGCATACAAGAAAGCTAAGTGATTAATCACTAGGTCTTTAAAACTGAACTAGTTTCCCCTTAGTATAATCGATATAAACCCTTCCCTTGTGGCGTTGAGCTGCCTCATTGCTGTTGGAATGCGAGAACACAGCAATGGCGTTGGAATGTCAGAAAAAGTCACTGTACCATCTTCTCTTAATTTACATGTTGATTATATTATCACTAATACAGTTGCTGAAGCAGTAGCTGATACACAACAGGAAGAACATAGCAATGTTGTTGGAATGGCAGAGCAGCACCTTAAAACTGATAACGTAACTGAAATACAACTGGTAGAATCTGACCATGAAGATGAAATGCATCGGCAACACCTTTCTCACTCACAATCCAATCCTGCTTCTCTGGAATCAGACTCGCAGCTTGTTCATTCTCCGTGTGCAACCCCTCCTTCACATACCATGGTTACCAGATCACAAAGAGGCATCCTTAAGCCTAATCCAAAATATGCCTTAATATCCTCTAGGACTTGAGTAACCATTCCACGTGAGCCTTCTAACTTTCGGTCTGCGTTAGCTCACCCTGGCTGGAAAGCTGCAATGGACGAGGAACTTGAAGCTCTCCATAGAAATCAGACTTGGGAACTTGTCCCTTGCACACCTGCCATGCATGTTATTGGCTCTAAATGGGTTCTAAAAACAAAACTCAAACATGATGGTTCACTAGACCGCTTGAAAGCTCGGTTAGTAGCAAAGAGGTATCACCAAGTTGATGGATTGGACTATACTGAGACTTACTCTCCATTTATCAAACCAGGAACTATTCGTATGGTTCTCTCCATAGCACTAGTTAACAAATGGTCCATACGTCAACTTGACGTTAAAAATGCCTTCCCGCATGGTTTTGTTTCGGAAGACATATATATGGAACAACCCCCAAGAACAGTTGATCCACAGTACCCATCACATGTGTGCAAGCTCAAAAAGGCTCTTTATGGTCTCAAACAAGCACCCTGTGCCTGGTTTGATCGGTTCAGTATCTTCCTTCTTAAATATGGGTTCTTTTGTAGTCTTCCAGATCTATCACTTTTTATCTTTCACTCTAACTCTGATACTTTAATCCTTCTTCTTTATGTTGATGATATACTCCTCACAGAGATCCTTTGTTCCTCTCGGTTACGCACCCGATTCAACTGTTGAGCTCAGAGTTCGCAATGAAAGATTTAGGACCCATTCATCATTTTCTTGGCATTGAAATTACTCACACATCTGAAGGACTCCATCTCTGTCAATCACACTATGCGCTGACAATCCTGGAACGAGCTAGTATGGTGGACTGTAAAATAATGAGTACACCGCTTGAAGCCAAGACTAAAACGACTACAACTGATATGCTATTGCGAGATCCATAGTTTTTTTCATGGGCTTGTTGGTGCTTTACAATATCTAACACTCACAAGACCTGATATCTCTTACAGTGTCAATTTTATCTCTCAATTCATGCATGCTCCAACTGTTATACATTTCAAAATGGTTCATCGCATTTTAAGATATGTCAAAGGCACAATTGACACTGGATTAAATTTTACTTCCCATTCTACACTTGATCTTTGTGCTTTCTCAGATGCAGATTGGGGAGGTTGCTCTACAACAAGACGCTCTACAACTGGATACTGCACATTCCTTGGTAGCAATCTCATTTCCTGGTGTGCAAAGAAATAACCCACTGTCTCTCGTTCCAAAGACCGAGGCAGAATATAGAGCCATGTCTAACATAACGGTAAAGCTTACATGGCTAACCTTCATTCTACAAGATCTTCACATATCACCCTCTTCACCACCTATCCTCTACTGTGACAATTTCAGTGCCTTACACATTACTGTCAATCCTATGTTTCACGCTCGTAGCAAACATATTGAATTGGATTACCACTTTGTACGTGAACATGTTGCCCTTGGTCTTCTTATCACTCAGCACATCTTCACCCATGAACAAATAGCTGACATCTTCACCAAACCCATGTCAAAAGGTGCATTGGCCTACTTCAAAGACAAACTATGCCTCCGACTCCGGCCTAGTTTGAGGGAGGATGTTAATGGTAATAAGACAGATGCTCATGGAAACAATTCAACTAAGCAGAGTCAAAGGCAACATGGAAAGAAATCGACAGATAAGAAAGAGACGTTGGCCGATTAGAATCACCAAGAACATGGAAACAAACCAACTCTCATGGTAACAAAACACAAACAAAAAGAGACGTTGGCTTATTATGGAAATAAATCAACAGGAGCAGCAATGAAGTTCATGACAGAAACCAGAAACAGAAAGAGATGTTGGATTGTTATGGAAATAGATCAACTAAGAATTAGGCAAGTCAATATATCTAAATTAAACAACTTGTAATGTTATAAAAAACAACAGCTCGTATAGAATAGCAAGTTGTATATTCACGTTAATATTCAAAGAAACAGAGAAACCTTTCTTCCATTGAAACATTCTAGTAGATCCATCTTCCAAATTTCCGCTTGTAGGAGGCCATGCCAACGTTTATATAGATAGGAAAGGTTTGGTTGACAACAGCTGTCAAATGAATAATGTTAGACAGTACTCCTTTTTTGTAAATAAAAACACCCAACATTTGTGTATTGCTTTAAACTGTATCATCAAGTTTAAATATTATAATAATAACCACTGCAGAGAGAAAAATCAATAGCTTTCTTTTATCTTATCACTACCGACGATAAAACCACCATAAAATGACAAAAAAAAATTATCATCAAAAGTTTATTGATATCAAATTTAAACACAAAAATTAAAAACCGTTTGATTTTACTAGTTTTTTTGTCGTCCGATCACCATCGATGACAAAACCATCACCAGGAGTTTATTACTATCGACTTTGGATTAGAATTGAATATTGTTCTAAATACTTAGTAAACGGAAAATAAGGGACGCAAACACTGCTCATTAACAGCTGTTGTCAGCCAATCATTAGAGCCACTTTTATGAATTTGTGTTGGGCATAAATGAGAATATCTGATCATGTGATTAAAGAAAACAAAAGCTTCCCTGCTATTGGACTAATTCTGTGTCTACCGTTCGGGAATCAAGTCAAAATGCTTATTGTTTTTTCAATAAAGCCTGTAAAAATTTTGATCAAAAAGTGTAAGAAAAATAAAAAAACCTAAATTCAAAGTTTTTATTCTCCAAGTAATAAAGTCTAATATAGTATGCATCTTTAAAGGTTTATAATTTATTTAGATAGGCTAGGAGATCAACCTCTACGTACTAGGTAATAAAATTGGAATCCTAGAAAATAAAAAGAAAATAACAAAAAATTCAAAATAAAACATGAAATCTAGAAAAATAAAGAAAAACAACAAAATTAGCTCATGCCGGATCTTCTCAGCTTAATTTGAAGATGGATCTACTAGGACATCGCGGTAGTTGACACAACATACGCGGTTTGAAAACATATCCTGCAAAGATTAACGTGAAAAGAAGGCAACAGTGAGAGTTGGATGTTGTAGAAGCTGTTCAGAAATCCACTGCTCGGAAACTCCTTCGAGAAACAACGTTCTTCTCTCCGACATATTTCTATCCTATTAGATCATAAAAACATATGCTATATAATTTGTTTATGGTTGATCTTTATCTAGCTGCAGTTAGATCCCTTTCTGACTACTCATAACATTAAGTTTTTACCATTTATGTTGTATCATTTAATTAGAAGCTAATATTATATTCATCGAGTTTAGAGTATTCATTTTAATTTTTATTTTCTAAATGCTATTTATTATTTAATATAAAATAAAAAAGTAATATATATGTATACATAAAAATATATATATTGAATTCAGATTGAATTAATATCTCTAATAATTGCTTTCAAGTTAGTCCGAAAATATCTATTAACACCGGGAAAAAAAGGGTCTATGCATAGAAAACTATGGATAGTTATTGTTAGTACAAATGTTTCCTAAAATATGTATCTAAAAAATTCGCATTCATTTATTGAACACATGATTCCTTTCAACTAGTTTCGACGAGACTCTTTAGTTTCATGGTGAATCTGATTCCATATAACCAACTTTTCCTCTCTAATTTCTTTTGATAATCTTTTTTTCTTTTTTCTTTCCTTTTTTAACTGATCCTTATTCTTTCCAAAACCGATGTAACATGACATAATTAATGTGACACAACGTCACCATCTCATGGCTGGCCTCAGATCCGAGTAAACGAAGTTACTTGCATTACACCTAAATATTGACAGAATAATCGAGAGAGAAATTCTGTATGAAAAATATCAAGAACATGTTCTTTATTTGTAAGTGCAATTCCACGATACTACACTAATAGGAAATAAGCAGTGAAGACTTTGCCTGCTCAGTAATGCTAAATAATCAGTGAAGGCACTTTATTCTAGCTTTCTTTATTTACTTAAGGATGTGCTAGATTTTGTAATAAAATACGATGATAAATATAAACAAAATAAAACTCAAGGCGTGCATAAATATTGTTCTTAAAAATATTTCCTCAACACAAGGCTATCTTCTAGAATTCAACAAGCTCCTCCTCTAAAATGAGGATTACAAAAACAGTTAGATTAAAATCAAAAGGAAATATCAGCAAGCTTTGCATACACAAGAAAATACTATTGTTTTTTAGCACACTTTGATTGTAAGAGTTCATGGTACATATAGGTTGTTAACACGGAATAACTATGCAAAAAATAAATTAAAAAATTAAAAAGCTGATATAACATTTCAAAAAATAAAAGAGCTGTAAAGTAGTTAAAAAATTATAGCTATTAAAAAAGTTTCAAAATAAAGAGTTTTTAGGATTTGGTAACTATTAGAAAATTAATTCCAAGTGTTTAAAAAATTATGGTTTCATTTCAAGAGTCAGAAACAAATTATTGTTGGAAACAAAAGATTCAAAAAGTATAAACATTGCTTCACGCGCTAGAGAGCAATCAAAGGTTTTCCTCTTGCTTGGTTAAACCTTATACACGCGAGCCCACTATCCTTTCCTTATTGGTTACTATCTATATTAAAGTTCACTATATAAACACTTGATAAATGTTTTATTTTTTCAATATGGAATAGAAAACTCTATATATATTCTATGTTCAAAAGAAATAAGTTGTATTTTTCTAACGTGGGATAAAAACCTTTTAAAATAGTTTCATTATTTACCTAGATTCTATAATAAGGGGCAATCAATTGAGATCTCAAGGATATGAACATATGGTTGTCCTTAGAAGCATTCTGGACATTGTACCTCTCAATCCCATTATTGTTGGGTATACGACCAAAGTCCCACATTGGCTAGAAGTGGGGAGGATAATGGGTATATAAGGATGGACAAATATCTCCATTGGTATGAGGCCTTTTGGGTATAGCCCAAGAGCAAATCCATGAGGGCTTAGGCCCAAAGTGGACAATATCATACCAATGTGGAGATAGGTGGTGTCCATAGTCCTTACAAGTGGTATTAGAGCCTTGATGACCAAGCGGTCACGAGTTCGAATCTCACCATCCCTATTTATTTGATAAAAATTAAGCACAAGGTAATGTGGGCCTGTGCAAGTTTCAAGCCCAAAAGGCTTTCACTTGAGGGGGTGTGTTAGAGAATAATATAAATCATATTCTAGGACCGCACCTAACAGCTTAAGCTACCTATCTCCACATTGGTATGATATTGTCCACTTTGGGCCTAAGCCCTCATGGATTTGCTCTTGGGCTATACCCAAAAGGCCTCATACCAATGGAGATATTTGTCCATCCTTATATACCCATGATCCTCCCCACTTCTAGCCAATGTGGGACTTTGGTCGTATACCCAACAATCCTCCCCTCAAACAAAGGACCACTGAGCCTCCCTTTAAACGATCATTCATCCGTCCACTCTCTACCAACTAGGATTCTTCATTCTCTACTTCACCGTGTTGGGGTCAGGACACGTCCATGAAGCATCCGGAGAGCACTACCTCACTTGAGAGTTTGCTCTTTCTAGGTCAACTTCTCTTCACCGTGTTGGGGTCTGGACGTGGGGTCAGGACACGTCCATGAAGCATCTGGAGCACACCGCCTATCCAATAGAGCTGATCCATGGATTACATCGTGATCTAATTGGGGCCCGCCACCTTCGTTCAGCATTTCGAGGATTCATCCACCGTGGCTAACTCTGGGGCATGGCTCTGATACCATTTGTAAAGGACCATCTCAACCCAATAGCTTAAGCTATTAGGTGAGGTCCTAGAATATGATTTATATTATTCTCTAACAAATATTATAGTACAAACAGTTAAGTTATGGCTTTCCGTTTTGTTAATAACAATAGGAAAATAGATTCTGATACCACTTCATAGGTTCATATACTTACAATTTTTAACATTTTTTTTATACTAGGACAAGATATATCGTTTTATATGCGTCAAATTCCTCAGGACTTCCTTTGAGAGACCATTTTCTTGGAGGGGTACTCTGAACAAATTTCAGTTCTATGTGATAACAGAACAGAAAAAGAACACTCTCTCTGATAGGACCCATTTGTGGCAGTTTCATGTCATCAAAAGATCACTAGAAGCTGATGCTTGCAATCTTTATGTTTCAGAAGCAATAATATTCTTTTTAATATGTAGAGAAGGCAAAGGCAGTGGGATGCTGAGGAAGTAAAATGAAATATGGTGGAAGTTAAAGCACATCTCATTGCATTTAATAGTAGAGATTCATATCATACACAAAAGTTAGTGAAAAGAATCCGCATCATGTTTGACGGGTCCTATTTATAATGAAGGATTGGAAAAGATCAAGAAAAGCTTTATACTCAGAGCTTTTCCCCCTTCCCTTTTTTCCGCAAAGACATGTAAAGCATCAAAGGGAGGCCTACTAATCTCATTCTCATGGGAGAATAAGATCTTTTTACTAGATACACTTGCTCACAGAGCTATCAACGAGTGCTAATTTTAACTAGAGATAATCATTAAAGTGCATGACTGGATTCTAACTGATAATTTCTCTCTGAGTTTTACTGCAATCCTAACTTTATAGGAATTATAGTTCTGCTGCCTTTAACAATCCATTCCTTTCAAGTTAGGAGTGTTTCCAAGTATGTCTGTTATGTGATAACCCAAATTCATTGTGGAAGACAACAAAATGATGGAAGTTAAATCTTCATAGATTCCCAACAATATATCTTGTATTCTTTAATACCTGATTCCTTATAATCTGTTTTTTTATTTTTATTTTTTGCTTTAACTGATCTTGATTCTCTCCGAAACTTGATATCTTTATTCCTTACTCTAGTTAACTTCAGTAACATGACATAATCAATGTGACGCAACTTGACCACCTCATCCAAACAAGAAATCCGAATAATCGAGAAAGTTTTGGGTCAAAATCCGAATAAACAAGATTAAACCCCAATATTGAAGGAATAATAGAGAATGGAATTTTGGTCAAAAAGTTGCCTCAGATTCTATTTTGACATAGACAAATTGACCATATAATAATCATAAATATAATTGTGTATAATAATAATAATAATAATAATAATATATTGAGATTTCAAATTAACTAAGCTAAAGGTGACATTTTGGTTTGGGTTAAAGGAAGTCTCTTGATTGAGATTTCAGGTTAACTGAGCTGAAGAAAACATTTTTGTTATGGTTAAAGGGAATCATCTGGTTAAATAGGGTAACTAGATTGAGATTTTAGGTTAACTGAGTTGAAGGTAACATTTTGGTTCTGGTTAAAAGGAATCGCTAGATTAGGATTTCAAGTTGGCCGAGCCGGAGACAAAGACAAAGGTTCTGGTTAAAGGGGGGTCTCTAGAATGATATTTCGGGGTAACCGAGTGAAGGCGACATCGTGGTTCCGGTTAAAGGGAATCACCAGATTGGGATTTCAGGTTGACCAAGCTAAAGACAATGACCAAAGTTCTGGTTAAATGGGGTCTCTAAATTGAGATTTCAGTTTAACCAAGTTGAAGGTAACATTTTGGTTCTAGTTGAAGGGAATCACAAGAATGGGATTTTAGGTCGGCCAAGCTAAACTCAAAGACCAAGATTCTATTTAAAGGGGGTCTCGGGATTGAGATTTCAGAGTTAACCGAGCTACGAGACGACATTTTGTTTGTTGTTAAAGGGAATCACCGGATTGGGATCTCAGGTTGACCTAGCTAAAAAAAAGGCCAAGGTTCTTGTTAAATTGGGTCTCTAGATTGAGATTTGAGGTTAACTAAGTTGAAGGTAACATTTTGGTTCTAGTTAAATAGGATAGCCGTATTGGGATCACAAGTTGACCGAGCTAAAGACAAAAACCAAGATTTTAGTTAAAGGGCGTCTCTAGATTGAGATTTCAGGTTAACTGAGCTGAAGGCAACATTTTAGTTTTGGTTAAAAGAAATTGCCAGATTGGGATTTCAAGTTGGCTGAGTCGAAGACAAAGACCAAGGTTCTCATTAAAGGGGATCTCTAGAATGAGATTTGAGGTTAACCAAGTTGAAGGTAACATTTGATTCTGGTTAAATAGGATCGTCGGATTGGGATCACAAGTTGACCGAGCTAAAGACAAAGACCAAGGTTTTGGTTAAAGGGCGTCTCTAGATTGATATTTCAATGCTGGCAGCGACAACCCTATCATCACTAGTAGCTTCAGTCACCCACAATGTCTCCAGTAGCCACCACAAGCTGAAATTTGTGTTTTTTTTCACTAACCACCAAGTTGAGAATAATTAGGAGGCTTAACCTATTGGTTAGCCAACCTTTTCTATATATATATATATAGCGCCTAGATTATCATACCAAATAGTAGGAGTAGAGGTAGAATGAATCTACAGATCTCTCAATAAATAGTGAAGCAAAATAACTTCAGCAGTGCCATCTGCCAAGGCTTTATACTCAGCCTCGGTGGAGGAGCGAGCAACTATGCGTTGCTTGCTTGATTTCCATGAAACTGGCGTCTGACCAAAGAATACAAAATAACCACCCTTAGACTGTGATAATCAATACTACCTGCCTAATCTGCATCTATAAAGCCATGTAGAGCAAAGGAGGAACTATGAGTGATATGTAAGCCATAGGTGGTTGTACCCCGTAGATAGCGCAGAATGCATTTAACGGCACCCCAATGAGAATCTGTAGGAGCATGCATAAACTAACAAACTCTGTTAATAGTAAAGCAAATATTTGGTCTCGTAAAGGTGAGATATTGACAAGCACCCACAATTTGACAAAACTGTATAGGATTAGAAAACAAGGGATCTGACAATATGGTAACTTTGGAAGTAGAGATAGGAGTATCAACCGGTTTGCAGGAAGTCATACCAGCTCGAGTGAAGATGTCAAGAATATATTTATGTTGTCATAACATCAGACCCATAGTAGTGGACTGAACCTCACTGCCTAAAAAATAATTAACGGCGCCGCCTAAGTCACGAAGCTTGAACTTTGAACTGAGTAAATGTATTAGATGGTGAAGCATAGTAAAGTTGCTACCCGTAAACAGAATGTCATCAATATAAACCAGAAGATAAAAGATATTAGCACCAACAAACAAGATAAATAAGTAGGTGTCAACCTTGGAAGCATAAAAGACAATAGAAAGTAGAAAATCACTCAGACGAGTGTACCATGCTTGTGAGGCCTATTTTAAACCATATAAAGACTTATGCAACTGGCACACATGAGAGGGAAAAACAGAGTTGACAAAACCTAGAGGTTATTTCATGTAGACCTCTTCGACAAGAACACCATTGAGGAAGGCATTATGAATATCAAGTTGATGAATCCTCCAATTACGCGAGACCGCAATGGAGAAGACATGATGGTCGCTTGCTTAACAACTGGACTGAAAGTTTCAGAATAATCAATGCCTTCTTGCTAACTAAAGCCTCTAGCAACCAAACACACCTTATATCGCTCAACACTGCCATCCACACAACGCTTTATCCTATACACCCACCGACTACCAATAACATTCATTGAAGGATGAAAAGGAACTAAGGACCAGGTGTTATTAAAGTGTAAGGCCTGGATTTTATCGCGCATAGCACCATGTCACGCCTCATACCTATCAGCATTGGAGAATGCAATGGGCTTAGAGGTAGGAGAGGACATTACCTGAGAGATAGGTGCAACAGAGGAGGCTGTAGACGCTATGAGAAGGGTAGTTTTTGGCAACCGTAGGCGAAGAATCATCGGATGCTGCTGAGCGGCAGACCGAGGGGGAGAAGAATATGAATTGGGAAGTTGCTAAAGAGGATAAGATGAGAGATCAGCAAAGAGTTGCAGACTTGCAGGAGAATATGTCAAATGACTTGAGCTTGCAACAACAAATGTAGGAGAGCCTGCCGCAGAATCGGTGTTGGCTGCAGTGACAGGCCTATCAAGATGCAATTCTAAAGGAGGAGAACCTATTCCTGCATAATGATCATCAGAGAAACATGCAGATGGTGACAAGAGGGCAGGGTTGGATGATGGTGGTATAGTGGTAGACAAGGTTAGGGAATGGGGGGTATTTGTGTGAAGCTGGAGGTGCGACAGAACTACTGGTTGTTGTGATTGGTGGGTCAGCTGGGTGAAAACTGAGGAGGTAATCTAGGTGGGTAAGTGTGTAAGCTGGGAAAAAATGGTTGTAGGTTGAGCTATCTATTCAAAAAATGATTTTGCAAATGGAAACACACCTTCATGAAAACAAACATGACAAGAGACATATATGTTGAGACAAAGACACATAAATATACGTAGAAAATCATATTCAGGAGTACGATGAAACAAACATTTAAAAGGAGACTAATTTTGGAGGACAAGAGTAGGCATATGATTGATGAGATATACTGATGATTCAAACACATAATTCCAAAATCATTATGGAGCATTGCATTGTCCTAGAAGGGTAATACCTATTTCGATAATATGACGATGGCGATGCTCAACGCTGCCATTTTGCTCATGTGTATGAGGACAAATTAACCTATGATGAATACCAATAGTTTGAAAAAAACTGTTTAACTTACAATATTCACCACCCTAATCATTTTGAACAGATTTAAATTTACGGGAAAACTAACGCTCAACAAGCACTTGAAAACATTGGAATATAGAAAACACATCGGATTTGGCAACAAGAAGATAATACCATAAATATTTTGTATGTGCATCGATTAAGATAACAAAGTAACAAAAACCATCAGAGAAAAACATAGAAGCAGGGCTCCAAACATCAATGAATATTAAATCAAGTGGAGCAATAGTTTTATGACCCGTAGGTCACAATGATAAATGCAAAGACTTGCCAAGCGGACAAGCTAGCTTGACATTGAACAAGAGAGCATCTAGAAGCATACGTTATTTTATTTTTGGAAACTAACAAATTGAAAATACAGGAAGTAGGATGACCCAATTGACAATGACACAAATCAGCAATTGCAAAGATGCAAGGAGACCAATAAGCTTGAGGAATAGTGGTGGTAGAAGACTCAAAGAGAACATATAGACTATCATTGCTTTCACCAGAAAGGAGCACTGCTTTGGTGATGAGATCCTTTACATAAAATATAGAGGCATGAAATTCAAAATAAAAATTATTATCACAATAAAATTTTTGAACATGTAGCAATGGTTTGGTAATATGAGGAACATGGAGAACGTTAGATAATGTAAAGGTGCATTTAGGGCAACGTAACATGCTATGCCCAATATGGGATATAGAATGACCCTTACCGTCACCAACATGTAAGTGATCATTACAAGATCAGGTGTAATGTATTGGTTCGCACCAGTATTCGAGAACCAAGTAGGGGCAGAAATGGAGCCAACAACAAGAGGAGCATAGGGCTGGTGGCCACTGCTGCAAAAATGAGCACATTGTGAGGCGGTATGGCCGAAGGAGAAGCACAATTGACACTTGATGTTCTGCTCAAAAGGTCGGTGAGGAGGCCACTGTTCAAAACTAGCAGGTCGTCTAGTCTGCTACTAGTTACCCTCCTTCCAGTCTACAGGAACAGAGGAATGAAAATAATGAAAATCAAACATGTGTTAGCTACTATGCCAGATGTTATTGGGGTGCCAGTTGTCGCGAGAATGACCTTTATTATGATTGAAATTGGGGTTGTGCTAATGTTGGGCAAGATGAGTAGAGGGCAAGAGAGATGGTGTGGGCAGTGGAGGTGGATTTGAAGCCATGAATGGAAGGGAAGTCTTATTCAGAAACTCATGAGTAGGAAGATGGCTATGAAGGTCAATGTATGATAGCGGTTCTGCCTTGTTCACAAGACTAGGTACCAAGTCTTTAAACTTACCATGAAGACCATGAAATATATAGAGGTTGAAGTCTTCAAGAGAAAGGGGTCAGCCAACAACAACCAATTCATCAAATAATGACTTGGTGTGCTGCACATATTGAGCAACTGAGGCATCGCCTTGTCGAAGATCTTGAAAAGACCCATGAAGTTGAATGATACGAGAATTCGGCGGAGAAGCGAGCATTTTCTCAAGAGTGCGCCAAACACAAGAAGAAGTTTGACATTCTACCATAAGGTGTAGTACATTAATAGAGAGAGAGGGGAGTAACGTGTTTAAAATAAGCTAATCCTATTGCTTCCAGTGAAGAAAGGAGGGGTTGATTGCCGAAGAGGAACCATCAGAACTATAAAAAACATGAGAGGGAGGACACGACATTGAGCCATCGACAAAGCAAAGAACACCTTGACTAAGAAGATATGGCTTCATCTGCATTCGCCAATAGAGATAATTGGTGTTTGTAAGCTTCAATGAAACCACTTGCTGAGTGTTGGACAATGCAATGATAAAAGTAGTTGATGTCCCCATGATGTGAAGAGGGACAACATAAACATGGGAGAAGGAACAATGGTGTTGCTTTGCAGGTGAGGGATGCTTTTGGTGTGAGAAAGAACCATCAATAGCTTCGATTGGTCAGGCTAGCTAGGCTGCACCTCCGGTGTGGTTGGGGGAGAAGGTGGTAGCAGAAGTAGAGTCCACAGGGAGAGTGAAGAAAGAGTTCTGATTGCAGAAGGCTCTAATACCAAGTTGAGAATAATTAGGAGGCTTAACCTATTGGTTAGCCAACTTTTTCTATATATATGTGTGTGTGTGTGTATGACAATATACAATAGTAATGGTGGAGATTACAACATAAGAGTATGCCAATAATATTTCCTATATAAGTATATTCTATAATACACAACTAGACCATTATCCCTTAAATCCTGCTCCTCTTAACCCATTTCAACCACCGCCACCCGTTAAATAAAAAAAACAACCAACCATCATTTTCTCTTCACTAAATCAAAGAAATAGACCCATTTCCTCATCTCTCTTGATCTCCATGCTACCAACCATCATGAACACCAGCAGCTCCAACCAATAACAACCACTTCCAAGATTCCTCACTGTTAAAATCCAACACCAGTAGCCTTCAACCTCTTCTTTATTTTGTTTTTCTCAAACACAAGTACACCTGAAACCACCAAAAAAGGTATTAACTCCTCATGGCAACACCCAACCTCCTTCATCTATGATAACAGCAGCAACCACCTGAAGAAGAAAAGAAAAGGCAAACTGAGACGAAGAAAGAATGAGATCTAAAAAAAGAAATAAAAGTAAAAGCTATTGTTTGTGCATTTTTTTTTCTGTCTTGCAGGTAAGGTGACACTCACTGTTGGCACAAGATGGAAGAGAAGAAGATTCTGCTTCAGATCCACCTTGTTTTCCATCTCTCCAGCAGCATCAGCGCGTGGTTTCATGCATTGCTAGTGGAAATGGCACCTCGATACACGCGTCGTCACTATTCCTCCTACACTTAAATCTTCTAGCACTATTTCCGAGCTCCAACTTCTCCAAATTATTTTTGACCTCTGAAGGTTCTATTTTGCAATTTTTTAAAATTATTGTTAGAAATTTGATTTTTTGGTGTTTTGTAAACATGTGTGATTTTTAGATGTGCAAGTAAGATATAGTAAAAAAAGAGAATATATGTTTGTTGCATTTGTTTTATTACTTATTTTCATTTTGTGATAGAACAAATAAAAAGTTAAAAAAATTATTTTTTCCAAATATTTTAATTGCATACGAACAAGTTCCTCAAAAATAAAAAAAAATCATGTTTTTGCTTAAAAAGTATATATATAAATACATGTGTTTTAGCAATTTTTTACAAAATATATAATTACACGCATTTTGAATTTAATAACCAGTTTACTGAATCCATGAGAATGTGGTCAATATTTCAATAATCTTTAAAATTTTAATTCATGAGAATTAATGGTCAATATTGTGGTATAAATGTTGGACCTGTAAGTAGACTGGTAATTAAATATTAGGAATTGACTAGAAAATTCTCAGAATTATTTTGAATATTCATCAATTTTAATTGCGAGTATTTTTCACCACAATGCATGAATTATGGAAAACCCTTCCGCTTTTTAGGATAGATGAACCCTGTTAGGGCACCTACATGAATCCTTTCTAAAAGAATTCATTTGGGTACACGAGCTCATAATAAATTTGAAACGCCAGATTTATTCACATAAATAATCCCAATCCTAAAATATAAACAGACCATCGGTTAGGAACCTATCCAAATCTTTAAACCATATTTAAACCACACAATGCAACTTACCTCAGGTAGAGTGCTCAAAAGGTGTGAATGTCTTCTTTAGCCACTACCAATCTCTTACCCTTAGAATCTCTTATAAGACCAGTATACTCGGGTTTCACAGCGACCCTAAACCAAATTACTAGGTGGCAACTCCTTGACCCCGACACAATCATAGCATAGAGACTTACTTGTGGCTTTCCCTTTAGTTAATAACAATAGGAAAATAGGTTCTGATCCCACTTCATGGCTACACTTGATGAGATTAAGATTTATCGTTTTTATGATCTTGGGACGATATATATCTCATATTATATGCCTCAGATTCCTCAGGACTTTCTATGATAGACCATTTTCTTTCAGGGGTACCCTAAAGAGGACTTAAAGATTTCAGTTGTATATATTCGATAACAGAGCAGAGAAAGAAAAGTCTCTCGGATACCACACCCAATTTGTGGCAGTTTCATGTCATCAAAAGTTCACCGAAAGGCGATGCATGCAATCGTTATGTTTCAGAAGCAATAATATTCTTGTTTATCCTTCTAGGCTAAGATGAAATATGGAGGAGGTTAAAGCACATCTCATGTTTGATGGGTCCCATTTATAATGAAGGATTGGAAAACATCAAGAAAAGGTATATACTCAGAGCATTTCCCATGTTTTCCCTTTTTCTGTAAAAGATATGTGTAAAGCAATGCTTCAAAGGGAGGCTTACCATCCTCATTTTCATAGGAGATAAGATATTTCTACTAGATACACTTGCTCACATAGCTCGGATTGGGAATCATGCTTTTCCTTAACTCTTCATCGACTATCAGCTTAGTTAAAGATTTGTGAAGAAAATTTTGGTTATAGAATTCACAAATGATCCAATCATGGTCATGATCGCTGATATTCTTAGATATATTGTAAATTTCTACTTTTTTTTTCCTAAGCTATTGTTTTACCTTGAACTCCGTTTATTCTTTCTTAATCCAAGACGCTCCCCACGGCTCATCATTTTATCCTTGTGCTCAGGACAATTCCAAAATGAGGTGATAATTCTAAACTCGAAATTATTCAGTGAAATCACACCTTGAAGAGCTTCAAAGCATTTGAACCGCAAATTAATTATGTATTTTCTGTAAACTGACTATATATATGACCTAACACATATTTTCATGTACTAGTGAGACATGTTTTGGCCCAAGAAAAAGCATGATCGCGCAAGACCAGAGTAGTGTCCTAAAATAACAATAACAGGAGATTTAATTGTTGGATCAGATTCAAATTTTTACAGGTAATTCTACAGGTTGTTTTCCCATTAAAAACCACTTTGTAGTTATGAAGCATTGGATCTCCAAAAATTAAGCTCATGAGTTATTATTTGGGAAAATTTTGTTATTTTTTTTTAATTTTTGCAGATTTTATGTTATTTTCTGTTATGTTTTGGGATTTTGATTTTGTTTCCAATCTTGGTCCATTTTTCTAGCCTATAATAGGGATTGTAAACCTGTTTAGGAGATAGACTTGATCACATTAACATTTTAGAAATAAAATAAGTTTTGGGATTCTTTGTGTTTTAACATTATTTCAGTTTATCTTCTGTCTTTGCATGCTTGCAGCTATATTGTTGTGCTTCCAACTGCATTAATCTTTCAATATTTCATTCTAAGTAATAGGTGAATAAAGTGATAATCAGGGAAGCAGAGAGATATTTATGACAATGCATACTTGACCAGCCAAATAGAAAATTATGATATATAAATCACAGAAATTTTATTTGAAGTAAGAAGAAGCTCCTGACTCGAGTTCTAGCAACCTCTCCTCGTCTACGTTAAGCAGAGGGAGAATATCGTACAGGACTAAAGGTAACACAACTGGAGGAGGTTATGCATACAAGAAAGCTAAGTGATTAATCAATAGGTCTTTAAAACGGAACTGGTTTACCCTTAGGGTAATCGATATAAACCCTCCCATTGTAGCGTTGAGCTGCCTCGTTGCTGTCGATAAGTTTTGTTGCAGGAATTTGGTTTGCCTGATGAACGTAGTAAGATGTCGGATGAGCATAGGGAACCTTCATAACTGGTGGCCACCTCTTGGCCCGGCCGAAGTGCTCATCAATGGCTGCAAAACCCTCCCGCCCAATCTTAACAAGAAGATCTGCCTGACGTGCCATGTTAACTACAATTAATCAACACACAAAGACAAGTAGCTGTATATAGGTTTTGTTGGTTTTCTTGCTTTGGCTTAATATGTAGAAAGGAAAGGTTTGGTTGACAACAGCTGTGAAATGAATAATGTTAGATAGTACTCCTTTTTGTAAATAAAAGCACCCAACATTTGTGTACGATAAAACTAACCATTGCACAGAGAAAAATCAATAGCTTTTCTTCATCTTATCACTACTGACGATAAAACCACCATAAAAAAAAAAATTATCATCAAAAGTTTATTAATATCAAATTTACACACAAAAAAAAATTAAAACTATTATATTTGGATGTTTTCAATACTTAATAAATTTTTTATATAAGAAAATTTTACGGATTTTTTTGTCGTCCGATGACCATCCACTACACCATTAAACAATTTTACCGACGGACTCATTCCGTTGGTGACAGGAATGAACTCTGTCGGTGAAATAATTACCGACGGTCTCCCCGAAGGAACACGTCTGTCGGTATAATAGTTGTCGGTAATTCCCCTTTCCGTCGCTAATTCTGTCGCAAATAAAAAAAACAACCCACCGACGGAACACCGACGGTCTTATAGACGGATACGTGCGCCAAAAAAAAAATTCCCGGCGGGAACATTACCGACGGAATAAATCCGTCTGCATTTTCAACGGTAATTACCGACGGACAAACCGTCGGTAATTATGGCATCGGTGGTAATTGTGTGGCAACTTTCTGTGAAATACCGACGGATAATATCCGTCGGTAAATCCGTCTGTATGTTATCACTGACGGATATTACCCGTCGGTAATGATGGCATGGTTGGTAATTGTTTGGCAACTCTCTGTGAATCACCGACGGATAATATCCGTCGGGAACACCGTCGGTATCTATTTAAAAAATATATAAAAAATAATTTATTAATAGTAAAACTCTAATAAAAAAATAACATTGGATTAAACATTAAAAATATTAAATTAATATTAAATAATATTCATCCAAATATTCATTACAAATTTAATGTGTTTAAAAAACAAAATTAAACTAGGATAGCGGCGGAGCTGGAGGAGGAAGTGGAGGAGGAGGAGGCTGGTTGTTCCCGGGACCGTACGGCCAAAAAGACCTTGAACAAGTATCATCACCCATCTTTGATCTCATCTCCATGACTATGTGACGGAGCTCATTATAATTCGTCGAGAGTTGTTAATATTGTTGTTTCAAGGCAGTGAGCTCCTCAGACTGGGTGCTCGATACTGATGGAGCGCTCCCAAAGGTTGAGACACTACGAGCCGAACGCAAGTTTTCAGCCGTAGTGTTGGAGAGCCTGTAGACCCGATTTTTATCGGGTCCACCAGACGATCCCACCTCCATTCACAAATTTGGAACGAAATCTGGATGGGTCGAAGGATTGTCCCCATATCTCTCCCTCAACCGGCTATTATAGGTCTCCTGAAAATTTTAAAAAAAATCATCATATGCAATTCAAGATGCAATTCAAGAAAATAATAACTTACAAAATAAAATGAATGAACAAACATACCACAAAGTGCTGAGCACGGTTGTCCACAAACTGCTGCACCCCATTCTGGCGGTCTTGACTCCACACATGCGTCTCTACAAACAGTTCCATTGGACTCGGCTCACGTCCAATAGACGCAGCCTGTAAGGAAAAAATAGGTTGAAAGTTATTGAATAAGGAACGACAAATTAATTAACGATATATTTCATTAAAATTAATCTTACCATCCGCTTTGCATGTGCGCTGAATGGGACGGATTCGCCAGTGTGTGTGGTCACCGAACCATGAATTTGCCGGTTCCGGTTGTCGGCGCCCGACTGTGAGTGCCGTGAGAACCGCTTCGAGGTCACGTGCTCAATATATGCCATCCATATTTCCCCGAGATGAATGGCGGTTTGAATTCCCGCCAAACCGCCACCTCATTCCATCCTTCAAGACCGTTATCCCTCGCGTTTCTTTTTTATTTTTTTTGGTGTCATACCAAAAATCACACAACCTACTTCCATAGTAACAAATTAGAATTTAAAACATAAAATTATAAAACAAAAATAAATATTATTTTCGATGTTACCTAGTTGCCGCGTGATTCTCCCATACCCTCCTCACAACATTGTTGCTCGCCTTATCCCACTCAAATTTGTTCTGTGTATATAAATAATTCATATAAAATAAAAATATTACAATATATAAAATTATAAAAATTATTTATTAAAAATAAGCTGAAAATTAAAAACTAACACCGACCTAAAATCGCTTAAACCATGCATCAATATTAGGTTTCCACTCAGGATGTTTGGAAACCTGGCTCCATTGAAACAATGGAATCTCCATCGACGATTTAAACGCCAATGTTATAGCCCTTGCAGCCTCAATATTTGTGAACCTGAAATTAAATAAAAGTAATAATATTAATTAGTTGTTTATAAATTATGTTATAAGTATAAAAAAAAAAGTAAAACCTAAACAAACTTACATTGAGAGGTCATCCTTCCATTGTGCCTGGTACTTGCCGGTGAATGGACCCTGCTATGAAGGCACATCGCTTCTGCGCTATGAAACCGCGCTAGAAGAGGCAGCATCACAAGTTGGCGTAGATTCCTCGCCATGATCATCACCTAAGGATACATCCTCCTCGCTGCTAGAAGAACTAGCTGCAACCGTCTTCTGACGACGTGCTGTAGATTTCATTCTACACATCTACACAAATTTATACGAATAATTACATAATTAACTTTGATTATTTAAAAAAAAAATTAATAGAGTCTCCTCTATACTGGGGGTCTCAAGTTATCGATAAAATCATATTACACTTCCAATTTTATTTCACATCCCGATCCAATCATCCTGGATCTCAACCCAACTCATCACCAACACAAAACATCTTATTCAATAACATCATATAACGAAATTCAAGTAAAAGAATCAATTTCAACTATGAACATTCATTGTTAAATTGGTACTTAGAGTTACAAGCAATAACAATGACAGGTAAACAATAATATCATAAATTAAGATAAACTAATTAAATGTAATTCTATATATAAATTAATATTTTTAACATAAATTCAACAATAACAATTATAGCAATACAAACAATAATATCATAAAATTAATAAATAAAATGAAAAAACTAAAAAACACTATACAAAACAACCTAAACACAAAACAAACAATACACAAACCTAAAAAACACTATATCAATTCAAAATAAATATGGGAATAAAAAATGCTTACCTTAATAGTGTGTTAAATTTAAGATTTTATCTACAAACAATACACAAAACAAAGAACACCAAAAAAAATAATCATGATTAAAATAAAAAAAATACAAAGATAAAGAAAAAAGAATACATACCTTTTAAACTACCACCAAATAGGGGTAAATCTCTTAAAAAAGCCAAATGCAACCAAATGAACGGAGAAGAAAAAATGAAGAAGAAACGGAGCCAGAGAAAAAATGAACCAATGGGGGGAGGGGGGGTTTTATATGGCAATTTTTCCGACAGAATTACCGACGGACATTAATTGTTGCCGGTGGCATTAAATTCCATCGGTAATACCGTCGGAAATTAATTGAAATGCACACCAAAAAAGTTCAAAAATCCCGCCAGACTTTTCGATCTGTTGGTATTTGTGTAGACGGACACGTGTCTGACATGCGTGCGCTTCGGGATGTGCGTAAGTCCGTCGGTGATTGTGGCACAATCCCGTAAATTTTTTGCAACTCTCTATGAAATACTGACGGGTTTTAGTCTGTCGGTGAAAGTGGCACAATCCCGTAATTTTTTTCAACTCTCTGTGAAATACCGACGGGTTGTATTCCGTCGGTGTACCCGTCGGTGAAACCATAAATTTTTCTTATTTTTTTCTCAGAACCGTGTCACAAAATCTTGAATTGCAATCTTACAAGACACGCAAAGACAATAACAAGAGCTGACCATTAAAGAAGAATAAATATTTCATGTTCCAAATTATTACATTATAAAAATAAGGCTTTAGAACATGTTTAGTTAGTCAGAATTTTCATCTTCGTCCTCAACTGAATTGTTATCATCAGCTTCATCGCACTCTTCAATTTCGTTATTATCTTCTTCAACAACATTCTTTTGTCCACTAGTGGAGCTCAAAACAGCATTCAACTCCTCTACGTTAACATCAACAAGACTATCGTTGAAAACACGAAAATTCGAATTTTCTTCTAAGTCAATCGAAGGAGCAACTCGGTATGGTTCAACCAACTCACTAGCTTGAAAGACTTCATCTATCACACTTGTGTCTTCATTCTCATCCTGAACAACCTCGACACGACCCTTTGGTTTTGTTTTTAAAACGGATAACCAATCAACTCTTGATCGGTCCTTTCTAAAGGAAGGGGTGTATGTGTAATAAACTTGTTGGCATTGCTTTGTGAAAATAAAGACGTTGTTTACGTTACGGTGTCTAGCTTTTGAGTTGATTTCAACGAGACCATAGTGAGGATCTACTTTGATTCCTCTGTCAGTCGTTGTGTCATACCAATAGCATTTGAATAAAAACACTCTATTCTGCTCGCTATGATATTGCAGTTCGATGACCTCCTCCAATCTACCGTAGTAGTCAACTTCAAACTCACTAGAATTTGATCCCTTAATACAAACACCGCAGTTGTATGTCTTCTTCCATGCCCGTATTCTTCAGTATGAAAGACATATCCATTGAAAAAAAACCTGTTATAGCACTTGACTTTTCTTTCAGGGCCCAGGCTTAGTAAAGACAGTGAAATAGCAGCACTACCTCCCATTTGATAAATCTTGTAAATTAAATACAACAATAATCAATAAACGGATATTATGTAAAATTGACATACAATTAATTACATTGCAAGAGATAATGAGTTAGTGATAGGACTTACATGTGTTCTAGACCATGTGGCAAATTGTTCATCTTGTAATTGAAATATCTGAGATTCGGTCAGCTGTGAGTTATTGGACAGTAAGTATCGTCGATGTTGCTTGCAAGGTTGTTCCAAATTATATGAGTTTATGGTATCACAAAACATAAATAATACACTCTTGACAAATTTTAAGTCGAACATCTACTTACTTAATAAAGGGTCTCAGTTCATCACAGTTAAATAGGACATAATTGTGTGCTTGTCTGAACTCTATTCCAGACAAATATCTTCCCCTCATGACGTTTTTAGGTGTGGGTCGTCCAGGATTGGAGAATATTGACAAGTTCCCACTTGAAGGCACTTCACCACCATCATCATACCGTGGAACACGGTTGATCCTCGTTCTCAAATGAGGTTCAAAATAGTATGAGGTAAATGTTGAGATCTCCTAAAAAATATAGGCCTCACATATTGACGCCTCAACATGCGTCTTGTTCTTAACCTTTTTTTTAAGATTGAACAAGTAACTCAAATGGTAAATTTACGGGTAGATGCTCCATTGAGTCAAAAAATGATGGAGGGAATATCATCTCAAGTTTTCATATTGTCTCGATGATATTCTTTTCAAGTCTTTCAATGTGATCAACATTCAACTTGCTGAGCATATATCTCGAAGAAATGACTGATCTCTCGTGAGTGCATCCCATATCCCCTTTGGCAACAAATCACGAAAAGCTAATGGGATGAGTGTTTGCATAAACACATGGCAGTCATGACTCTTCATTCCATATAATCGCATTCCTCCGTGTTAACCAGCCTTGATATGTTCGAGGCATGTCCATCGGGGAAACGCAGACTCTTAAGCCATTTGTAGACTAGTAGTTGTGCGTTTTTCTCTAGCATGAAGCATGCTCTTGGTTTTGCGACCCGTGACCCATCACAAACCAACTCCATATTTTTACGGTTACAGAATAACGCTACATCCAATCTAAACTTGATGTTGTCCTTTGTCTTCCCCTTCACATCCATGACGGTGTTGAAAATATTCTCAAACACGTTCTTTTCAATGTGCATGACGTTAAGGTTATGGCAGAGAAGATTGGTCTTCCAATAAGGAAGCTCCCAAAAGATACTTCGCTTCACCCAATTATGGGTCAAACCAAAACCAGGAAACTTCTGCTTACCTGATTGGAGACCAAACACAATGTCACCGTACTCTGACACAACATTAAACAATTCTTTACCGGAAAGACGCGAGGGTGCAACATCCTTTTCAACTCTGCCAACAAATAAATCATTTTTGTTCTTTCTATACTTGTGATTCGGCGGCAACAAATGACGGTGACAGTAAAAAAAAGAAGCTTTACCCCCGTTTGTTAGCGTGAATGCCTTGTTGTTCTCCATATAGTATGGACATGCTAGCTTTCCATACGTGCTCCAACCAGAAACCATTCCATAAGCTGGGAAATCATTGATAGTCCACATCAAAGCCGCTCTCATAACAAAATTCTGTTTCCTCGAGATGTCATAAGTCAAAGATCCAGAGGACCACAACTGCGTCAACTCATCAATCAACGGATGAAGACAAACATCTATATTCCAGCCTGGACTGCTCAGACCTGGTATGACCATAGATAAAAACATGAACTCCGACCTCATACACATCCCCGGTGGCAGGTTATAAACCGTCGGTATGACCGGCCAACAAGAATAAGGAGCAACGAAATGACCCGAATGGGTTGAAACCGTCTGTACACAACCCAAGACGCACGTTCCTTGATTCAGCTGAAAAGTGAGGATGCACACTGTTAAAGTGTTTCCATGCTTCACCGTCAGAAGGATGAACCATCACTCCATCAACCGCATGGTGTGATTGGTGCCATGTCATGTGCTCAGCAGTCCTTGGTGACATGAATAACCTCTGTAGTCTAGGTGTGATTGGGAAGTATCTAAGTTTTTTATATGCCACGAGAGTCTTCCTCTACCAGTTCTGGGTTTGTAACGGGAATGCCCGCATGTCATGCACTCGGTCATCTCAGCATTTTCAAGGTAGTATAACATGCAAAAGTTAGGGCATATATCAATTTTCTGGTATCCTAAACCGAGGGGTTTCATCATGGACTTGGCAGCATAGAAGTTCTCTTTCGGACTGTTCCCTTCGGGTAAAATGCTTCTCGCCCATTCAATAATCTTGTCATAACCGGCCTCACTCAACCCGTGATCCGACTTGATGGTGAACACCGTGCTACGACTGATAATTTACTCGTGGTTCGTGCGGCCATCCCATAATGGTTCATTAGAATCTTTCAACGAGATCAAAAAACCTTGCTTTGCATCTCGCATTAGGTTCTTCTTCTATGATTGAACATTCCCTGACATTACCTTCACTCATTCTCATTGCATCCATAACCATATTCCTGTAAGGATTACTGTTCTCATTTCCAACTTCATGCATGTTGCTAGCAATAGAATTTGACCCAACCACCTATTCTTCCATGCTCTCATCAGGAACAAATAGTTCTCCATGTGCATATCAACACAGGTAATCCTCCATGAACCCTTTGGTTAGAAGATGCATCGTTACAACATCTTGATACAGAAACTTTAAATTTTTACACTTCCTACATGGACACCTAATACCGCCATCAGTAAAATTCCTCGGAATAGATGTTGCGAAATTAATAAAACCCTGGACACCGTTATAATAATCCATCCTCCGCAATCCTTAGGGTGAGTTCCGATACATCCATGAATGATCATCTATGACTTCTATTGAACCTCTATAAAACATAACAAAAATATTGGTTTTCCTCGACATTATCAAACAAACTAAAACAACACTTATGTTAAATATTCATTATCAATTATCAACTATCAACGTTCATACATACAAATTTATACATATATAAATTTATAGAAATCACAACTTCGAAATAGAATTGATAATAATTAAAAAAGACCCGTTAAACTCGCTATTAATTATTTATTTCATCACAACACATTTAATTCGGTGTAATTCAAACAAAATTTCAACAATTTACAAACAAATATAATTTGACAAAATCTAAAACAAACTATAACAACTACAAAATTATACATTCATACTACAAGTTTCTTTGACAAATAACAATCAAACAAGTACATACGTTAACAAAATACATATACTAAAAAAACAATAAAATTCACATTTAAATGTTAAAACTAAAAAGAATAGATTTACTTAAAAAAAATGATAAAATCCACAAGAAACGGATATTGTGACCACGTACAAGGTATAAAAAACTTGAGTGCTTGTGTTGAAAATAGTGGAGAGTTGGGATAGGTGGTTGGCTGCAGTTTGGGAGGGGAGAGGTGGGATGGGAAAGAAGAAGGAGAAACAGAGGAGAGTGTCGGCAGAGGGGGTGTATATAATGGTTTTTACCGATGGACTCACCGACGGAATGTATCCGTCGGTGATTCCGTCGGTGACAGTGCCATGTCACTTTACGGCTATCTCAGTTTGAATCCCTCGGTCATTCTGTCGGTAAAATCGTCTGAACAAACTCCACATCACCACGCCGTTGCATCTTTCCAAACAAAATGTATAGTCCGTCGGAGATACGGTTGGTATTTAACGATGGAATATTACCGTCGGTATATACCGACCGTATCTCCGACGGAGTTAGTCCGTCGGTATATACCATCAGATTTTGAGACGGAATTTAGTCCATCGGTAATTCTGTTGGTTTTCTCCAGTTTTTTGGTAGTGATCGAGGAAAAAACCATCACCAAGAGTTTATTATTATCGACTTTGGATTATAATTGAATGTTCAAAATACTTAGTAAATTGAAAAATAAGGAATGCAAACATTGCTTATGAACAACTGTTGTCAGCCAATCATTAGAGCCAATTTTATGAATTTGTGCTGGGCATAAATGAGAATATCTGATCATGTGATTAAAGAAAACAAAAGCTTCCCTTCTTTTGGACTAATGTTGTTTCTACCGGTCAGGAATCAAGTCAGGTCCAAAAGAAGAGGTAGCAAAAACACTAAACCTTCTCGAAAGCCAATACTAGGTGGCAACTCTCATTCCCTCGTTTCACTGATAAAAGACAAGAATTCCTTGTCTCCCTAATTTTCCAGTTACATTCCAAGAGTGGACATATCACCGCGACGCTGCACCACGTGCGACAGAATGACGACGACTCCACTAGGGACCCTTTGTGGACTAAGCTTTGTTTATTTCTGATATTATGTTTTATTGTTGGGTTTGTGTGTTTATTTATTAATATGCATTTCCTTTATTTGCTTACATGCTTTAAATTCTATACATATTTGTTGATGTATTATATAAAATTGTCTCATGCATCACATGTCTTAAATTTTCAAGCACACACAAGCTTCTAAATTAGGTGGGGGATTAATGATCTGCCTTATGACTATTGGTCAAGGTTCAGATGAGTGAAACACCCAACTCATATTTGAGTGTCTGCTTGGTAATGGTGGGCATACGTGCTTTAACAATTTCTCGCAACGCCCCTATATTGTCTTTATGAAGATCATTATGAATGCCAAAGCTCCGCCAATAACAACCCCTTCCAAGACTCACTGTCCACCATAACACCACCCTTAAAATCCAACACTAGCAGCCTTCAACCTCTTCTTCATTTTGTTTTTCTCAAAGACAAGTACACTTGAAACCACCAAAAAAGGTATCAACTCCTCATGGCAATACCCAATATCCTTCACATGTGATAGCAGCAGTAGCCACCTAAGGAGGAAGAAAAGAAAAAGCAAACTGAGAGGAAGAAAGAATGAGATCTAAAAAGAGGGAATAAGAGTAAAAGCTATTATTTGTGCCTTTTTTTCTTTGTCTTATAGGTCAGGTGACACTCACTGTTGGCACAAGACGGAAGAGAAGAAGAACCTATTTCAGATCCACCTTGTTTTCCATCTCTTCAGCAGCACATGGTTCCACACGTCGTCAGTGGCAATGGCACCTGGATACACATGTTGATTAGTACTTAAAAATGTATTTTTATTAAGGTTTTATATCATCATATTGCACTTAAAGTATCATTAAATTCCCTAACTTTAGCATGTTTTATAATAACAAGTCTGATAACATAATATATCTTTAATTTATGGTAAATGTTCATTTTGAATGCATATATATCTCATAATTTAAAGGATTGATTGATGTGTTTAATTATTAAAAGTGAAAAGACAAAGAGAGGGCTAAGCTTAAAGAAGAGATGTTGGTTCAATTCAAACTGGAACATCATTCAGTTATTAGATCATAACTGGCGTTGTAGAACATGGATTTATGTTTGGTTTATATGGATGGAAAGTTAAGACATAGGCCTAAAACTTTCATGAAGAGTCCAAGATTCAAAACGGTCATTTTCAAGTTCAAATTGTAGCAACAAAAGAGAAGTCGGAATCTGTCCTGCAGCCCCGACATTGTTCAATGTTCAGCCCATATCTCGAGTTTTAGAAGTCCAAATGAGCTCATTCTTATTTTGTTGGAAATTTGAGACAAATGCCCACAACTTTTATGAAGATTATCTGTTCAAATTATGATGTTAGCAATAATGTTTTGTTCAGACAAGAAGATAATGGTTATCACCAAGTCAAGAGGTGGCCACCCACTCAATAATTAGTCATCAAATCAATAGTTCCAAATTTTAGCCTATAAAAGGAGGCATTTGCCATACATTTAGATATCTTGGTGTTCAGATCAAGATCACACTCTCTCTTTGTATTTTGTAATGTTCAAGTTTTATTTTATGTTATATTAATCTCTTATTTATGCTTTTCATTTCCTTTACTATACTTAGTTAACTTATATCATGTTTATGTTTTTATATTGTTTATGTATGTTTTTCTTCTTCATGATGTTTAGCTAAGTTAATTTTGTCAAGGTGAAAAGGGTACACTAATGGTGCAAGAATAAGTATAATATAAACTCAACATGGACTTTAATGTTTGATACTAACATGTTTTGTATTTGTTATCTTACTCACTCTTAATACCTTGCTTGTTAAATGGTTAATCTACATTTGTGTTGTACAACCCTTGGTACAACAAATACTTGACACTTTCATAGCCTACTGTATGGCATAACCGACACTTGTGCTATGAAAAGAACTTGATTTGTTGTTAACATAAGTTATCACCATGAATATTGACCACATTTACAAGTATTAGCATTACTCAAATAAGATAATTAATATAATCATGTTAATAATTTATAATCCGATTAGAACCTCCTTTGTATGTGGTTTCCAGTTGAGTAATAAAAAGAATTTATACTATACTTATTTGAAATACCATTAATGAATCCTCTAACCTTGACAATTGTTTTATCCTTGTTAAATCCTTACATCAATATCACATCTCAAAAGTTCTCTTCAATTCCTTTTCATTTGTTGTTTATAATTTTATATAGTTCACCTCCTTGTGGTTCGACCCCAGTCTTGTCGAGTTATTTTTTACTTCGACACTCCTGCACTTGGGATAAAACATCAATCTTTTGATCGTGTCACATGTCGCCACCATTTCTCCAACCTCAAAATCTTCCAGCACTATTCCTGAGCTCTAACAACTTCTCCAAATTATTTTTGACTTTCAGAAGGTCCATTTTGAAATTTTTTAAATTATTGTTAGAAATTTGAATTTTTGGTGTTTTGTAACCATGTGTAATTTTTAGATGTGCAAGTAATATATAGTAAAAAGGAGAATGTGTATGTATTGCATTTTTTTCATTACTTAATTTCATTTTGTGATAGAAAAGATAAAAAGAAAAAAAATTGCAAATGTTTTGATTGCAAAAATACAAAATTCATGTTTTTGCTTATATATATATATACACACACATGTGTTTTAGCCAATTATTTACAAAATATATATTTGCATGCATTTTGGATTTAATAACCAATTTACTGAATCCATAAGAATTTGGTAAATATTTCAATAACCTTTAAAATTTTAATTCATGAGAATTAATGATCAATATTGTGGTATAAACATTGAACCTACAAGTAGACTGATATTTAAATATTATAAATTGACTAGAAATTCTCAGAATTATTCTGAATATTCATTAATTTTAATTGAAAGTATTTTTAACCATAACACACAAATTGTGAAAAATCCTTCTGCCTTTTAAGATACATGAACCCTGTCAATGCACCTATATAGATACTTTTTATAAGAATTCATTTGGGCACACAAATAAATCCTCATCCTAAAACATAGACAGGTCACTAGTTATGAACTCATCAAAACCTTTAAACCATATTCAAACCACACAATGCAACTTATCTAAAGTAGGGTGTGCAAGAAGCGTTAATATCTACCTTAGCCACAACCAGTATATCCGGGTTTCCTAGTGATCCTGAACCAAACTACTAGGTGGTGACTCTAAAACCCTGACGACGCGCGTCCATGTGCAACAAAGGATGTGTTAGATTTTATAGTAATGGACAATCATAATACATAGACTTAGTTGTGGCTTTCCCTTTAGTTAATAACAATAGGAAAATAGGTTTTGATCCCACTTCATGGCTACACTTGATAAGATTAAGATTTATTGTTTCTATGATCTTGGGACGATATATATCTCATATTATATGCACTATAACACTTAACAATTTTACTGACAAAGTTTTTCCATCGGCATGAGATTACCATTCCGTCAGTGAAAATTTTACAGACTAATTCACCAACGAAAAGCGTCCGTTGGTATAATGTTCATCGGTAATTCCATTATTTGTCGCTAATTCTGTCCAAAAAAAAATAAATTAAAAACTGATGGCTTTACAGACATAAAATGCATGCCAAAAAAAACATTCCCGTTGGAAATATACCGACAGAATTATTATGTCGGTATATTTCCATCGGTGATAGTGGCATATGCAGTAATTTTTTCCCAACTCTTTGGAATATACCGACGGATTGATTTCTTATGTATTCCCATCAGATTGTGGCATATGCAGTAAAAACATTTCCAACTCTCTGTAAAATACCAATGGATTTATTCCATCTGTAATTCCGTCCGTGATAATTAAAAATATTTTAAAACATAAAATTGTACAGAATAATTAATATAAAATTATATAGAATATTAAAAAAATAAAATAATTAAACAAATAAAATTGTACAGAATAATTAATATAAAATTGTATAGAATAATAAAAAAAAAATAATTAAACAAATAAAATTGTATAAAATTGAAATATGTAAAAATAAAATTGAATAATATAAAATCCAAATATTCATTATAATTTTATTTGTACAAATAAAAATTAAACTAGAACAATGGCGGTGTTGGAGGAGGAGGAGGAGGAGGAGGCTGGTCATTCCCGGGATCATACGGTCAAAAAGGGGGCGCAGACGTACCACCCATCTATGATCTCATTTCCATGACCATTTGGCGGAGTTGTTCATAATCCGTTGAGAGTCACTCATATTTTTCAGTGAGATGAGTTGTGTGTTGTTGCAAGGCCACAAACTCCTGAGACTGGGTACTCGATATCGATTGAGAGCTCCCAACGATTGAGACACTACGGGCTGCCTGTAAGTTCTCGGTCATAGTGTTGGAGAGTCCGTACACCTTATTTCTATCAGGTTCACCAGACAATCCTGCCTCCATCCATAAATCCGCATCAAAATCTGGGTGGGTTAAAGGATCATCCTTGTATCTCTCCCTCAACCGACTATTATGTCTCCTGAAAATTAAAAAAGAAATCATCAATTTCAATTCAAGAAAATAATAAATTATGAAAGAAAATGGTTAAATGAACATACCACAAAGTGTTGAGTGTAGTTGTCGATGAACTATTGCACCCCCTTTTGGCGGTATTCACTCCGCACGTGCGTCTCTATAAAAAGCTCCATTGGGCTCAGCTCACGTCCAAGAAACGTAGCCTGTAAGAAAAATAATGTTGCAAGTTAAATATATTTATAAATAACAACAAATTAATTAAATATAGATGTCATTAAAATTAATCTTACTATCCACTTCACATGTGCAATGAACAAAACGAAGCCGCTAGTATGAGTGGTAACCGAACCATTTATTTGTCAGTTCCGGTTCTTGGCACCGGACTGTGAGTGTCGTGTGAACCGCTTAGACGTCACGTCTTGGATATATTGTGCCCATATATCCTCTGGATCTATGGCGGCCTCAAATCCCTACGAACCACCATGTCATTCCAGCCTGGTAGAACATTATCTCTGGCGTAGTTTTTTGCTTTTTTCTATGCTTCATACCAAAAGTCACGCAACCTATATCCATGAATGAATTTTATGTGTTAATGACAAATTAGATTTTAATATATAAATTTTTTAAAAAAAAATATCATATTGTTTTTTATGTTACCTAGTTGCAACATGATTCTTTTACACCCTCCTCGCAACATTGTCATTCGCATTATCCCACTCGAATTGTTTTATGTATAAATAATTTATTGAAAATAAATCAATAATTTCAATATAACATAAAAAATAGTTAAAATTTATTAAATATACTAACCTCAAATCTTGTAAACTATGAATCGGTATAAGGTTTCCAGTTAGGATGTCTATTTGCAACAAACATGGTTCTCAAATTTTTATTTTTTTTGGTATTTTTTTTTAAATAAAAATAAAAAGGAAACAGAAACAGAAAAATAATCACCAAAAAAATTGAAACTGTTACCATATTAACATATCGATGAGGCCACTTCTTTTGATAGGAATGAAAACTCCAGGACGATCAATTTATCAGATTGGGTAAGATTTTTCTGTTAGCTCAATTAATTGCAATTTCAAGTGTACAAATGCGGATCTGGTCGTGTGGACAAATAGACAGGCAAATTATATAGTGAAGATGACTTGTCTCGTGAGTGTAAATTTAACTTGTGAATCATTAAAAGGATTAGTCATTTTATTTCTGATTAAATCGACTACTAGCTACGTTAAACTGTAATTGACTAATTGTTACTATATATATTTATCTTCTCATAAAAAGAAATATAGTCTTCTTACTTTAAAAATAAAAATAAAACAATACCCAGTTCTGATGGCTGAATTTGAAATAAACTAGCTATTTAATATATATGTGCTATGTCAAAAGTCAGATATTCTTTTTCCTACAAAAAAAAAATTATATGTTCAAGCTTTTATGACGTCTTTTTATACATAAAAAAATTCTAAGTGTAAATCGAAAAACTTATGCATACAAGTAATCAAATAAATCAAGAGCTATGTGTTTTAATAAATAAAAGAGAAAAAGTCATTAACGATAAATGAAGACGAAAATGGAAAAATTGAGAGATATATATAGATCAATATATTTAATCTCATAACATGGGCTTTTGAACCGGTTTTTTAATGACTTTATTTATCAAAATTAAATTTTTATTTAATTAAACGATAATAGCAATAGAAAACACCATATGAACCTTGATAAACTCATTCATGGCCTCAGAAAACCTAAATAATCATTCCAAAACCCGAAATCAACCTAAAATAAATAAAATTCTCAACTTATATTTGTTTTTTTAGGCACTTTCAAGGTAAAAACAACACTTAAGTTGAACTCCCTTCATCAAATGGAATCATTCGATTCAAAGATCGATCATTTTGGTGGCCGGAACCAGTGTCAAAGATATTTTTCTCTCTCTACTATTTAAATCTGGTGACTTTATCTCTCCATTCTCAAACTAGGGAATGAAAAATAAAGAAAATGATTTTTCGAACCAAAATTGATTTTTTTAAAAAAATTCAAAAATTGAAGGGAAATTATTCTTATAATTAGTAAAGAATGAGGACTAAGTTGAACATTTTAAAAACATTCAAAAACACTACTCGCCTTCTCTATGTGTTTTATTCTATTACTTTGTCTTTTAATTTTTTCATTCCTTAACAATTTTAGCTAAATTAACCTCCAAATAGGTTCTTAAAGAGAGAATTTAAAAAAAAACAAAAAAAATCATGGGTGTCATGACTTGCACAAGATCGAATGATGGATCTGCCTCCTGAAATGAAAGAGTTTTGGGTTTAATCATAAAATTATGATTTGAAATGTTCAGGAGTTGCCACCTAGTACTATGGTCACTAGAAAACTTAATGGTCTATTAGAATATGGGTAATGGGACTAGTAACCATACATGAGGAAGATACATCATACTTAGTACACCTAACCTATTGTAAGTTGTATTATTGATTGATTGTTTTTTTCCAAGTCTTGTTTCTATTCTATGGTCCATCTAACATTTAAGAAAGGTTGTTCTCAGGAAGGAGGTTCCTATCTTATTAAGTTAAAACCTAACAATTCTAAAGTTTATATTTTAAAAGTGTATTTATTTTTATTTTTATTTTTATATATTTAATACCTGGTGTTATAACCCAATTTTTGAATTCTGAAAAAAAAATCATAATAAATGAATAAATGAAAAATAAATTGAAATTTGGGTTAAGACAACATAAATTGAAACTTTGGGGACTTTAATTACTTTGGATTAGTTGAATTATTGAAATCAAGAGCTTAATTGAAGAATTAATACGTTTGGGGACTTAATTGAACTTGGAATTAGTTTAATTATTGAAATCAAGGGCTTAATTGAAAAAATATCAAAGTTTGGGGTTGATTCAGGTTAAAATTGCAAGAAATTAAAGTTCAAGGACCACTTTGTAAATGGCATTAAAATACAGGGGTCCAATTAGAATTTACCTAGGGGCTTGATTGCAGAACTTCAGTAACCAAACTGCAAATGGCCATTCCCATCCCAAAACAGCGTCGTTTCCAGACGAACTGCTCATCTCCCTCACGTCTCAGCTGCCTATGATTTCTCTCGCCCCCACAATGCAGGTTGTTACCGAGGCATGGACGTATGGAATTCTTTGCCTTTATAAAAGCCAGAAGAGGGAGGACTAAAAACGCAAACAGGGGACTAGAAAAAAGAGAGGGAAAAACCACAGTGAGAAGGAGAAAAACATAGAAGATAGACAGAAACAGAGAGCACTAGAAAGAAGGGGAGAGACCAGAGGAAAAACTGGTAAAAAAAAAAAGAGAGGAGAGAACACAAAAAAAGAGCAAGGGAGAAGAGAATAGAAACAAAACATAGAAAAAAGAACAACCTAGGGAGAGAGGAGACACAGACAAGGAAGAACTAACAGGGCAAACCAACACAGAAACAGGGAAGCAAAACAACCAAAAAAACAGAGAAAACACAAAGAGAGACTCGAGGAGCTAAACATAAAAGAACAAAAAGGAGAAGACAAAACGGAAGGGAAGCCAGACGCAGAGAGTGTAATCCTAGTTTTGATACGGGATAATAAATAAAAGACTTAAAGCATAAAAGAAATAAGCTTTTAAAGAAAGAAGAAAACAAAGGAAGAGAAGAATGGGGATTGGCGATATGCAAAATCTATAATATTTTTAATTAATCATCAAAACTCCTCTAACATTTAGAAAAGTAGGATATAAATATTAAAACCCTAACTAAAACAAGTGATTGGGTTGATGACTGACTAAATAAAATACCCAACAATAATTAAATCAAACCCAAAAAATAAAGTCAAATTAATAAATCTCAACTAAAAGTTCATATAAATTAAACTCATAAACAGAAGCTAAAGCCCAATCTCTCAATGGTTTGGGCTATCCTCCATTGTCTATGATCATACACATGCGTAAATAATGTTTCGGGTTCGGTGTCCCCACCAATTCTCATGGGGTTGGAAGAACTTGACCTTGTCAAGTATAGGTCAAGGTGACTCCGATAACACTCTCAAAGATAAGGATCAAGTTGTTGTGATGTCTCTCTGATAATCCAAGTATAGCCTGAATTTGGTCGTCGAGCCTATATACTGGGATTTTTTAAGTTCATCATCCCTGGTAAAAACAACTTGTGCATTCAAAGTAGCATTAATATGTTCCTTTTATGCCAAAGATATGGATAATGAGGTAGGGGTATCAAAAGAAGCATCAGGGATATGTTGTGTTTTATAAATAATGAGGTCCTTTATGTTAAAAGTAAAGCTAATATCAAAGTTTGGTGGCAATTTCATGATATAAATATTTGATTCAATCATTTGCAACACTTTAAATGGTCTAGCACTGCTTACTTGTAATTTATGATTGGTTTCCAAAGGACATCGTTCAGGTCTAATTTGTATCATGAAATAATCTCCAACATTAAATGCATCATGATACTTAAGTAAATCAGCTTGAAATTTGTATTGTTCATTAGTTGCTTGAATTTGTTTCATGATCTCAACATGGAAACTATAAACTATACATGCTAACGACTCAATTAACCTAGACATCCTATCGTGAGGAGATATGGGAAAGTGTTCTATAGGCTTCTTGAGTTTGTAAGTATGAACACTAAATGATTAGGGGTATAGAAGGAGACAAACATTGTTTGAAACCTGTGTAGATATGGTATGGACACAACCAAGTAAACTAGGATTATCTTCATCTTCCTCATCACATGCATGAGGTAAGGGGTTAGGAAGCTAAACATATGATGTGTTGGACACTAAGCATGTGGGGTGAGAAACCAAGTAGTTTCGGAGGACTAATATCATGAGACTCTTCTAAGACTATAATTATCTCTTTAGGTGATTCCATTAAAGAGTTTCTAAAACTTTCTCTACTATTAAAGCAGACATATCAGACTCTTTCTTAACCTCATTCTCAAGCTCACGTGGACTTCTTATGTTAAGTCCTTCTTCTTGCACATCCTCATCATCTAGGTCATTAAAATCTTCAAGATTAGGCTCATACACTTTAACACTACAATCTTCCTCTTTACCTATATCTTTACATTTTTGGATGACTAAGGGTTCAGAGGTGCAATCTAAGGAGATGTGATCAAAACCTAGACAATTAGTACACTTAACCCTTGAACTCACCGTAGACACTTCATTGACAACTCGTTTGCCCTTATCTTTCTTATAAAGTTAGGAGCTACTAGGATTAGGTCTATGGGGTGGAGCACCTAACAAAGAATCACTACTTTTGAATTGGGACCTAATAGGGATACCATAAAGGTCTTGACGATTCATCCACTGATTCTTCATAACTAACTTGTAGTCTTGAACTAAGGTACAAGCTTGGTCAAGGATAGATACACCTTGAAATACAACTTCTCTTCTAAGATCATCATTCAAGCCTTTACGGAATCTACACAAAGTCATGGCTTCGTTCTCTTTTATGGCACATCTCATCATGTAATCGTTAAATTGTGTTATATACTCATTGATAAACTTATTTCCTTGCCTTAGATTGTTCCATTAGTCTAAGAGTTTATTCCTATAAGACTGGGGTAAGTACTTCTCCTGAATTTTTGTCTTATTTTGATCCAATCAGTTATAGGAGGTTTACTTCTCATCTCTAAACAATCCTCAACATCTCTCGAATAAGTTTTGGCTTCACCAATGAGTATCATCTTAGCGAAGCTGACTTTCCTAATATTAGACAAGTTATGTCACTCAAAGATTTGATCCATATCACGAATCCACATATCAAATATCCAAGGGTCATGATGACCGTCAAAAGTAAGGGCTTCTATTTTGTTAGGACTCGTGACACAAAAGCATGCAACACTAACTTAGAAATGAAATTGAGATCACAAATGGTTCTTGCAAGTGAAATCACAATACAAAATAAAGTTAATCCCATATTTTTTATGTGAAGATTAATCAAGAACAAAATACACCAATAAATTTTAAGCATGCAATGCTAGACCTTTAACTGTAAATGATTAATAAAATACAATGTCACAAGTAAGAACTCATAATTATCAAATACAACAAGATACTAGATATCAATGATGAAAGAGGTTGATGAATAAAAATTAACAATTAAAAAAATGCAAAGTGAGAACTATTTTTTTATATGATTTCGTTTTTATTTTGGTTTTTTTAGGCACAAAAGTAGTATTAATGATAACTCTAAATGACAATTACAAAACCAAAAAAAGGTAAAATTCAATAAATCAAAAGATAGAGGAGCTGGAACTTGCTGCCGCTAACATGGCTAACAGGCTAACATAGACTGGATGATGTGATGGGGTGTGATGATGTGGAAGTAAAGGATGACATGGTGGATTGGTGATGTGTATGATTATGCTAACGTGGCTTCATGGTGCTGCAATAGCGGGTGACATGGCTGTGTTAATTAATTTTGCCTCAAATGTCTTCTGTGTTACAATTGCTGAGTTTCCTTCTTGTTGTTTGCTGGCAGCGAGGCATGAATGCTAATCTGTTGATACTGCTGTTTAGGCGTCGCAAGGGCTGAAGGACCAGATGTGGTGGCTGCGGCTGGAGGGTGCGATTTGGTAGTGGCTACGGCTAGTGCTACTGCTGGAAGGTGTGATTTAGCGGTGGCTGCGGCAGATGGTTTCTAACGCTGATTTGGGTTGCTGAAGACAAAGATCTGTTATGGCGGATTGCGAGACTGTGGAGATAGTAATTCAGTGTGGCTCTATAGGCTTTTTGTGGCGAGGAGTGGTGGCTGGATGTCCGATCTGCCGATGGTGGGGAGAGGATGAAATTGGTTGATGTGCCGGCGCTGACGAAGATCTACTGCTGCTGGTGTGGGAGACCTAATGTGGTTGCGGGTTGTTGACTATAGTAAATTGACGTGTACCTATGGATTGATGTGGTGGTATTGGCTATGATCAGTGTTTTCTAGATTGCTGCGTTTTGATGATGAACAATGAACAATGAACAATGTTTTTTTTTATCGGGAAAATAAGACTTTTTTAAAAAAAGATCAAACCGGATCTAGGTTAGGGTTAAGCATAAACATGTAGATCATTTAATTATAAGAACAATTAAAAGCCAGGTTCTCATACCAAATTTGATGCAGGACAATAAACAAAATACTTAAAGCATAAAAGAAATAACCTTTTAGAGAAAGAAGAAAGCAAATGAAAAGAAGAATACGGATCGGAAATATGCAAAATCTGCAATATTTTTAATTAATCATCAAAACTCCTCTAACATTTAGAAAAGTAGGATATAAATACTAAAACACTAACTGGAACAAGTGATTGGGCTTATGACCGACTAAATAAAATACCCAATAATAATTAAATCAAACTGAACAAATAAAGCCAAATTAATAAACCTCAACTAAAAGTTCATATAAATTAAACCCAAAAACATAAGCTAAAGCCCAATCTCTCAATGGTTTGGGCTATCCTCCATCGTCTATGATCATACACGTGTGTAAATAATATTTCGGGTTCGGTGTCCCCACCAAGTTTCTTCCTAGAATTCTAACGACGAGCTTAGGAAAGGCTTCGCTTAGAAACACCAACACAGGTAAGTGCTTTTCATATTCCCCCGCTTTACAATTTCAGTTCACTTACACTATGCACTTTGAATTTTAATTATTCTCCCACTGTTCATGCATGCATGATTTAGTTCACGGGTGCCTCCTGCTGACCAGCCAGGTCACTGGCCTGGGCTAATGACCGAGCTGGGCCGCTGGCTCTAGACCCAACTTCAAAAAAAATATAAAAAATATGTATGCTTTGATTTCAATTTCTTTTATTTGTTTATTTATTGAAGTCAGAGTCAGGAATACCATATATTTTTTTGGCTATGTAATACTTACCAACACCAGAGTTGAAAGTATCCGTAGTTGAACATTCACTGATGTTAGAGTCAGTAATATTACAAGTAGACCATCATAACATAAACCATCAAACTCTTAGCAATTTAAGATAAAATTAGCAATGCAGCTTATCTCAGGTAGGATGCTTAAGGGGTGATAATATATTCCTTTTTGCGTAACTAGTTTCGTACCATAGAATCTCTGTTGACTAGTTAGGGTTCCTAGTGAATATAATACTATGTGATGAATCTTTAAACAAGACCTTTTCCCCCAAGAATAAGATGTCAAAAATTGTTTTTTTGATAAATTTGAAATTTTTAAAGGTCACCGCGATGTCGGTGCGACACCTAAGAATATACTTTACAGTGTTATTTTATACCTCAAGTTATTACCTATTTTTGAACCTCACATAAATATACAAAAAAATACAAAATACAAAAAAGTTTTCGATTTGAAGGAACATGAAGAATGTCTAGAAAATTTTCAAAGATTAGTTGAGGAGAATCAAAATACCTAATTACAAGAAAATTTTGTTTTTGAAGTCAATTTAAGCTTCGATTTGAAGAAATTAAAGTCTGAAAGTCAAATTGAAATTTTAAAGAATTAATTTGGTCAATCAGGGACTTAATTGCATAAATATTGAAGTTTGATAAGCAATTAAAGACTTGATTGAAGAAATACAAAACCAAGAACCAAACTAAAAAAGGCACGTGATTGCAGGGGTCAAAATTAATCAAATCCGAGCCCAGATTGAAGAAATTGAATGTTTGATAGTCGATTGAGGGTTAATTTGCATAAATTAGGAACCAAAGATCTAATTGAAAAAGAAGCTAAACTTTGGGGTTGACAATTGAGTTTGACAGGAGTGAAATTGCATAAAAATTAAAAGTTGAGAGACAATTGTCGTCGGGTGTGCGGGCCACGACATCATTTGGCGACGGTAGAGGCTCTTTGTCGTGCCTCCTGATGAGGTGTGGTGTTGGAAAAGGTTTTTGGATTTAATCATAAAATTATGATCAACGTTCAGGAGTCGCCACCTAGTATTATGGTCTCTGGGAACCTATGGTCTGACAGAGTTTGGGTTAGGGACCTGTTGTGCAAAGGGAACACGCATCATCCCCAGTGCACCCTACCTAAGATAGGCTGCATTGTTGTTTGATTGTTTTTCTAGGTCGGGTTTCTATTCATTGGTCTTTTTTAAGGTTCAAGACAGATCTCTCTTCATGAAGGAGTCTCTACCTTATCGTGTTAAATCCTAACCGTTCTAAAGTCTGAATTTTAGCATTGCATTTATTTGCACCTTGTATCTTTAATATCTGAGGGTGTACTTTATCGTATAATTTTACACCCCACAAATATTAAAGTCTACATCTAGACCCTAAAAAACGATTGGAAAAAGGTTTTTGATATTTTGGCCAAGCCCTAATGGATGATCATAAACTGGTTATGATATCCATTTTTTTTATTTTAAAAAAATGAGAAAGATGCATTTTTTTACTGAAAATATGCATTGAAATTTTTTAGGATTTGGCCATGTGTATGAAAACAATTTTTTTTAAAAAAGGGAAATTAATTTAAAAGTTTTTTAAAATTAAAAAAAATGTTTTGAATTTTTTTTAAAATATTTCGGAGAAAACTGGGTATTTTAATATTGGATTTGTATTTTACAGTGTAAATATACAACCCGATATTATGGAAAATTGGTAGAAAAATATTTGAGAAAATCACAATTTTTTAAAAGGATTTTTCTGAAATTTTTTGTTTTTTTTAATTTTATATATAATATTATATATACATATATATTAATTAATTAAATATTATTAAAACATGTGGGCTGGGCCGGCTCAGATAACTGGACCAAGCACATACCCAGAAACAGGTGGGTTGATATCGGCCAAAAATAGTTGGGCCGAACTCGGCCCAACATATTCTTCTTCTTCTTTTCTTTAATTTCGGGGATGGGCTGGACCCGGCCTAGCCAACTGGGCTGGGCTAAGACAGGTCCAACCCAAAGTAACTTAGTCACTGGCACAGCCCAGTGACTAAGTTGCATGAAAGAGTGCAACGTGAATTATATCCCAATGACTAAGTTGCATGAAAGAGTGCAACGTGAATTATAATTCACGTTCCACTGTTTGCATGTAGTGGTAGCAGAGAAGGGAGGAAGAAGAAGAAGAGAGGAGGGAGGCTTACCTGGCGTTGAGGGAGTTGGCGGCCTGACCGGGGGCGCTCGGTGCGACTGGAGGTGGTAAGGCTGGCGGCTAGCTCTTGTTGTAGCTGGAAGAAGAAGAAGCAGAGGCTTGCAAAGGAGAGGGGAAGCTCGCGGTTGGAACTATTGGAGTGGGTGAGGAGAGAGTTGCTACCCTAGCTTTCGTTGGGAAGGACAAAAGCTTCTGGGCGAGGTGGTTGTTACTGCTGCTGCTGGGGTCGTGATGGCAGAAAAGAAGAGTTTTACAGAGGAGAGAGAGAAGTGGTGCAATCACCACGTGAGATGGTTTGATGGCTACTTGAGGTGAAGATGATGGTGAGAAGACAGGTGATGAGGGTGGTGGTGGCTGAAGGCCACAGCGGAGAGAGAAAGAAGAGAGAGAACCGGTTGCAGAAAAACTAGGTAGAGGAGGCTGGTTTTCGGCCAACTTTTCGTTCGACTTCCTTCCTCCTTAGACCCTAACATGCACCTATATTTATAGGCGGTGGAAAAGGGCAATCTTGTCTACACTGATAAAAAATTTCAACCCTTGATTCAGTTGGGAAGGATCCCAACCGTTGGTTTAAAGTAGACATGGTGCACTGTCAAATCTGCAGCTGCAGGTTGCCTGAGTTGGCATCTTTGGGGTGGTGCCACGTTCGTTTCTTTGCCAGTGAGCCGGTGAGGACCATACCCAAACATAGAGAGATGTCTGCTGATTTATTTCGTGCAAGTTTTGTAAAATTTGGTGAACGTTAGATAGATTAAATACAGTTGCAAAGTAGATAATCAGACCAGCTTTTCAAAAAGAAAAAAAAAATGAAGAAGATAATGAACAGTGCAGAACGAGGCGTCATCTGACCTCTCTCTCTCTCTTTTTTCTTTTCTCTATTTGTTTTTAAAAAATGAAATGGCATCGTTTCATGTTTGAATTAGGGAATTCTCTAAAGTTCAAAGTAGTCCTCCAGCTTTCAATTTTGTGCAATTGTACCCCTAATTGACGCTAAATTTTTTATTTAATGCAATTACACCCTTGTCGAACTTCAATTGGAACCCTAGATTTACGCGCCTTCTGCATATTGGTCCTTGGTCTTGGATTTATGCAATTTAACACCTAATTGACCATTAAACTTTCAATTGTCTTCAATTTAACCCCCGGTTTTTGTCAATTAGGCCCCTATAGTCCGGTGCCTTTTGCAGATTGGTCCTTGGCTGTGAATTTCTTCAATTTAACCCCTAATTGACCCCAAAACTTCAATTTTCTTTGCAATTAGGCCCCTAATTTCAATCAATTAACTTGGTAAAAATTAAATTTGGTCTCTTAGTCTCTTAAAATTCCAATCCTCTCAATTAAGCCCAAATTAGGCCCCCAAACTTAATTTTTCACCAATTAAGCCCCAAATAAAATTAATTTGACCCATTTAAAGTATAATTAAGTCCTTGCACTTAATTAAATCCTTCAATTGGACCCAAATTAATTCTTAAACATAATTAAAATTCAATTTGGCCTATGATTAAATCAAGTTGGCCTACTAAAAAATTAATTATGTCCTTGGACTTAAATTGTTTTATGCAAATTCATCCAATAATCATTTAATTTGACCTTGAATTTGCATTTTTCTTCATTTTTGAGCATGATGGGGTACAATTAGGCCTTGAATTTCTTCCAAAAATTGCAACTTGATTTTTCCCTATTTTTGTAGTCCTCCTTAATCTGCTTTCTCCATATTGCCAACCTTTATTTTATTTTTTTTATTTTTATTTTCAAAAAAAAGTGAATTTTAGGGAACAATCCAGAATTGGGTTATGACAACAATCATGGGTGTAATTAAAAGTAATTGAATAAAAGAAGACTAAATTGAAATTTATCAAAATCCCAAGTTAAAAACCCTAATTTTTAGGATTTAGCCTAAATGACACGTCGTTTGGCCAATAAAATTTGATCTTATATATTCAATTAACATTTATACCATAAATTTAACAATAACAATTAAAATTCAACCAACACAATAAAACATTATTGCAAAGTAGACAAAAAATTAGAAAAAAAATAAATAAAAGCTTTACGAATGAAAAATACTTACCTTAATGGCGTGCTTAATTTTAGAGTTTATTTATGTGTGATAAAAAAACAAAAAAAAATGAAAATACATTGTTAATAAACCGAAAAAAAGAAGAAAAATAAGAAGAAAATAATTCAAAAGATTCACCACATATACCTTTTAATCGTTTTGATAGTAAAAACCTTAAGTTCTACTACTTGAAACTACAACAGGAAAAAGGATTTGAGAGAGCAGAGGATTTGAGGAGGAAGAGTGAGGAGAGGATTGCAAAAATGAGAGGAAAAAAAAACTTCTGGCGTCCTCGTTGGGTTTGGATACCATGTTTTTACAGACAAAATATTCAATAATATTATTTTTAATTAATTTGTCGGTGATTTCCTTGGTAAAATCACCTTAAAATTTTCATTTTGCACTAAAATTCTCAAAAACCCTCCATGTTTTTGGCAGTTCGTCCGTGATTCCTTAGGTAAAAAAGTAAATAGTACATTAATTAACAAGGTATTAGAATTCACAATCCGTTAGTAATTTCCTCGGGAACCTAACACAATAATTTCCATCACCGACATGAGAAGGGAAACAATTCCCTTCACCTCTTGAATACACTGAAGGACACGATCCGTTGGTGTTTCCATTAGTGTTTTGAACGGTATTTCCCTTGGCGTTGTTGATTGTGAACAATGTTAGGGAGAAGGGGAACAGTTTCCTTCGCCTATAGAATACACTGACAATTTGTGTCCATCGATGTGCTACATAGTAAATAGTGCACTAGGGAGGGCAATAGTTCCCATCACCTCTGGAATACACAGACAATTTGTGTCTATCGGTGTTTCCATCGGTATGCTACAAAATGAACAATGCACTTGGGAGGGGAATATTTCCCTTTGCCTCTGGAATACACCGATGGATACAAACCGTTGGTGTTTCCATCGGTGACTGCACAATGAATGATGCCAAATTGTTTCTGTATTCCCCATCTATCCCTCCTGCAAATACTTAAATTAAAAGCTGCTTGCACAACATAATATCAGAAGTTCACATAACAATAATAAAATAAATACTTCTTTGTTAAGAATTAATCGATGTCCGCTAGAGCTCAGAACAACATTCAACTCCTCTGCGCCAACATCAACAAAAATATTATTGAAGACGTGAAAATTTTATTTTTTTTCCATGTAAATCGATGGAGTAAATCGATATAGATCAACAAACTCACTTACTTGAGAGACATCATCTATGACACTTAAGTCATCGTTCTCATCTTGAACAACCTCAACATGACCCCTGAGTTCGGTTTTCAATACGGATAACAAATCAACTATTGAACGATTCTTTCTAAAGGAAGGGGTGATTAATTCTTAGTCACCGATGGATGTTGAAAAATCTGGAGGGGTTTTTGAAATTTTTAGTGTGAAATGAAAATTTTAAAGTGAAGTTACTAAGGGAATCACCAAAGAAATAATTTAAAATAATAATATTTAATAGTTCATCGGTGATCCCCTTGGTAAAATGTAGTATAAAACCCAATGAGAGCACCAGAACTTCATTTTTTTCTCTCAATCTCACAATCACTCTCACTCTCTCAAATCCTCTCCTCAAAATTGTAATAAATGTAGTAGAAATTAAGTTTTTTTTCTCTCAACACGATTAACAGGTATGTTGATTAGTACTTAAAAATACATTTTTATCAAGGTTTTATATCATCATTTTGCACTTGAAGTATCAATAACTCCTTAACTAAAGCATGTTTTATAATAACATATCTAATAATATAAGATACCTTTAATTTATGGTAAATGTTCATCTTAAATGCGGGCCTATCACATAAATGAAAGAATTGATTGATGAGTTGAAATCTTGAAATCGAAAAGACAAAGAGATGTCCAAACTTAGAAAAGAGATGTTGGTGCAGTCCAAACTGGAACATTGTTCGGTAATCGGGTCATATCTGGAGCTGTAGATCTCGGATTTAGGTCTGTCTTACCTTTTGAAATAATGTGTGACGCTAGTGATTATGTCGTGGGTGCTGTCTTGGGACAAAGAAAAGATAAGAAACCCTATGTGATTTACTATGCAAGTAAAACTTTGAATAGTGCTCAAATTAATTACACCACCACTTGAAAAAGAATTACTTGCAATAGTATTTGCATGTGAAAAATTCAGGTCTTATCTTATTGGCTCACACTGTTGTTGTTTTTAGTGATCATGCAGCATTGAAATATCTTCTTTCTAAGAAAGATTTTAAGGATAGATTGGTTCGGTGGATTTTGTTACTTCAAGAATTTGATATCACAATAAAAAACAAGAAAGGCACCGGAAATGTTGTCGCAGATCACTTGTCAAGATTGACATCAGATTCGAGATATGACATCACACCAATCGATGACTACTTTCCTGACGAATCTTTATTTTCTGTCTCTAAAATGCCTTGGTATGCTAATATTGTTAATTTTCTTGTTTCAGGACAATTGCCGGCTCATTGGAGTACCCAAGACAAAAAAAAGTTCTTGAACGAAGTAAAGAACTTTTATTGGAATGACCCTTATTTATTCAAATATTGTCCTGATCAAATATTTCAAAGATGCATTCCTGACAATGAGGTAAGTAGTGTCATTAAATTTTGTCATTCTGAGGCATGTGGAGGTCATTTCTCATCAAGAAAGACCACTGCAAAAATCTTACAAAGTGGATTTTACTGGCCCACCATGTTCAAGGACTCACATGCATTCTGCAAGACTTGTGAAAATTGTCAAAAGTTGGGATCTATTTCAAAACGTCACATGATGCCCTTAAATCCTATTCTTGTCATTGAGATCTTTGACTTGTTGGGGTATAGATTTCATGGGTCCATTTCCTCCATCATTTGGTTTCTTGTACATATTAGTCGCAGTAAATTATGTTTCAAAATGGCTAGAGGCAATTCCAAGTCGAAACAATGACCACAAAACAGTGATAAAGTTCTTGAAAGAAAATATTTTGAGTCGATTTGGAATCTCTCGAGCCATGATAAGTGATGGTGGAACACATTTCTGCAACAAGCCATTTGAGTCTTTAATGAAGAAATATGGAATCACACACAAAGTTGCCACCCCTTATCATCCTCAGACAAACAAGTGGACAAGTAGAGCTTGCTAATAGGGAGATCAAACAAATCTTGGAGAAAACAGTGAACCCTAATAGGAAAAACTGGTCTTTAAGACTTAATGATGCACTTTGGGCTTATCGAACTACTTATAAAACATCATTAGGTATGTCACCTTATAAACTAGTCTATGGAAAACCTTGTCACTTGCCTGTGGAACTTGAACATAAAGCTTATTGGGCTATTAAAACTTTCAATTCAAACCTTGATAATGCTAGTCAGCTGTGTAAGTTACAAATAAATGAGTTTGAGGAAATAAGAAATGATGCTTATGAGAATTCAAAAATTCATAAAGCAAGAATCAAAGAATTTCATGACAAGAGAATCTTGAGGAAAACATTTGATGTTGGTCAAAAAGTTTTGCTTTATAATTCTCGACTCCATTTATTTCCTGGAAAGCTAAGATCAAGATGGAGCGGTCCTTTTATTGTGAAACATGTGTATCCATATGGGGTCTGTGATATCGAGAATCCAAATAATGACAATGTTTTCAAGGTAAATGGACATCGTTTGAAAGTTTACTTTGACAATTTTTCAGTTGAAAATGACTCTATTGAATTGAGTGATCCTGTATATAAAGAATGATTCTTTTTCTCACATTGTTTTGTGTTTTGTTTTGGTGTGAATTTTGTTTTGCTAGTCTCTCTCACCCCGGTTAAATGGCGGATAACGGTACTCCGTGATTTCAGTCGGTTCTTTCAGTTTCCCATAATAACTGATATCTGTATATATTTGTGCAATTCTTTGCTCTTTCTTGAATCTCTTCTCCAATTCTCATTTGAAAATGGACACCACTCTTGAAAAATTGAAAAAGTACTTTCCCGCTTTGCCTCAAAATGTGATTACAAAAATTTACCAAGTTAGGTGTGCAAGATTAAGGTTATTAATGAATCATGGAATTCTTGAAGATATTCACTGGATGATTGAAGCAAAGGTCCGATTATCAGGTGAGTCTTCTAATTCTTTTACTTCATACATGCTTGGGACAGGTAAAAACACTTTTGCAAAGAAACGTCGTGCAAAACAACTGAAAGTCTGTCACAGATGTGCCAGATGAACTTGTAATGCAACATGTCGTTCTTTAGGAATGGTATCTATAAATCATGAAGATAAAATACAATTCATTAAGGATGGCCTAAGTAAGGGGTCTTTAGATAATCTTCTATTAACCCTTGAGACGCATCCTAGTGGAGATGTGCATCGTGCTATTCATGATTTATAGCCACAATTCCATAAAGAACATGATCGACTTAGTCTTGGGAATCGACTATAAAAGACCTTGTTTGCCGGTTTTTAAGAAAGCTGGATGGGAAGCCTATCCCCGACCCATAGAGGGCGTTTAAGCCGTTCTTGGATGTAAAACTAAGGGAAGATGTGAGCCACAATCACAACTACCTGTACATACACATGCTTTTTCAAAATAAATAAATAGAGAGAGAGAGAGAGAGAGTGTGAGACTCCAGCTGACCTACATATAGGTGGTATGATTGCATCTTCAATTTCTCATCTACAAAATCTTCTCTTCCTTCCCTTCATTTATGCTCAACCCATACATTTAACAAATATAGAAGTGTGTAGAAATGGCAGGTTCCTCAAGTCATCATATTAGAAATATTTATGTTTTCGGTGGATCTAGTCCTGGGAAAGAAAAAGAGTTTTTAGAATCAGCAAATCATCTTGGTCAGGTATTAGCTAAGAGAAAGATTCATCTAGTGTATGGAGGAGGCAGCCTTGGGTTAATGAGGGGGTGTCAATAGTTGTATTTTTAGGAGGAAGTCAAGTTTTGGGGTCGTCCCCAAGGCTTTAGCAAAAGGGGACATCATTGGAAAAATAATTGGAGAGGAACTACAGGTCTCCACAATGTCTGATCGATTGAATGCAATGTTTAACCATGCTGACGCCTTCATTGCCTTACCAGGTGGTCTGGGCACATTGGAAGAGATCTTTCATATTGGGCCCAGCTGCACATTCACCATAAACCTATAGGTCTATTAAGTGTTAATGGTTTTTATGACAATTTGTTGTCTTTTCTTGATCAAGCTGTGGAACAATAATTTCTAACATCTTCGGCACGACAAATCATAATCTCTTTTGCTACTCTTTGAACAATTGATTGACCAACTACAATCTTTCATCCCCGTAATTGATCCCTCAATGAGTCGCATAAATTGGTCAACTAAGGAAAGCCGTAAAAAGCTTAGATTGGATTTGAGCCTTCGTTTGTGAAACCTTATGTCTTTTGGTTTTATTAATAACATATTATTTTGTGTTGTTATTTCTTATATTTGTGTAAATGTGTTTCAGGTTTGTCAGTGTTCGTTGCTTCAGGTGATGTCTTCTATACTCTATCTTTCTACGTTATGACATTGAGGACAATGTCTCGTTCTGGTTGGGGGGAGAGGGTAGTAGTTGACATTAAAAAAAAACTAACTTACTAACTTTTTTTTTTGCTATTATTAAAACCATTTGACAAAACTGTTATTAGGATGACGAGTAAGGAGGAATTTTATTGACTCTTGAGACGCATCTTAGTAAATAGTCTTATCAAGGTCTATCATAATACTTCTTGAAATATTCGGAGTTTACAAACTCTCGCATTGTTTTCACTTGATTCTGCTCATATACTCATTTAACAAATATTCTTAAACCTTCATTTACACACACACACTTTAACATTTAACAAATATTCGTTTACAAATATTCGCATTGTGGGTTGCATATTGGATTATTACATTATTTATGTTTTTTTGTTAAAGGTAACAACTAAGGGAAAGGGTTAGTAAATAATTTAAAAAAAAAAACAAGAAGAAGAAGATAATAATCCCAACCCAAGGACGTTAACCTTAAACATTAGAACAAAATATTATTTTCTTCCAATAAAATGTTAGCGTGAGCCATTAGAAGTTACAAGGAAATAAAACACCAGTTGTATCAACTTCCTAGTTGCAGTTGTATATATCGACTCCCTAGTTTTCAGGGCTTCAATCTAGGAGAGGCAGTTTATGTAAAAGTAGATTAGTTAAAACACATCTCTAAACTCCTTCCCCTGTATCTCTATATATAGACCGTGAGTCAATTAATAAAGCAAGTTAGTCTGCTTCTCCGAGAAAATCTGACATGGTATCGGAGCATAGTCTAGGGATTTCTATAACCTAAACAGAGAATTAACCCAACGACTTCGACTTCATGGCTGAATATTCCACTGAATTGATTCAGCCACAAAATCCCATAACGAGACTCCATGCTTGACAACTTCACGACCAAGATGACGGAGGCTTTGACAAAAGCCCGGCTACCTCACAACCAATTATCAATGACTCTTCAAAGACTGCATAGGCATTAAGTTGGATGGATCCAACTATGCTTTATGGTCCCAGTGGTAGAGATGAACATCTCGGCCAAAGACAAACTGGGGTATATTAACGGAGACTTACCTCAACCCTCGAAACAGACCCAACATTCCGTAAATGGCGCACCGAAAACTCCGTGGTGAAAGGGTGGTTGATTAATTCAATGGACCAATCACTTGTTGCAAACTTCATCCGCTTCCCAACGGCAAAACAGGTGTGGGACGCCATTGCAACTACGTATTTTGATGGAACCGACACATCACAGGTTTATGAACTTCGACGCAGGGTAACTCGGATGCGGCGAGAGGGAGGATCAATCGAAAAATATTACAATGATTTACAAGGAATATGGCGGGAGATAGACTTTCGACGCCCCAATCCCATGGAATGTGCAACAGACATTCAAAAATATAACTCTCTGATACAGGAGGAAAGAGTTTATATTTTCTTGGACGGACTGGATGATCGACTTGACAACATTCGTAGTGACATTCTCCAACTGAAACCGTTTCCTACAATTGAGCAGGCCTATGCTCACGTCAGAAGAGAGGATACTCGACGGGCGGTGATGACAGCGAGGGGCGAGAGACCACAACCAGCGGTGCTGTTATGGCCATCAAAGGCTCAAGGTTTGGCCAACCACCAACGCTGGTAATGGGAAAGCATCACCTATCCTCTAAACCGAAGGGTCCTTTTGATGGAGGGAAATGTACACACTGTGGAAACACCAAACACACTCGTGAGACATGCTTCAAGTTGCATGGGTACCCTGAATGGTGGCATGAACTACAAGCTAGGAGGAAAAAAGGTAACACTTTACCCGATGAAGGCACGGAGTAGCACGCAACAGTCACGGAGAACCTCAACTCTCACTCATCCCTATGGCGAGACTCCTCCACTTCTAAAGCAACAGTAACTATGGACAAAGTTTCTATAGTTCTAGCCATCGGGATGAAAGTGAGTGGATTATTGACTCGGGGCTACGGACCATATGACATTTGATCTGCGGACTTCTCACACACAACTCAACCACGAGAGGACTTGTATTGCAAATGCAAATGGAGTCGCGTACCCGATCACGGGAGCTGGAACCGTGTCACTATCACCCTCACTCACTTTGTCCCACACTCTTCTTGTTCCTTCATTATCAAACAAATTAATGTCTCGTGAGCCAAGTAACCGAAGAACTCAATTGTGTGGTATTGATATACTCTAATGTTTGTTTTCTTCAGGATGTTCTCAGCAAGGAGATTATTGGGCGTGGTACTAAGAGAGGGGGGTTATACTACCTAGATGATTTCAACCATGGGAAAGCAAATCACGTACACCATCAACTCAGTAGCAAGGAACGAGAAATATGGTTATGGCATCGTCGTCTTGGACACCCATCATTCGGATATCTAAGACACCTATTTTCGAACTTATTTTTACAATCAAAAGATGTTGATTTTAATTGTAAGACCTGTATTCTGGCTAAGAGCCACAGAAACTCTTACCATGCAAGTTTGAATAAAAGCAGTATTCCGTTTGCTCTTATACACTCTGATGTCTGGGGACCTTCCCCACGAACAACTGAATCGGTTATCGTTGGTTTGTTATATTTGTCGATGACTCCACCCGAATGACTTGGCTTTACCTGATGAAGACAAAGGAGGAGGTGTTCCCAATATTCCAAGCATTCCACACCATGATTCAGAATCAATTTTCAGCTAAAATACAAGTGCTTCGGTCAGATAATGGAGGGGAGTTTGTCAACCAACGATTCAAAGCATTCTTCCAGCAACAAGGTCTCCTCCATGAAACCTCATGTGCCCAGACTCCTCAACAGAACGGTGTTGCTGAACGAAAGAATCGCCACATCTTGGAAACAGCTCGTGCCCTTCTTCTCGGCACAAATGTCCCAACTCACCACTGGGATGATGCAGTAAGTGCTGCGGTATACTTACTCAACAGAATGCCCTCTAAGGTCCTGCACTTCAAAACTCCCCTGCAAGTGCTCTCCTCTCATGTTGCACTACCCACAGTATTGCTGCTCCCACCACGTGTGTTTGGTGTGTGGTTTTGTTCATCTCCATAAGAACCAACGCTCCAAACTTGATCCATGTCTTTGTTAAATGTCCTTTCTCGGGTTATGGACCAACTAAGAAGGGCTACAAATGCTTTGATCCCATTAACAAGAGACTCTATATCACCATGGATGCTACCTTTATTGAGTCTGAACATTTCTATTCTCCTACGGTCCCCAATTCAGCTCTTCAGGGGGAGTGTAAAAGGGAAGAACTGAATGAATTGAATTGGTACTTAACAGCTCCAGCCACTGTTAGCACCACTGATAATTCAACAAATCCTGCAGCTACATCCATTGGTGACAGTCCAGCACAAGCTGGAGAAAGAGAACTTGAGGAGGCTGAAAATGACGTTGAAGGAATACATGAAAACCAACGTATGGAGACTGAAAATGATGTTGAGGGAATACATGAAAACCGACTTAATGGAGAGCTTGTGAATCAAGAAAGCCAACCAACCCCTCTCTCTGCAGTACCTGAATCTCCTACTGAGAACAACCTTGAGGTAAGCTCTTCCACTGTTCCCCCATATACTTCTGACTTGAATACTCCCGTAGAGTATGTGTTACCTTTCAGACACAACAGAGGAAAGCCACCAAACAGGTACTCCCCTGATACCGAAGAAAGGCGATCCAAATTCCCCATCGCCAATTATGTAAGCACACAGCACCTACCTGATCCAATTCAGAGTTTCATAGAGGTATTATCCTCTTGTCATACTCCAGATAATATAGCGGATGCCTTGGCCGACCCTAAATGGGCACAAGCCATACAAGAAGAGATGGAAGCCCTACAGAAAAATAATACATGGAATCTGATACCGCAACCTGAAGGAAAAAAAACGGTAGGGTGCAAATGGGTGTTCTCAATTAAATACAAGGCAGATGGATCAATTGACCGGTACAAAGCAAGGCTAGTAGCGAAAGGATTCACACAGACATACGGTATAGATTATGTTGAGACCTTCTCACCAGTTGCTAAATTAAATACTGTTAGAGTTTTACTATCCCTTGCAGCAAATCTAGACTGGCCGTTACTCCAACTTGATGTAAAGAATGCCTTCCTCCATGGTGACCTTGAAGAAGAAGTTTATATGGATATCCCACCAGGCTTTACATCATCTTCAGGAACTGGAGTTGTATGCAAGTTGGAGCGAGCTCTATATGGATTAAAACAATCTCCTCGAGCATGGTTTGGGAGATTTAGCTCAGCCATGAGAAGGTATGGGTTTGTTCAAAGCAATGCAGACCACACCCTCTTCCTGAAGCATCGACAAAAGAGGTTGACAGCCTTAATCGTCTATGTAGATGATATGATTATCACCGGGGATGACACTGAAGAAATGTCAAAATTACAAGAGCAATTGTCAGCCGAATTTGAGATGAAGAATCTGGGTGGACTTAAATATTTCTTGGGAATAGAGGTGGCAAGGTCACAGAAGGGTATATTCTTGTCCCAAAGAAAGTATGTGCTAGATCTACTGTCTGAGGTGGGGTTATTAGAGTGCAAACCAGCAGATACTCCCATTATTCAAAATCACAGACTCACTGAACACACAGACCAAGTACCAACGGATAAAGGACGATACCAAAGGCTGGTGGGAAAACTTATTTACTTGTCACACACTCGTCCTGATATTGCTTATGCCGTAAGTGTTGTGAGCCAATTTATGCATAATCCAAGCGAAGAACATATGAACGCGGTGATTCGAATACTTCGTTACTTGAAATCCTCACCAGGAAAGGGTCTAATGTTCTCTAAAAACAACTGCTTGGATGTTGAAGGATACACAGATGCAGATTGGGCAGGGAGTATTCTAGATAGAAAATCCACGTCAGGGTACTTTACATTTGTGGGAGGAAACTTAGTTACATGGAGAAGTAAAAAGCAAAAGGTGGTGGCTCGGTCAAGTGCTGAAGCCGAATTTAGGGGGATGGCAAAAGGGCTTTGTGAATTACTATGGCTTAGAAGGTTACTAATGGAAATAGGCTACGGTCCTAACATGGAGATGAACTTGTTTTGTGACAATAAAGCTGCAATCAATATCTCACAAAATCCTATTCACGATGATCGAACAAAACACGTGGAGATAGACAGACATTTTATTAAGCAAAACCTTGAAGAAAAGATCATCCGGTTCGTTTTTGTCAAATCAGAAAATCAACTAGCAGATATATTGACAAAGGCAGTTTCCAGTAGAATTTTTCATGACTCACTTGACAAGTTGGGCATTAAAGATATTTATGCACCAACTTGAGGGGGAGTGTTAGCGTGAGCCATTAGAAGTTACAAGGAAATAAAACACCAGTTGTATCAACTTCCTAGTTGCGCTTGTATATATCGACTCCCTAGTTTTCGGGCTTCAATCTAGGAGAGGTGTTATGTAAAAGTAGATTAGTTAAAACACATCTCTAAACTCCTTCCCCGTATCTCTATATATAGACCGTGAGTCAATTAATAAAGCAAGTTAGTCTGCTTCTCCAGAAAATCTGACATAAAAGCCCCATCATCTATGTTTTCATACATTGAACACATAAAAAGGAAGGTTTATTAATATCTTATTTAAGAGGTATTGAGCAGATATACAAACCTAATGAGAGTTTGTTTATCTGGATAGATTAATGGAAGTTGAATGATGAATGCCTTGCTTTGTGGAATTTGTAAATTGTTTTTCTATTTTAACACTTTGATTACTAGGGACTAGTAATAAGCTGGTTGAGGGGTGTGATTAATACTTAAAAATGCATTTTTATCAAGGTTTTATATCATCATTTTGCACTTGAAGTATCAATAACTCCTTAACTAAAGCATGTTTTATAATAACATATCTAATAATATAAGATACCTTTAATTTATGGTAAATTTTCATCTTAAATGCAAGCCTATCACATAAATGAAAGAATTGATTGATGAGTTGAAGTACTGAAATTGAAAAGACAAAGAGATGGCCAAACTTAGAAAAGAGATGTTGGTGCCGTCCAAACTGGAACACTGTTCGGTAATCGGGGCATATTTGGAGTTGTAGATCTTGGATTTAGGTCTGTCTTATATGGATGGAAAGCTAAGACATAGGCCTACAACTTTCATAGGAGTCCAAGATTTAAAAAGGTCGTTTTCAAGTCCAAATTGTAGCAACAATGAAGAAGTCCGAATCTGTCCTGCAGCCCAGACACTATTCAATGTTTAGCCCATATCTCGAGTTCTAGGAATCCAAATGATCTCAAAATTTTACCCTTGAAAGCTGAGACAATTTCCTAGAACTTTCATGATTTAAGTCTGTTCAAATTATGACATTATCAATGACGTTTTTGGCAGACAAGAAGATAAGAATTGTCACCAAGTCAAGATGTGGCCACTCACTCATCAATTAGTCAACAAATCAATAGTTCCGAATTTTGGCCTATAAAAGGAGGCATTTGACATGTATTTAGGCATCTTGGTGTTCAGATCAAGATCATGCTCTTGCTCTATCTTTTGTAATACTTAAGTTTTGTTATATTAATCTCTTGTTTATACCTTTCATTTCCTTTTCTTTACTTAGTTAACTTCTTTCTCATTTATGTTCTTATCTTGTTTATTTATGTTTCTTTCTTTCATTATGTTTAGCTAAGTTAATTATGTCAAGGTGAAAAGGGTACACTAATGGTGTAAGAATAAGTATAATATAAACTTAACATGGACCTTAATGTTGGATACTAACATGCTTATATGTGTTATCTTGTTCCCTTTTAATACTTTGCTTGTTAAATGGTTAATTTAGATTTATGTTGTATAACACTTGGTACAACAAATACTTGGCACTTTCATAGCCCATACTGTATGGTATAACCGACACTTGAGCTATGAAAGGAACTTGATTTGTTGTTAACATAAGTTATAATCATGAATGCCTGACAACATTTACAAGTATTACCATTATTCGAATAAGATAACTAATGTAATTATGTTAACAATTTATAATATGATTGGAACCTCCTTTGTGTGTGGTTTCCAATTGAATAAAAAGAGTTTATACTATACTTGTTTGAAATACCATTAGTGGATCCTCTAACCTTGACATTTGTTGTTATCATTGTTTAATCCTTACGTTAATCTTCCATCTCAAAGTTCTCATCAACTTCTTCTTCTTCATCATCTTTATTATTATCATTATTAATAGTATTATTGGTATTATTAATACCACTACTACTACTACTACTACTACTACTACTATTACTATTACTATTACTATTATTATTATTACTACTACTACTAGTATTATTATTGTTATTGTTATTGTTATTGTTATTGTTATTATTGTTACTATTGTTGTTGTATTATTGTTGTTTATAATTTATACAATTAACCTCCCTATGGTTCGGCCCCGGTCTTGCCGGGTTATTTATTACTTCGACACTCCTGCACTTGGGAGAAGACATCAATCTTTTGGTCGTGTCACATATGTGGTGAATCTTTTGACATATTTTCTTATTATTTTTCTTCTTTTGTTCAGTTGATTAATAATGTATTTTTTTTTGTATCACACGTATATAAACTCTGAAAGTAAGGATGCCATTAAGGTAAGATTTTTTCATTCCTAAAGCCTATATTTGTTTTTGTATTAATTTGTTTTGTCTACATTGCAATAATATTTTATTGTTTTGTTGAATTTTAATTGTTATTGTCAAATTTGTAGTATAAATGTCAATTGAATATATAGGATTAAATTTAATTACAAAAAATTCTTTTCAATTTAGGATTAAAAATATTATCACTTTGAAAATGAGATGAAATTGAATAATCTAAAATTGTTGGTAGAAATAAAATAAAATCAACTAGTTTGTAGCATATATGTTGTACATTTGCAGGATTGAAAATTCTGGGTTGTTTCTAGTATAGGGGAGGTGCTATGATTTTTTAAAAAAATCCAAATTGATTATGCAAATATTCATCAAATTTGTGTAGATGCAGAGGGAAAAATCAACTACACGTTATAAGCACATGATCGCAACTAGTTCTTCTAACAGCGATGATGATAACAATGTGTCATTAGGTGCCAACCAAGAAGAGGCACCTGCATCGACTTACGACGCTGCCTCTTCGAGTGCGGTTCCACAATGTAGAGGCAGTGTCCTTTCATAGCAGGATCCATATATGGGTGGAATATATTCAGCACGTGACATCCGAGAGTTTCACATGACGCTCACAGTCTGGTGCGGGGAACCAGAGCTAGCAAATTCATGGTTTGGTTACCATGCACATTAGCGGCTCTATTCCATTCGTTTTGCATGCGAAGCGGATAGTAAAATTAATTTCAATCACATCTATCGTTAATTAATTTGTTGTTATTTATAAATATATTTAATTAGCAACATTGTTTTTTTACATGCTATGACTCTTGGACATGAGCCAAGCTCAATGGAGCATTTTGTGTAGACACACGTGTGGAGTGAAGATCGCTAAAAAGGGGTGCAACAGTTTGTCGACAACTACGCTCAACACTTTGTGGTGTATTCGTTCAACTATTTTCTTTTGTAAGTTATTATTTTCTTGAATTGAATTTATGATTTCATTTTTTATTTCCAGGAGACATATAACAGAAAAGAAATTACTGACAAGAGGTTTATCGATGAATATTTTTTGTTCGTGAATCAGTTGGTAAAATACGCGTTGATGAAATGATAGAGTAAATACCAACAAAATATTCTATCGATAAAATTGTTAAATGTAGTACTATTTTGCGATATCTTCGAGGTATAGTCTTTTAGAGTTTTTTACTTCCATCCACCTCTTCCTTGGAGGTGTGTGCTTACTCTGATGTTGATCATGACAATGATCCCACAGATCGCAAGTTTGTTATTGATTTTTATATCTTTTCAGGTGATTCTCTTATTTCTTGGAAGAGCAAGAAACAATTTATTATTTCTCAATCTTCAACCGAAGTAGAATATCATGTTAAAGTATCTACTACCAAAGAGATTGTTTGGTTACATTGGTTACTTGTGGATATGAGAGTTTCCCTTTCTCATCCTACTCCTATATATTGTGACACCCATAGTTCTATTCAGATTGTTCACAACTCAGTTTTTCATGAACGAATTAAGCACATTGAGATCAATTGTCATCTTACTCGTCATCATCTCAAGTATGACACCATTACTTTGCCTTTTGTTTCTTCTTCTTTGTAAATTGCAGATTTCTTTACTAAGTCGTATTTTATTTCCCGTTTTTGTTTTCTAGTTGGCAAACTCTCAATACTTATAGCTGCCGCATCGTAAGTTTAAGGTGAGATGTTAAGAAATATATTTATTTTGTTTTATTTATTAAGAATACAATAATAGTTTTGGTTTAATTGTTTAGCCTATATATAATTGTATTTAGGTTAAATATACAACTTTAGAATAAAATGATCAATAAAATCCTAATCTTTTTCTTTTTTATGTTTATATTTCTCTTTGTTTGATTTGGATTGGTTAACACTTTTCTTAAGCGCTAATACTAATACAAGTGGTAGTGGTAAGACTACTAATAAAGTTTGAATTGAGAGAATTTGATAGAATTTTTTCTTATATCAAAATTCTATTTTGCTGATTGATTACAGTTCTTGCTTTTTAATGCCTAACAATTGACTTGAGTACGTTGAAAATATGGGTATCATGAAGTGACATAAAGCTTCGCGCATGCCAAGCGGAATGGGTAATAAAAAGGAAAATTAACAAAGGAGATTAGTGATGATTTCAATTATCTAATAATTACACAAAACCTTCTCTTTCAAAGGAGTTTTTCTCATTTCAAATCGGATGGAAAAGATTTAAAAGGGCATTGAAGGCTTGAAGCCAACAAATACATATCAACTGGTCAGAAATTAAGAAGCCTTTGGAGTAACTTCATGCATCTCTCTCATCTTGTGCTCATTGATTTATCTTTTAATGCTCTCATGTCCAATCCAACACTAGGTTGTCCATGTCTTCTAGGCCGTTGTCCTCTTCCATTGCCTACAAACCAACAAAATTCAATACAAAAAACAACTCCGTTTTACTTTTAGTTAAGAAACTTATTTTATAATTAAAAAGGTTATTTTCATATCGTTTTCATTTTTGTTTTAAAATATCAAATTTAAAATAAAATATAAAAACAAAAATCAATATTAAAAAATTTCCAAATCAACTAAAGTGATTTTATAAATTTATGTTAGTGATTGTTGGCTTTTCTTTTTTACACAAGAATATCAAAATATATAAGTTTTCAATTCCTGTTTTCAAAAATTTAAAAAATATTATCATAAAATAAAAAAAAAAAAATCAAACCGTCTCTAAATATTTCTAATTTTAGCTCTTCCTGCTATTCTTTTGCCTTAAAAGACACACGAGTTGCTACCAATAAAAATAATGGTTTAATTAAGAGCGATTCGATAGATTGTTTGATATCAGCTTAAGTGATTCAACTAATGCATTTTGGGGGAATTTTATAGCTAATAATTAATTGATGTTTTTAAAATTAAATAAGAAAAAAATCATTAAAGATAATATTTAATTTCATAAATTAAATAGAATAGAATAAAACTAAAGGGAATATTTATTCTTACCATAAAATCTTATTTCGAGAGGTGTTTTTTGCATCAAATAAGCTTTCCACTGCGCAGTTGTAGACGCTCTTATAAGACCATAATTGGGATGATGAGGAAGCAGACGATATGGCCGTGATGCAGGTATCACTCTATCTCTTCCCACTTCTAACTCTTTGATCACACGAACTTCACATTCTGTCACATTAATGTCTTTTCTCCCCGAATTCAAGTGCAGTTCCAACTCCTCATCTCTTGACTCTATGTTGTTAATCTCCCGATCCCACTCTGACCCTTCAAATGAATCTGTCTCTTCTACTATCACATGGATCCCACACTGTAACACTTTGCTCCCATCAATGTATTGGCTCCCCAGATACAGTTCCAATTCCTCATCTCCACAGTATTCTTCTATTGCCATATCACTTATACTTATGTATCTTACCCATTTACGAGGGTAACTGCATACTACTGTTAGTTTATCTTCAAACAATTGAACACCGTTGTTTTTATTTTTTATAATAACCTTGTAATCGATGCCGTAATTCCCACTACTATCAACCTCAAATGGAGAAACAACCCAAACAACCAAGCCTTGGAAAACTGGAGGTATATGAAATGATAATGAACATCCTTCTCCACGGTAGCTTAACCAATTTGGCATGTTACCAGGAAAGGAGCCAATATAATACCCATAATCACCATTGCACAATGCCTGTATATATATATATTGATTTCAAGAAATGCTGAAATTTTAGAAACTAATTAATTAATGTGTATATTTGTGTGCTGGAGAGACAGAGATAGTACCTCAGCAAGACTCTTCTGGAAATTATTTGATGAATCACTGGGGAAATCAACTTCGATAGACCAGTAATTATTACTTGGACCTTCGATGCCCTGAATCTCTTCTAACATATAACAATCATTGAGATACATAAGATAGTCTTTTTTTGACTGGATTGGCATTCTTACTCTTTTCATTGAACTGCAACCAAATGCATTCAAATCGTATAAATTTGAGGGAAGATCTAAGATTGATGCAAGCTTGATGCATTCCTGAACACTCAAAATCGAAAGCTTGGGAAGGAAGCCAATCCCGGAAGGCAGGCTAGAGAAATTGTTTTGTGATAGATCCAATTCTTCTAGAGAGGACAAACCCCTGAAATCAACACAGTTTGTTGCGCGATCAGACAAACCACCATTAGAAAGCTTAAGACGTTTCACTGATCTCCATTCGAAAGATGTTGGCAGAAAATGTTTCCAATTTAAAACAGTGCTTGTTGTGATCGAAGATGAAACTGGTAGAGGCCAGGAAGTAGACGACGGTGAAAGCCATGATGAAATTTGGGAAACCCAGGATGTAGGTGATGGTGAGTCCTGACAGAAACTGTATCCACGCAATGATAACTTTCTGATATACTTTAAATGAACAAATGAAGGTAGAAGTTCTTTTTTAATTCCATCTGCTAGCAGCTCAGTTAAGGATTCCATATCACCCATGCGTTCCGGCAACTTTTCAAGTTGTGAACATCCAGAAATATTCAACCATTTCAGAGACTTTACATCACCAATGCTTTCGGGGAGAATCTTTATGCTCCGACATCTCTTCAGATTCAAGAAAATGAGGCTCTTCAAATTTCCAACTGATTGATGCACCTCAACTAAACTCGAGCAACCTTTCAACCTTAATTTCTGTAGACTTGAACTGTGTAAGTTTGGTGTTTTAACAAGGAGCTGAGAATGACTGAGATTCAGGATTTTCAACTTGTTGAGAATCTGTCACAGTAGAGAGCAAAACAATGAAAAGTAATCATAAAAAGTCATAACATGTAAATATAAATTACATACTAGAGATATTTGGTGGATTGTAGTATCTTTCGTACCTTTTTCCCCTTCCATAATTCTCTAAGGTTACTGTATTGCATATCAAGAACAACAAGATTCTCCAAAGTAAAATCAGATGGCAAATATTGCAAAGGACATTCAAACCAACAAATCCACATCAACACTTTAGAAAGCAGTTTGAAGGATCCGGTGAGATGTACTCCGTTGATTTGTAGTAAATTTAAGCATCTCATTTTTGCAAATGATCCTGTGTTTAATGATTTAGCTTCTGATGCTCTCACATCCAGTGCAAGACCCTCTACAACTTCCGTTCCCTAAAAAAATAACAATACAACTTTCATATGATTATTTTTAATAAGCTTGACAAGAAAATACGCATGGTATATGCTTTCGTGTATGCATTGAGCTCTTACGTACCTTTTGCTGGTCAAGTACATTCCATGCATCCTCTTGATTCCAAATTCTGTTCCTTTCTCCAGGTTGTTTAGGTGACTTTTCACGAATGATCTCCCTTCCCATGTCTCGTAATAGATCATGCATGGTTATCTTTCCAATGGCAGTAACTTTAATCAGAGACCTTTCACGGAGAGTTCCCAAATCAACTTCTGGATCGTAACCACAACGGGCTTCTAGCACTTTTTCAACGTATTCTTTCTTTCTACCAATAAAGAAGCATGCAATATCAAGGAAGGCATTTTGCAGTTCATCATCGTCCAGTCCATCAAAACTTATTCTAAGCTTTCCTTGAATATCGCGGTTTGGAATTCTTCTCAACTTGTCAATTATAGATTTCCATCTGTGTTTGTTTTTCCCGGACAGACAAGCTCCTATAACCTCAAGAGCTAAAGGAAGTCCTTCACAGTAATCAACTGCATCCTTTGAAAGCTCAATATAGTCTTCTGCTGGCTTGGTGTCCTTAAAGGCATGCCAGCTGAAAAGCTGAAGGGACTCGTCTGGTTTCAATTCTTTGATCTGATATGTTTGATCTGCTTTAAGTAGAAAACTTGAATCTCTTGTTGTAATAATTACTCTACTTCCGGGACCAAACCAAATTCGCTCTCCCATCAAAGCATTTAGCTGGTCAAGATGAGACACATCATCAGCAACAACAAGAACTCTTTTGCGACAAAGTCTTTCTTTGATCAGAACCATTCCTCTATCAACATTGCTGATGTTAGCAGCATCTTGTTTTAAAATATCATGAAGAAGTTGTTTTTGTAAAAGAGCGAGACCATTAAATTGTTTTGATGTTTCATTGATATTCGAAAGAAAACAGCTTCCCTCGAATCCATAGCAGAGTTGATTAAATAAAACTTTTGCTATAGTTGTCTTTCCTATTCCTGGCATCCCATGTATGCCCACAAAGCGCACATCATCTGTTGCAGTACTTAGAAAGTCAAAAATATTGTGAGCAAGCGGATCAATACGTACTAGGAGCTTAGGAATATTTAAGTGCTTGGGATCTAATTTATTCAACACATCCTTGACAATCTCTTGGATAAATTTTGCTTCATGCCTGTTCATAGACAAAGGCAAGTCATTTGATAGCAAGTTAATTAAATATGCTCAAAACAATATTTTATTGTTGAACTTTGAAAAATCTAATGTATAAAGACTCCATAAATGTCAGCAAGTGAATCTTAGAAAGAAAAGGCATACCCATTTTCCATATCATTGAGATTCCATCCAGATAGTTTTCCCGCATCCTCAAGAGCTTTTCTCCACTCCTTCACCTTTTCTTTATAACGTGCTTCATGTTTATCAAATGCTTCTGAAAAACTGCCAGTCTGCTTTCTCACATCTGAAGGATCAATGTCATAGAATATAGGAAGAGCAATCTGACCGGTTTTCCTATTTTTGCACTCAAGAATCTCTACAAGCTCATTAAGACACCATCTAGAAGAAGCATATCCTTTTGAAAAGACCACTATAGATATCTTTGATTCTTGAATTGCCTTGAGGAGATGATCGGAGATTTCTTCTCCTCTAGGAAGTTCATTATCATCTCGAAAAGTGTGGATTCCTGCTTGGACTAAGGCTGTATATAGATGATCTGTAAATGTCTTACGAGTATCTTCTCCTCTAAAACTCAAAAAGACATCATAGGCCCCTTCTGTTCTAGATTTAGAAGACTCTGGCTCTGTCATGGCACCTGCAGAAATTAAGGCACAATTAATTAGCAATGGAGCAATTGCAGAAGGTATCTACTCTCTTGCAAATACTAGCAAGGGGTACATGAAGTGATCATCAAAGACAATACAATAGCTTAAGCTAAATAACGAGAGAGCATAAAAAAATAGCAACTGGCAAATAGTTTCATCTATAATTAAGTTAAGTGATACCGACACTTGAAAATTATTAATCTTTGGCTGACCAGCAACACATCACAAGCAGAAAGTCTACGAACATGAAAAAGATAATGAAAAGAAACTAACTGTGATGGGATGATTCAACAATAATCTTGTACTAGAAGACATAAACTGATCAATGATCTATCTGAACATAAAGCTTTCAAATTATTGCTATCAGTAAAGACATGAAATCAAAACAAGAAAAAAGCAAAGAAGAGTTAGTTATACTTATATATAAGGAAAAGGGTTGGTTGGATTTCACCACCTATGAAATTGCAGATCTCGGAGAGAAAGGTTAGCTGAAGAATCAACTAAGAGATATGCTTTCGTGCAAATTCTTAGCAAGTCAGCCAGTCAAATAATTAAGGAATATTACCCTCACAACATGGAAATGAAACTAACTGTAAGAAAAAACTCTGTAGCCATTTTGTTTTGGAGACAGTGAAGAAGAGAGAAAGTGCTTTGAAAGTTCTTGAATGAAGATGAAATGAAATGAAATTAGAAAGATTGACGGTACAAGAAATATAAAGAAATATCCCACAGTGGGAGTGAAAATATAAAATTCCTAGAAAGCAACTGGCTGGCCACCACCTCCTAGGCTACTTCCCCATCAAAATACGATAACTCATGCTACTACCCAATTTTTTAATTCATGTTTTATTTTGAATTTTTGGTGATTTATAACATGTAAATATGGGTGAATGAGAAAAAAATAATAAAAAAGTGATGTTAGTGTGTGTTTGTATTTTCTTTTATGTATGTTTTCTTTTAATGTTAAAATTAAAAAAAGACAAAAATAATAAAAAGAAGAAAAAAATTAAGTGCTTTAAGTTGTATATGATCAAGTATTTTAATGACAAATAAAATCATGTTGTATTTTTCATAAAAATATTAGAACATGTTTTTATTTATTTTTTAGGATTTAATAACTGATTTATTAAAGTCTTAAGAATTTGACTAATATTTCAAATTTTCAAATCATATCAAACCGCAAAGCAGCTTGTCTTAGGTAGGGAGTGCTAGAGGTGCTAATATCTTCCCTAGCCACAATCAGTCCCTTACCCGTGAATATCTGACAAAGACCAGTACATCCGGGTTTCCTAGTAATTCTCAATCAAATACTAGGTGGCGATTCCCAAGACCCCACATTAAGCAAACGAATGAAAATTATCATCGACGTCGTCGGGGGGACGTGGGACAGAATAACGACTTCAATGGGGAAGGTATTGTTTTCAACATTATTGGACTAAGCTTGGTGTTTTTGATGTGTTTAAATTTTTTGCGTTTTGTCTTATTTTATTTTTTATTTTTATTCATGCATTGTATAGAATTGTCTCATGCATCACATGTTTTAATTTTTGAAAGCACACACGAGCTTCAGGTTAGGTGGGGGACTAGTAGCTTACCTTACGACTTTTAGTCAAGGTTTAAGTTTGTGTAAACCCCAACTCTTCGTTGAGTGCTTAGACTGGTAACGGTTAGTACACGTGTCATCTCAGTGCCTATTGAGCCACCATATTGCCTTCAAAGAGGGTGATCACTAGGACAACGAGAGATCCTTTTTTAGAAACCAAACAGTAAACCTACCCTTTGTCTCATGTAAAATGATTAAACCCTGCCTTTAGGATGTATGCTCCGTACATATTGTTTTGCTTATGAGCAAGCCTTTCTTGAAGCATCTTGAATTCAGGACTTACAGGGAATATAATGGTCATCACTCAGAAAATTTTCATTGTAGAGTTTGAGCAAGAATAAAAATTCTTATTTCATCATACAAGAGTTACGATCATATGTCGTCCCTTGAAGGGCAAGCTCATCATGTAGATTACATATTCATACATTTATCATGCAAGCACACGGTTGAAAATAGGTTCCCCCTAGCTGAGGTCTACTGGATTGATGAAGATGGAAAATGAAAACAGGGGTCAGATAGATGTTTATTATTAAAAGGAAGTTGAAAGTAGTAAAGATGAAGTAGATCGACTCATAAATCTATTTGAATAAGTGTTGAGCTTTAAGAATGGAAAGGGAACGTCTGCACAGTCTTTTGCTGGAAACACTGCTAGTCCACATCTCACACAAGAAAAAATAGCTCTTCTCCTCAACATTCCACCAGTAGTGGCCACAGCATCGATGCTCTGCCTTTCCTTCATATCAGTCGTGAATAGCGCATAAAATTCATTGTTTTCTCCTTCCCTCGGTTCTGCCTTTTTTTCTCTTCTCTCTGGATATTCTCCTCCTCCTTTTTTTTTCGTCCTCGCGAGGTTGTCTTTACCTGGCTTTTATAGAGCCAGAGATCGATCGACGCTGGTAACGACCGACAGTAATGGTCGTGGGGCGCTGCATTCAATGGAGAAACGTCTTTGCCTTTAATGCCGGAGCCATTGCCGAGGAAGAAGATGACGAACAATCGCTTGCCAAAACGACTCCGTTTTCCAATTCCAAAGGTTGCTTTCAATTTGGTCCTTGGAATTCTTGTAATTTTGCAATCGAGCCCCTGGTTAAAATGTAATTGGATCCATGCATTTCGGCGCCTTTTACAAGCTAGTCCTTGGACTTCAATCTGTTGCAATTTTGACCCCAATTAACCCCAAACTTTGATATTTCTTCAACTAAGCCCTTGATTTCATTAATTAAACATTTTCAAGTTCAATTAAGTTCCTAAACTTCCAATTTATGTTGTCTTGGCCCAAATTTCAATTTATTCCTCATTTTTATAATTTCACATGTTTTTTTTTTAATAAAATAGAAGGAGTCAAAAATTGGGTTATGACATCGTATTTTCATACAACAAAGAAAAATCCAAAAAATATTTTAGCATGCATTTTGGCTTTAATAACAAGTTTATTAAAGTCACGAGAATTTGACCAATATTTCAAAAAATTCAAAAAAATATTTTGTTTTGTGTTTAGTATCATGGATTACGAATTTATACATAAAATGTATTTCCGATATTAAAAGGGTAGTTCTTTTGTTGAAGTTAGGACGATTAGGTTTTACCCGACATGATAAGGATCTCTTTACCGAGAAAGACTTTTCTTAAACCGTAGATAGACCAACAATTAGAAATACAATAAAACCTTAGCATATATCAAATAATTAAACAATGCAGCTTACCTTATGTAGGGCGTAGTTGGGGTGCTAATACCTTTCATTTACGCAACCAGCCCCCACACCCGATCTCTGAGACCAGTTAGGGTTTCTACTAACCAAAATACTAGGTGGTGACTCCCATTCCATTTTCCACTAATAAAAGACGAGAATTCCTTGTCTGGCCATATTTGCCAGATAGACACGATACCTTGAGGGTGGATGATCGCCGCGACGCTGCACACGTGCAACACCATTTGTGATCAAGCAATTAAGACAAAATAATGTTTAGGCTTAACAAATTAAAATTATGTTAACAATATTTATTGTCTTGAAAATTCATATTCCTATAATTAAAAGTATACTCGATATACCTAGCTAGGATACACGATGTTACAATATTATTGTCTTGAAAATTCTGAATGGTAGTTCATAAAGCTTGTTATGAGTAGCCTCGATTATTATACATGGAAAAGGGTTATCAGACTTCCTTGATATTTAATGTCTTTCAAGGTTAGGTCAAAATTATTATACATGGAAAAGAATATGTAATGAAATACCAATGATGTACAATGATTGAAACTTTAAAGCAAAGTAGTTAAAGTTAGACGAATAATTAGTCAAAATTCTCCATCTTCGTGATCTAATATAAGTTATTTATTTATATAATATTTTTATTATTTAGTTCAGGGGAACGATATATAAATTATATATCAAACCCCAGCATTATATAATTAGAAAATTACATTTTGATATTCTACTATGGTGTTCTCCTGTCAAGAAAGAAATTATATAATTATAATTTTATGCTATTTAAAATTTCTAAATAATATTTTTTTTTTTTACAAAGAGATCTATTTCTCTTTCTCTATATGTCCTTGTTCTCTAATTTTATTCATCTTTTTATATTTATTAACGAAATAGCTTATTCATTTTATTTATTCATTTCTTTTTTTATCAATAATATTTGATTTCTTTATTCTTAATTTGCACGTTTTTGCTAAATATATATAAGAGGAACCGGTACCATTTATTCAACCTAGTTGTTATTTTTATTTATTTCTACCCTCTAATTTATTATCATAGGGTATATCGAGAAAATAAATATCTTTTTGATCATGGCATGCATTTGTTTTCATTTAAATAAAATATTCAATTGACAACACTAAATATCTTTTTGATCAATTATGGTTGATTATGTTTAATTTGTGGATCGATTTAGTCTTTTCCTTGTAAGTTTTTTTCTTTTGATTTTGCCATGTTCTTAATGATAATATCAGTTGATTAATAATTTTTTTGTATTTCATATAAAAAAAAAGAACATTTTACCTTCCTTCTAACAAATTCGAAGGATGTACCATCCTCCTATTAAAATGATTATATGCTAAATGATGGTTAGAGAAACAAAAATTTACTCTAAAATATAAGATGCCATCCTTCTAACAAAATGTTTTCTCATTTTGGTGAATTCATTCAAAAGGAGACCATTAAAACCTCTTCGTTGTTGAAATAATTTTTAAGTTCAATGTAATATTTCAAATTCATTCACCGTTAAATGAGACTCCAGCTTGTTCAGCCAGTTCTAGCCCCTCTGCAGAGACAGCAGCAATTGAGAAACAGGAACCGTACTGTGCAGGCCCTTCTGCTGATCCTCAAGTGGATCCAATGTCCACTGAAGCTGTTATAGCTGGTGCCCTAAGGCCCCAGTCTCCTGGTCGCAAGAGGTCCAAAGCTGCTGCCACTAAACTCTCTGGCTCCACCCATTCTGAAGCTAAGGCCACTGCAGCTGTAGGCCCTCCCACAAGGCAATATCTCACTCGAAGCAAAGCAGCTGCCATCCCTTATTTGGGGTCGCAAAAGAAGTCCAAGGCCCTGCTGTTGATTTCCAGTCACTGCATAGCTCAGATGACTCTGCTCCCTCCTCCACTTTACTTTCTGATGATTTGTTTCTATTTGATTGGAAGGGTTTTCCCTTGGTTCTTGATTGTTCTATTCTGTTAACTTGCTGGTCTTGTGTTTCTTTCGTGTAGATGGCCTGCTTCATCTGGGGCAATCTTTGGTTTGGTGCATATTCTGTTGCAGCTGGGCTGTTAGTTTGTTCTTGTGCAGTTTTGTTGGCTGGCACTATGTGTTTTGAATGCAGTGCTTCTGTTCTGTTGCTGGTGCTCTGTGTTGGTTGCAGTGCATCTGTTCTGCTTGGGTGAATGTTTTGTTGCTGTTTGGCTGGCAATCTGTGCTTGTTTTGTGCCTGATGTTGCTGTTGCTAGCTCTCCTCTTGCTAGCATTTTGGATTCCTTTCCAGTAGCCAAACGTTACTGGACGAATGCTGGTTTAATTTTCTGGGTGGTCTGCTCTGCTGTTTAGTCGGAGCCTCTGTAGGTGTTTGTGTATTTTGGGTTCTGCAGGTTGCTTCTGGTTTTACCCGCTATGAAGGCTTCTGCCTGCTGGTTAGGTTTGCTAGCTAGCTTCTGTTTTTATTTCAGGGAGTCTGTTTCCTTTTCTCAAGAGAGTTTATTTCCTTTCTCTGGTTTGTATATGCCTGTACAGTTGACTTGCTGGTTAGGTTGAATATATAGCCACAGACGTGGACTATGCTCACCTGGAGCATATGGTTCTGAAATATGTCAAGCAAGCAATCGACTTTCATTTCCTGGGAGCAAGCCAAGCAGTTATCACATTTACAGACAAAGAGTCCATGGAGAAAGAACTAATAAACGGATGTTCTGCCATGAAAAACCTCTTCTCTTGTCTCAAACCATGGAAAAGGGGAGTAAAAGTTATAGACAGATTTGTTTGGGTGTCTATTTTGGGACTTCTCTGATAGGCTGGAACCGCAGATGTATTGAATTCATTGTTGAGGATGCAGGGAAGATGGTTGGATACAACATTACCAACATGAGCCAAGGTTCACTTATGGGAGTAAAGGTGCTGCTGAGCACGGCCTCTTTAGTGACTCTAAACGAACGTGTTTCGCTAATCCTAGATGGCGATGAATTTGAAATATCAGTCATGCAAATGAAGCTAGATTTAAGTCCCCTGCTTACCATAATCAAACACTCAATGGATACATCAGGGACTCAAGCATCAAATGAAGAGTCATGCAGCGAATATACAGTCTCAGAAGATTTTACGGCGGCGAGTACAAAGGCTATGACACGGTTAAAGAGTTAATGTCTTCTTTCAAGTATAGGAGTGTCGAAGTAATAAATAACCCGGCAAAACCGGGGTCGAACCACAAGGAGGTTAACTGTATAAATTACAAATAAAGAAATAGATAATAATAGAAAAGGAGTTGAAGAGAGCTTTGAAAAGTGATATTGATGTAAGGATTTAAACAAATATAAAATAATTGTCAAGGTTAGAGGATCCACTAATGGTATTTCAAATAAGTATAATATAAACTCTTTTTATTATTCAACTGGAAACCACATACAAAAGAGGTTTCAATTCGGATAATAATTTCTTAACATGATTATATTAATTATCTTATTTGAGTAATGTCAATAATTGTAAATGTTGTCAGGTATTCATGGTGATAACTTATGTTAACAACAAATCAAGTTCCTTTCATAGCAACTGTCGGTTATATCATACGGTTGGGCTATGAAAGTACCAAGTATTTGTTGTACCAAGGGTTATACAACATAAATCTAGATTAACCAGTTAACAAGCAAAGTATTAAGAGTGAATAAGATAACAAATACAAAACATGTTAGTATCAAACATTAAAGTCTATGTTGAGTTTATACTATACTTATTCTTACATCATTACTGTAACCTTTTCACCTTGACATAATAAAATTAGTTGAACATTATGAATAAGAGTAGCATAGATAAACAAGAGGAGAACTTGATTATATAAGTATAATAAAGGAAATGAAAGGTATAAACAAGAGATTAATGAAAGCAAAACTTAAGCATTACAAAAATATAAAGAGAGAGAGCAAGAACATGATCTTGATCTGAAAACCAAGATGCCTAAATGCATAATAAATGCCTTCTTTTATAGGCAAAAATTCATAACTATTGACTTGATGACTAATTGTTGAGTGGGTGGCCACCTCTTGACTTGGTAACCATCCTTATCTTCTTGTTTGCAGAAAACGTCATTGCTAACATCAGAATTTGAACAGATAGTCTTCATGAAAGTTATGGGGAATTGTCTTAGCTTTCCAACAAAACAAGAATGAGGTCATTTGAACTTCTAGAACTCGAGATATGGGCTGAACACTGAACAGTGTCTGGGCTGCAGGACAGATTCCGACTTCTCTATTGTTGCAAGAATTTGAACTTAAAAACGGTCATTTTGCATCTTGGACTCTCACGAAAGTTTTAGACTTATGTCTTAGCTTTCTATCAATATAAACCAAAACTAAATCCAAGTTCTACAGCTCCAGTTATGATCCAATAACCGAATGGTGTTTCAATTTGAATTCAACCAGTATCTCTTTTCTAAGCTTAGCCCTCTCTTTATCTTCTCAATTTCAATGGTTAAACTCATCAATCAATCCTTTAATTTATGTGACAGGCTTGCATTTAAAATGAACGTTTACCATAAATTAAAGGTATCTTATATTATCAGACTTGTTATTATAAAACATGTTCTAGTTAAGGAATTATTGATATTTCAAGTGTAAAATGATGATATAAAACCTTGATAAAAATATATTTTTAAGTACTAATCAGGCTACTGACCCTGGCAGTGACCATTATGCAACGGCTACTATCTCAGCAGAGCAACAAAAGATGGATATGGAGGGTCAGTGACCGTTATGCAACGGCTACTACCTCAGTAGAGCAACAAAAGATGGACATCGAGAGTGACCCCTATCTCATCTTCTATCTAGGGTATACTGGATCAAAAAGCAGCCTGGACCACACTAACACAACATTCAAAACCTTTTGCCTATTTCCTGAAATTAAGGAAACACACAACCTACAGACAAAAAATCAGCAACTACACACTACTTCACACCAACCGTCCTTTGCAGAGCCATGCTATGACAACTTCAGGGAAAACACACAAGAGGCAGAAGACAATGATAGCAACGTAGATGTATCAGTGGTATCTACTACAGGAGTGGGTCTCGTTAAAAAGAAAGTATCACAGGTCATAAATATTCTCGGGCACAAGGAACAAGGCTAAACAACGAAGCCCCGAAACCATGCATAATAGGGCTTAAAGCCTCTTCAACCCAGGTTACAAGGCCTTCTCCCAAGCTAGCGAGAACCATAAAATCAGACCAAAACCAGAATTAGAATAAACACCAACAATCTTTCTCTGCTGTCAAACGTGACGCGCGGCAGAACCCCAAGAAGTAGTGGAAATGGAACTGGAGGGAAAAAAAGAGAAGAAGCTCAGAAGAACCAGAAGCCTTGTGCGTAAATCTTCATACAGAAAAGGGAAGAAACTGATGAAAGATAGATGCGGGTGTGGCTCACGATGGCATATCAGACGATGTACCTAAGTTACGTGCAACTAATGTAACCGACACTAAAAAAAAACACGTCTCTGAAAGACACCGACTCATCCCCTGTTACCAAGTCAGCTGATGATGAAAAAGAAGATAAGAACCCTAACTATGCTTCCATGGATGAAGAGGCTAGTGGTACGCAGATCCATCTACCAACCCCGTTGAGCTCTCAGTACAGCCAACAGGCCTTTTCAGAAGCGGTAAAGGAAAACACCAAGGATGCTAGAAGCAAAACAAGGAAGTTGAAACTGTTGCAAGCCAGTGGTAGTGTAGCTGAACACTACAGAGGAATGTGTTTCTTCAGATTCCCTAAACTCAGGAATCTAGCAAGGAAATGTCCAGTTCCAAACAACTTGCAAAAATAATAAAGCCAATGGTTTTGACAGAGAAAAGGAGACTCACGAAATGATACATGATGCAGTGGCTTTAGGTCTGGGAAAATATCAAGACCTCAAAGTGTATGAAGAGGGAATACGAGGGAACATTAACAGCGAAGTAGACGAGTAGACATTCGTCAATGTGCTGTAAGTTTTTTGCCCTGCTAAGTTTCGGCCTGTCTTAGTTTTTGCTCTCTCTATGAATATTTTTGCTTGGAATAGTTGTGGTTTAGAGATGTCTAAGAAAAGATATTCCATCCAGAATAGGCTGATAAACAATAATGTTGGTATTTGCTTTCTTTTAGAAACAAAGAAAGATAATTGTTGTGACTCCTTCATCAAAATCTGTGGAATATTGTAACTATTAAATAGGTTGTTCTAGAATTTGTAGGCAAATCAAGAGGGATTATAATGATGTGGGACAACTCTATCTTTGAGGTTAATACCATAGAATTTAGAAGGCAGTACACATGTTAACTCTTCCTTTAATTGTATGGTAGTTGGTGTCTATGTTGCAACCTCTCGTGCAAGAACGTGCTAAATCAGTGGGAAGACATCACCACCCTTAAGTTTGCTTTCAAATTACCAATGGTGGTGCTAGGAGACTTCAATGAAACCCTACATGTTCATGAGAGAAGTAGTGGCTACCTTAATCACTCAGGCTCAACTTCGTTCCACATATTCTTATCCAACCGTGAACTAGTTGAATTCAATTTGCCGGGGCCACCGATTCACTTAGTTTAGGGGTGGTTCCAAGAGCCGCATCAACAGGGCTTTTGCTTCTCCAGATTTTCACCTGCAGTTTCCATCTTTATCTCTCTACCACTACCCTAGAGGGATGTTAGATCACTATTAGTTGCTTCTTCAAAGCTCGAGGTAGACTGTAGGGGTGAAAGCCTTTTCGCTTCATAAACCGTTGGTTGTCACACCCTTCCTTTTTAGCCGATTTTGAGGTCTTATGGTCCGATAGCTACAAGGAATTTCCAAGTGATTATAGATTGGTGAAGAAGCTAGGGACTCTAGGAAAAAAGCTGAGACAGTGGAACAAATCCACTTTTGGTGATCATAACTCAAAACTTGTAGACATTTAGAATTCCATTACAATGCTCGAAGATGTAAGCAAGGTGTGCCCCCTGTCTACGATTGAAAAAACAAAGCTCCAGGGTCTGGACTCTGAGCTTTGGGAGGTTAGCAGGAAGATTGAAGATATCTGGAGGCAGAAATCCCACCAAAACTAATGCAAAATAGGAGATAAGAACACTCGTTTCTTTCACCTATCAGCAAGTTTAAGGAAAGGCAATGCAACCACATCAACTAGATCGAGCGAGAATAGTAGCCACCTAGTCTCCTTAAATGATATCAAAGAGGCGTTATCAACTTCTATTCCACTTTGTTTGTCAAGCCAAAATGCAGAAGAATTAAAATGGGAGGCTTAGGGTTCACTAAAATTTCAGAGGTTAGATCAGTTTGGCTAGAAAAGACCGCCTTCAATGGAGGAAGTGAAGCAAGTCATGTGGTACCGTGACGGTTCGAAAGCTCCAGTCCCGATGGGTACAACTTCTCTTTTTATAAAAAGGTATGGAACCTTATCAACTCAAATGTCTTCGTGATCGTCAAAGAATTTTTCAGAACTAGCAAATTACCAAAGGGTATCAGCTCCTCATTTGTGACTTTGATTCCAAAGACTAAGGGGCCGAACAGATTCTCTCAATTTCATTCAATTAGCTTGATACACGGGTTATATAAAATAGTGGCAAAGCTATTGTCCACTAGACTCCGAACTGTTCTGCCAGATTAGTGTAAACCAATCTGCTTTTATTGTCAGGCATTAGATTTTAGATGGGTTCACGATAACAAACAAGGTTGTCCATTGCACTCGCAGACAGAAGGAGCATGGTTTCTTACTAAAGGTAGATTTTCATAAAGCCTTTGACTCAATTCTGTGGGAGCATATTGATACTACCATGGGTTATATGGGTTTTGGCTCTCGTTGGAGGAAATTCATCTTTGAATGCTTGTCCACCTCCAAATTAGCCATCTTGATAAACGACTCTTCTATTTGAGAATTCAATCTGGAGAGAGGTCTCAGGCAAGGGGACCCTCTCTCTCCTTTCCTATTTAACATAGTAGTTCATGGCTTGACAATTTTATTCAATAGGGCATCAGTTTCGGGTTACTTCAAAGGCTTGTAGACTTCTCCAAGACACTACATAACTCATCTATAATATTCAGATGACACTCTGATTTTCCTACCAAATGACTATTCCTCTCTGCATGCCAAAAGGATTATTCATTGGTTTGAGATCATCTCATGCCTAAAAGTTAATTTCTATAAAAGCTCACTCATAGGAATCAACTTGAACAACGACTGAACTTCAGGTTTAGCGAACACATTTTTCTGTCATAGTCATACTTTCCCGATCAGATACCTTGGGCTACGTCTTGGTGCCAATCCAAGTAGACTCTCCTCTTGGAAACTAGTGTTGTCCACAATCAGAGCAGAGCTAAGCACATGGAAAGGAAAGTTTCTGAGCATGGTTGGGAGGATATGTCTGATTAAATTAGTTCTAAGCTCTTTACCTCTATACTATATGTTTGTTTTTCCTATGCCAAAGGGCATTACTAAAGCCATCTCATCTATCAACCACTCTTTTCTCTAGAAGGGTACCTCAAATTCTCATGGCATTTGTAAGGTGCCTTGGCACAAGGTAATTAAGAGTAAATTCTTTGGCGATCTCGAGCTAGGATCTCTCCATGACAAAAATTTAGCTCTGCTTTTTAAATGGCTTTGGAATCTTGATAAAGGAGTGGCAGGAGGTTGGCAAGATCTCATCCTTCGAAAATATCAGCCTCATTTTGCAAATGGACTTTATATGTTTGCAAGTTCGTTATCTCCAACTTGGCATGGCATGGTATCAGCGATTTCCTCAAATCAAAGCATAGCCATTCCTCTCAAATCAAATTTCGGGCTCAAGGTGGGTGATAGGAGAAACATCGGGTTTTGGGTCCGACTCTTGGCTAGGCTCTGCAACCCTCCAACTCCTGTTTCCCAGACTTTATAACCTCTCCCTACAACAATCGATAAGCCTTGCAGATGTATATGGCCTGACCGATATTTCGCTTAACATATCTTGGAGAAGATCTCCTCGGCCCTATGAGCTCTGCATGCGAGAGAGCTTAATTGCATAGGTGAAGCGTGGTCTAGTCTTCTCTGATGGTGAAGACAACAAGAAATGAAAATTTCACAGCTCTGACATCTACTCGATTTACTTAGGTTGCTATTTTTTTTTATAGACTCTCCGCTTCGAGGATAATTCCTCCCCTGTTTTGCTTTGGAAAGGGTAAGCCCCTTAAAAGTGGATGTGTTTATATGACTCTTTCTAAATGACGGTCTCAGTACAAAAGGTTTTTTTAGCTAAGAGGAGGATCATTAATTATGAGGAAGCTCTTTGTCCTTTTTGTTGTAAGGAGGTTGAGACAATACATCATCTTTTCCATCTTTGTCCTATAACAAGGTCTCTCTGGGATAGATTCTTGAATTGGTTTAAGTGTTTAGGTTGTCTTCCTAAAGACCCCAATCATAACCTCCAAGAATGGTCTGGCTTGATCAAAGGAAATCTTGGGGCGTAATGCCATTACCCTTCTTTATAAAGGCTTGTACTTGGTCAATCCGGATAGCGCGCAACCGCTTAATTTTCGAGTCTAAGATACCAAATTGGGATGCGATTTTTGACCTCACCTTTCATAACTTGGTTTTTTGGCTGAAGTCCTCAGTTAAAAATTTCAACTATACAAGCTCCGATCTTTTTAGAAATCTTGAATGTATCATGAACTGGACTAACTAGTTGAGTCCCTCGTTGCTTATTTTCTTTTTCAAGTTCCCCTTATTCTTCCTTATCTTTCAGCCCCCATTTACTTCATGGAGCTGCTTTATATATAATTTTCTTGATTACTATATAAAAAAAGTCAATAACGAAAGTTTTTCATTTCATGTACAGAAGAAAGCTCCAGAAAATTTCCTTTGTAAATTACTAGGAATTTGGAGTGATGGTGATTTCAAGTTCATGCAAGGCAGACTCAACCTATGATCAAATTAATCAAATAATATATTCAAAGCAGTTCCGTGTTTTTTTTTAATATATATATATATATATATATATATATATATATATATATATATATATGCTATTCCTTTCAACCACCCAAACCTAATATATATATTTTTTATTTTGTACTCGGGCATTGTTCATTCCTACACTGGATGTAAACAATGTTTGCCGAGTCAGTATCATTTGTATTCATTCGGTGAAGTTCTTATTGTGATAAACAAAAATAAAAAAAACGAGTTTCTTTCTATATACGTAAGAGTCATTGTATATTTTTCTAAAGGTAACTTGTAACGAAATGGGTAAACGTATACAGGAAAGTAATGTATAATGTGCATCATTAAATTTGTTAAGATTCAATGAATCATTTATAATCCTTGCAAGAAAAAAAGAAGAAGAAAAAGAATTCAACTAAAGATATGGTAAGTTATGCAGACTTTCTTCATCTATAATTAGCTATGCGCGCATGTCCATGAATAATTAAGGAATTTTACCTTCAGAACGTGGAAATGAAACTCACTATAAGAAAAAACTCTGCTGCCATTTATTTTTTGGAAATAGGAAAGAAAATCAGAGTACGAGACCGAAAATGCTTTGAAAGTTCTTGAATGAAAATGCAACGAGAAAGATTGACGGTGCGAGAAATATAAAGAAAATTTCACATTTGGGAGGGGGGATTGAAAATTTAAAATTCATAGAAACACTACCAAAAAATTGTCAAAGATAAATAGAAATACTGATGAATTAAAATAATACCATTGGCAAAATACCATGACATTTACCGACAAAATATTCTCTCGCTATTTCCATCAATATTCATTGAAGAAAAAAAAAATTCGGTGATTACGAGAGGGAATTATAGTTAGAACATATATATATACTATATAGACATGTGTTATATATAGAGAAATTAATTTAAAATGTATGTACTAACTCATGTCAAGCAAATTTAATTTTAAAATATTTTTAAAATGAAAAAACTTACAATATTATAATTGTTCTTTTCGAGTTTTCATATTTTAAAACTGCTTCATAATAACTTCATTCTTAATTTCATTAAAGATATTCTTTCTCAATATATATAATCAAAATTTTATTCACCTATTTCTAAATCTTCCAGGAATTAGTGAAGTTATTGGCATTCTTTGTTGACTTGTTGTTTTATACAAGTAGGTTAAATATAAATATTAATATATTTTTTAAAATTTTTTTTATTGTATCCATAATTTTTTTAGTTGTCCAGTACTTCATTTTTAATCACTGATAAGTTTATTACCATCATATTTCATATAAAATTCATAACAAAATACATATTAATTCATCAAAACTCATTTCAATTTATATTCATATGCATATAATATTATCCATACACATATTAATTTAACAAACCCATAAATTATAATAAACTCTAACATTTTTAATAATTAATTATAAATGAATAAAACTAAAATTAGACAATGGAATAAATAGAAAAAAAATGAAGGAAACTCACCTAAAGCATAAAGCATAAAGCATAAAAGGTTACTTGCTTAACTAATTAATAGTTTAGGACCTGAAGAGAAATTTTGTAAAAGAAAGAGAGGCAAGGCTAATAGTTCAAAAAGGAAAAAGAAGAGCTTGGATCAATTAGTAGCAAACAAAGAAAATTAAACTTGTTAAGTTATTATATTAAAATTCTAATATAAAAAATATTTTGAAAGAAAAAAAGATTAAGGGGGCAATTGCCCCCTCTTTCCCCTATGTGGCTCCGCCACTGGGTCAATACATCAGTAAAATTGGCAGATGACCCCCCTCTCCCTCTCCTTTATTTCTTCTTCTTTATTTTCTTTTTTATTCTATAGAAAACATCATATAGCACCCCCCCCCTCATTTTATTACAAATTAAGCTCCTATCATTACAAATTCGGACACCTGAACACTTAGTCTATCAATATCCTTGTTCTCATTTAGTTTTTTTTTAAAGATTCACCACATCAAGTAAGTAAAACTACCCATTTTTTTTAAACTAATTTTTAAAATGTTATTTTTTTTTTGTATTTTGATGTGGTTTATGTAGTTTGTTTGTATGTTTACTTGAATTATAGTTTTTTCTCATAGAAATTTCTTGTATGAATGTATGATTTGTACATATCAGGGTTTGTTTGAGATTTAAAAAAATTATATTTGTTTGTTATTTGATGAAATTGTTTTTTTTTTTTTGTAACTTAGGTGTTTTATAATGAACTAAATAATGGCTTCTTTAATGGGTATGTTTTATATTTTGTCAATTTTATTATTAAGTTGAAAATTTCAGTAAATTTAGAGGAATTTCATTTTTTAGAGAAAATTGATAATGATTTAAGGGTACTACTAAAATAAATTGAATAAATTTGAATTAAATCAATGTAGATAATTACGTGGGTATCAATAATTTGTTTAGTTGACATTATTAATTAATACATGTTGTGATCAATATTCTATATAGGTTTTATATGAGTAGTGGATGATCGTTCTTGGATGTATCGAGTTTCACCGAAGGTTCGCAAGATGGATTATTGTTATCGTGGGGCGACGTTGAATGGTCAGTGCACTTGAATGTGCCTCATGAGAGGTATATTGTTGGGAAATGAAAGGGTTTTAGATTTAATAAAATTTTGATTAGGGAGTTCAGAAGTCATCACCTAGTATTATGGTTATTAGAAAACCTATAGTCTACGAGAATCTAGGTAAGGGATTAGTTGTACGATGGGAAGACGCATCACTCCAATGCATCATGCCTAAGGTAAGTTGTATTATTGTTTGATTGTTGTTCTATGTCAAGTTTCTATTTGTTGGTATGGTCTAAGGTTCAAGGTAGATCTCCCTTCGTGAGGAAATCTCTACCTTGTTAGGTGAAGTCCTAAACGTTCTAAAGTCCAAATTTTAGCATCGTATTTATTTTGCACCGTATTTATTTTGCACTTTGTATCTTTAATACCCGAGGATGTACTCTCATACACCCGACATCACGGTAACCTTTAAAAATTATATTTCACGTAAAAGAACATAATTTCTAACATCTTCTTTTAGGAAAAGGTCTAGTTTAAGGAGTCGTCACCTAGTATCATGGTCACTAGGAACCCTAACTAGTCAAGAGAGATTCTATGGTACGGAATTGGTTACACAAAAAAGAAGATATTATCACCCTTTAAGTGTTGTACCTGAGGTAGGATTTGCATTGTTGGTTTTGTCTTAAATTGCTAAGGGCTTGTTGTGTTTTATCTTTGATGGTCTGCCTATGATATTCATGAGTCTGGCGGCAGTGAGTATTTGGCTATGGATACTTCCAACTCTGGAATTTGTAAATATTACATAGCAAAAAAAACAAACGTATGGTATTCTTAGCTTTAACGCCAATGAATAAACCAATAAAATGAATTTAAAACAAAGCATACATATATTTTATCTTTTTTTTAAGAAAGAAAAATATGTATCGAATACCGGATTTGTATTTTACAGTAAAAATACACAGATCAAACGTATTAAAATACCCCTAAAAACGCTTGAGGGACCTACAAATATATTCAAAAGGGTCCACAATTTTTTTTTGGAATTCTCTGATATAAAAAAGGGGCTCGTTTGGCCATATATCAAAACAAAAGGGAATAAAATAAAGGGGATTGGGCGGCTTCGGCACCGAGGCTCAGGCCTAGCTTGGGCACAACCTTTTATGTTTTTTGGTTAGGTCTAGCCCAACCTGTATGGTTGAGCTGGACCCAACCGGCCCAGCTTGGTCACTGGCCTAAGCGAGTGACCCGGCTGGCTGAGGCATGCATGCGTAAACTATTCATGCTTGTTGTGCATAATGCGAAGGTAATTAAAATTACCTTTGCACAGTGATATATAGTTGTAAAAGAAAGGAAGAGAAAAAAGGTCTTTGTTCTTCGTCTTCCTGACCTTGCTCTCTAGTTTTCGTTTCTTTGTTTCTGCCCGATGGTGAAAAGAGCGAAGAATAAAACTAGGGTCCCCATAAAAAAAGAGGGGGGGAGAGAAAATACAAATGAAATAAAAAATTATTGGTAGACAACCAAAAAATATATTACTGAGAAAAGGATACCGGAATACCTAGAAAATAGCCATAGATTGGTTAAGGAGGATCAAATATACAAATATTGAAATTTGATAACTAATGAAGGCCTTGTTGGCAAAGAAAATTCAATTTGAGTAAGAAAAATTCAAAATTAGATGTTTAAGGACTCAATTAGATTTTGTTGAAGGTTTAATTGAATTTATAAAGGGCTTAATTGCAATAAAAATTGATTTTTAAGTCAATTTAGGCTTTAATTGGAAGAAATTAAAGTTTAGGGGTCGAATTGCAATTTGTAAGAGTTATTTTAGTCAAATCAGGGGCTTAATTGCATAAATATTGAAGTTTGATGGGCAATTAAGGACTTAATCGAAGAAATCTAAAACCAAGGACCAAAGTGAAAAGGATGTGTGAATATAGAGACTGAAATTGACCGAATCAAAGGGGCTAAATTGAAAAAATGGGAAGTTTGTTGGTCAATTAAGAGTCAAAATGCATAATTCGAACTAAGGACCGAAATGAAAAGGGCGGTTAACTTTAAGGCCGACATTTAAGCTTGGGGGATGAAATTGAATTGATTCTGAATTCAAGGACCCGATTGATTTATTCAAAAATTAAGAACTAGTTTAGAGACAGGGATTTCTATAGGCTATTTTTCTTTAAACGCTAAAACGACATTGTTTCATTTAAATGAACCGACATGTTTTGTGCGAAACAACCTCATTTTTGTTTATTAGTATATAAAAAAGGGATAAAACGAAATGACATTGTTTTGATGGTATTGTGTACCATTTTCTTCCCCTTAGACTAGTTATATAGGCCGAGGATGAGGGTTTTCCTCTCTGCTCCTTTGCGGCGTGCTTCGCTCCCTCCCTCCTCGATTAGTACTTAAAGGTGCATTTTTATTAAGGTTTTATATCATCATTTTACACTTGAAATATTAATAACTCCTTAACTAGAGCATGTTTTATAGTTATTGATACTTCCAATGCAAAATAATGATAAAAAACCTTGATAAAAATGCACTTTTAAGTACTAATCATTTCACCCCGGAGGTAGCTTAGGAGGAACTAGACAGGTTAGTGGAAGAGGATCCGGGGAGGACAGGCTAGATAGGGAGTCACAACCTGGAGGGTCTACAAAGCAAAAGGGACCAGTGTATCCATTTTGTCTGAGGTGTGAGCAGCAACACCCTGGAGATTACTCCGTGATGCTAGGGAGATGTTACTCCGAGGGCTGTTACTATTATAGGGACACGAGTCACATGAAGAATGATTGTCCCCCAGTAGAACTACCGAGGGAGCCCATGGTCGAGGACCGAGGTTTAGAGCCGCGTGAATTAGTTATAGTCGATCATCCTATCAGGCCTACACAGTCATGGACGAGTGCTACTCGAAGGAGGCCTAGAATTCAGGAGGGGAGGACTTAGGCTCGGGTATATCATATGACCCACGAGGATGTGGGAGTTGTACCTGATGTGGTGGCAAGTACTTTACAATTAGATACAATGCAAGTTTATGCTTTAATTGATCCCTCGGAGCTAGTCTTTCCTATGTAGCTTATAGAATTGTGAATAACTTGCATGTGTTATCTAGTAAGTTGGGTGTAGGAGTGATGGTTAGTACACCTCTAGAAGAGAATATACATATTGATGATGTTTATAGAGGGGTAAAACTATATATTGGAGGGTTAGAATTGAGGGTAGATCTTATGTCGTTAGAGTTATATGATTTTGACTTGATTCTCAGGCATGGATTGGCTAAGTAAACATAAGGCACAAGTGGATTGTTTCACCAAAATGGTGACAGTCCAAGGAATAGGTGATAAAAGAGTAGTGTTTAAAGGGGAAAGAAAAGTAATTCCAAGTTGTGTAATCTTAGTCTTGGTGGCTGGAAAGTTACTAAGGAAGGGTTGTTCTCGCTTGGTTAGCTAATGTAAGAGAGCTGGAAAAAGGTAGCATAGATTTGGCTAGTATTACTGTTGTGAGGGAGTTTCAAGATGTATTCCTAGAAGAGTTGCCTAGATTACCTCAGGTTAGAGAAATTGAAGTTTCCATAGAAACTATTCCGGGAATTTCTCCTATAGCCCGGTCTCCTCATAGGATGGCACATATGGAATTGGTCAATCGAAGGTCCACTTCGGGAATTGTTAGATAAAGGCCTCATCCGGCCTAATAACTCGCCCTTGGGGAGCTCCAGTATTGTTTGTGAAGAAAAAGGATGGAACACTTTGTCTGTGTATCAATTATCATCAATTGAATAAAGTGATGGTGAAGAACAAATATCCACTTCGATGAATAGATGAATTGTTTGATCAGTTAAAGGGTGTTAGGGTGTTCTCTAAGATAGACTTGAGGTCTGGGTACCACCAGTTGAGAATCAAGGAGCAAGACATATAGAAGACTACTTTCAGAGCCAGATTATGGGCATTACAAGTTTTTGGTGATGCCTTTTGGGTTAACCAATGCTCCAACCGTATTTATGGACTTGATGAATCGGGTGTTTCGGTCTTACTTGGACCAATATATGGTGGTATTTATTGACGATATCTTGGTGTATTCAAACTCTTACTTAGAGCATGAACAACATTGACACAACCAAAAGATTGATGTCTTCTCCCAAGTGTAGGGAGTGTCGGGTAATAAATAACCCGGCAAGACCGGGCTCGAACCACAGGGAGGTTAACCGTATAAACTACAAATAAAGAAATAGATAATAACTAGAAAAGGAGTTGAAGAGAGCTTTTGAGATGTGATATTGATGTAAGGATTAAACAAGGATAAAATAATTATCAAGGTTAGAGGATCCACTAATGGTATTTCAAACAAGTATAGTATAAACTCTTTTTATTACTCAACCGGAAACCACACATAAAGGAGGTTCCAATCGGATTATAAATTGTTAACATGATTACATTAGTTATCTTATTTGAATAATGCTAATACTTGTAAATGTTGTCAGGTATTCATGATTATAACTTATGTTAACAACAAATCAAGTTTCTTTCATAGCACAAGTGCCGGTTATACCATACAATTAGGCTATGAAAGTGCCAAGTATTTGTTGTACCAAGGTTTATACAACATAAATCTAGATTAACCATTTAACAAGCAAAGTATTAAAAGTGAACAAAATAACAAATACAAAACATGTTAGTATCAAACATTAAAGTCCATATTGAGTTTATACTATACTTATTCTTACACCATTAGTGTAACCTTTTTACCTTGACATAATAAACTTAACTAAACATAATAAAAGAAAGAAACATAAATAAACAAGATAAGAACATAAATAAGATATAAGTTAACTAAGTAAAGAAAAAGGAAATGAAAAGCATAAAAAAGATATATTCATGAAATCAAAACTTAAGTATTACAAAAATATAAAGAAAAGAGAGTAAGAACATGATCTTGATCTAAAACCCAAATGCCTAAATGCATGGCAAATGCTTCCTTTTATAAGCCAAAATTTGGAACTATTGGAACTATTGATTTGATAACTAATTGTTAAGTGGGTGGCCACATCTTGACTTTGTAACAATCCCTATCTTCTCTTGTTTGAACAAAAAACGTCATTGCTAACATCAGAATTTAAACAGTTGTCTTCATGAAAGTTCTAGGAAATTGTCTCAAACTCTTTCTAAAAAAAAAAACAAATTGGTCATTTGGACTTCTAGAACTCGAGATATGAACTGAACACTAAACAACGCCTAGGCTGCAGACTGATCTCGACTTCTTTGATGCTAAGATTTGGACTTCCAAACGGCAGAATTAAGTCTTGGACCCCTCATGAATGTTTTAGGCCTATGTCTTAGCTTTCTAGCCATATCAACCAAATTGAAATCCAAGATCTACAGCTCCATATATGACCCAATGACTGAACAGTGTTCTAGTTTGGACTTAACCAACATCTCTTTTCTAAGCTTAGCCCTCTGTTTGTCTTCTCAATTTCAGTAGTTGAACTCATCAATCAATCCTTTGATTTATGTGATAGGCCTGCATTTAAAATAAGCATTTTCCATAAATTAAAGCTATCTTATATTATTAGACTTGTTATTATAAAACATGCTTAAGTTAGGGAATTTAATGATACTTTAAGTGCAATATGATGATATAAAGCCTTAATGAAAATGCACTTTTAAGTACTAATCAAACATCCAAAGGTTATGCTATAGACTTTAAGGAGAATCAATTATATGCAAAGCTGGATAAGTGTGAGTTTTGGCTCAAAGAAGTGGTATTTTTAGGCCATGTAATATCCGCAGAAGGAATATTTGTGGATTCAAGAAAGGTGGAGGCCGTGTTGAAATGGGAGAGGCCTACCAACGTGATAGAAATGCAGAGTTTCTTGGATCTTGATGGGTATTATAGGAGGTTTATTGAGGGGTTCTCTACCATAGCATCACCTTTGACTAAGCTGACCTGCAAGAAAGTCGTTTGTTTGGTCCCAAGAGTATGGAAGCGAAGTTCGAGAACTAAAGCAGAGACTCACTTCTGCTCCTGTGTTGGCCCTTCCATGAGGGATAGAAGGGTTTTGGTAAATAGTGATGCCTCAAAAAGGGGTCTAGGATGTGTGATGATGTAACACGGATGTGTGATTGCTTATGCATCAAGACAACTAAAGTCCCATGAGGTGAATTACCCGGTTCATAACCTAGAACTTGCAGTGGTGGTGTTTGCCTTTAAGAGTATAGAGACATTATTTGTATAGATCATAAGTTCAAATCTTCTAGACCATAAAAAGTTTGAAGTATTTGATGTCACAAAAGGAGTTGAACATGCGACATAGAAGATAGGTCGAGTTAATAAAAGATTACGATTGTGTGATTGACTACCATCCTGGTAAAGCTAATGTAGTAGTCGATGCCTTGAGTAGGAAGGGAAAAACAGTAATGAATGATATGGAGATTAAGGAACAAGGAAGTATAGTGGAATTGAAGAAAATGGGCTTGCAACTAAGTGGAGGGCCCAGGGATCACTATTAGCTTAGTTAAAGATCCGATCTGTGCTTCGAGACAAGGTCTTTGTGGCTCAACGGTGGATGGAAAAGTAAAGGAGAACAAGGAGAGGGTAAACCAGGGTATAGAGACAACATGTCAAATATTATTTGATGGGCTAATAGCTATGGGTAAGCCAATTTATTTACTCCGAGGATAAGACTTTGAAAGATAAAGCATAAAGAGAAACTCATGAATTTCAATTTGCTACTCATCCTGGGAATACAAGATGTATAGGGATTTAAAGGAATACTACTAGTGGCTAAATATGAAGAGGGAAACAGCAGAATTTGGTATCAACTTATGGGATCTGTCATGAAGTAAAGATAGAAACATTATAGATCTATGGGGGAACGACAATCACTATCAATTTCGAAAATGGAAATGGGATAGTATTTCTATGGATTTTGTGACGGGATTATCTAGGGGAAAGAAGGGTAATGATGCCATTGGGTAATAAGTGGGATCGACCTAATAAAAATCTGTTTTATTTTTACCCATAAAGATGACCGATTCGGTGGATAAGTTGGCAAAATTGTATGTAAATGAAGTAATCAGACTCCTCATAGGGTGCTAGTGTCGATTATATCAGATCGGGATCCAAGATTCACATCGAGATTATGGCTTAGCTTACAACGGGCATTAAGGATAAAGTTGAATCTGAGCACGACGTTTCACCTTCGTAGATCGACGGTCAATCTAAAAGGACCATTCAAACTTTTGAGGATCTCCTAAAGCCTTGTATGCTGGAGTTTGAGGGAACTAGTCATCAAGCTACTATTGGTATGGCTCCATATGAAGCATTGTACGGGAGGAAATGTCATACCTTAATTTGTCGGGATGAAGTAGGAGAAAGGAAGCCTTGTAGGACCTAAAATGGTACAATTGACAACCGATAAGGTGAGGGTGATCAAAAAAGAGGATGAAGAAAGCTTAGGATAGACAAGAAAAGTTACGCAGATAGCTAAAGAAGGCCTTTGGAATTCCGGTGGGGAATAAGGTATTTTTTAAGATGGCGCCTTAGAAAGGCATCATTCGATTTGGAGTAAAGTTAGCCTGAGATATATAGGCCCCTTTTGAAATTAAGGAAAAAATCGGGCCAGCTTGCCTATCGATTAGAATTGCCTACATATTTGGATAAGATTCACAATGTGTTCTATGTGTCATTGCTGCGAAGGCTAAGATAAACCCCTCACTAGTATTGCCACAAGTTCCTATGAAGATTAAAGGGGATCTAACCATAAAAGCTAAGCCCACCAAGATCTTGGATTGAGATGAGAAGGTATTGAGGAATAAGAGAGTTCCCCCTATGAGAGTATTGTGGAGAAGCTCTCGGATAGAAGAAGAAACATGAGAAAGAGAATCCGAGATGAAGCAAAAGTTCCCCTTATTTACTCTTCTTGACATAGGTACGTGAACTTGAATTTCAAGGATGAAATTTCTATGAGAAGGGGAGAATGTAAACCCCGGGAAAAAATAAAGGTTGCTTAAATTACAAACTAAGTACATGAGAAATAAAAGTGAAGAAATTCATGCATGGGGATAAATAAAAACAGAATTCAGAAATTTTTTAGATATAAATTTCCAAGCAAAATAATTTGAGACATTATAAATTAACCCGAGAATGATAAGGGTTGGATTTAATTGAAGGAAATAAAACTAAACTAAAAGTCGTGGGGTGGAATTATAAGAAATGAAAAGAGGTATAACTTAATTATAAGAAGAAAAAGATGTGGGGGGTAAAAAATAATACAATTAAAAAGGAAATGAGGCCAAGGTGCAAATAAGAGAAATTATAGAGTATAAATACCTCTCTCCTCTCCTCACCAAAAATATACAACAACCATAAGGAAAGAAAAAGTGGAGCTTTTGTATCCATTCTTGCAAATCAAGAGAGAAACACCAAAATTTCAAGAACTCATCCAAGATTAAGGGTTTATAAGTAGAATAAATACCTTGGGGCAAGGAATTAACAAGAAAAAATTTGAACAAAAGAGGGAGGGGAGTGCCACTATCCATAAGAAAAAGGGGGAGTCGAAAATCTTCGATCCAATGAAGATCAAAACCTTGATTCCCACCGGGTAAGATGTTCTAATCATGGTCTTATAAGTCATTTCCAATTCGATTATGAATTTGATGCCTCGGATGTTGAATTAAAGATTAGGGTTCTTAGACTTGAATTGGGGGAAATGTAATGGATGTTAAAATTAAGTTAATCCATGTGTTGTATATGATAAAAGGGGCATGAAACTATGATAATTTACCCTAAAAATGTAGTTTGTGAATGTTATGTGGAATGGAAGGTGATGAATTTGGACAAGCTCATCTCCTGACTTTCAAATGCGATTTCGGGAAGGAGGACGTAAGGACTTAGGATCAGGTTCCTTCATAGAAATTATAGTTTTGGATGTTGACTAACTAAGAAAATTGGTCTTGCCTCAATTTGGAGCTACAAAACTCTAGTTATGGGTCACCAACTCGAGACTGGGTCATGACACACCTTGTAGGGTAGTAGGTCTGATTCGTTGATGAGTAATTTTTGAGTGTCTTGGGGGGTAGAACTGGGTTCTCCTTCCTTCAGAGGACTTCTAGCCCCATGTCTTAGCTTTCTAACACGATCAACTTCGCTTAAAACAGAGTCCTAAAACTCAAGATATAGTTAAAAATCTAAAAAAAGGTTGGAATGCAACCTCTTACATACAATAACGAGTTCAAGACAGAATGATTGGACAATAACAATCCAATGTCTAGACGGAATAATTCAATGTCTAGAACAAATATTATCAATGTCTAGACAATAACGGTTCAATAAAATACCAGTTCAAGATAGTAACAGTTCAAGACAATAACGATTCAATATAGAACAATTCAAGACAGAACGATTGGATAGTAACAGTTCGAGGTCTAAACAGTAATGCTTCGAGATTTAAACAGTAACAATTCAAATATAAAGAAAGGAATGATAACTATGGTTGGACAAAGAATGACAATACTAATGGGTGTAATGAGAAAAACATAAAATATAAAGGAAAAAATGATTGAAAGAAAGACCTATTAGCTGTTGATATGATTATTATAAAACATATCATTGAATGAGGAAAATTTATAAGAGATAAGCTTGTGATTTTCAGAGGGACCACAGACGTGGAAGGTAACACAAAGAAGTAAGAGGTGAGCACGAGTAGAGTTTATAAAGCCCAGGTAGGTGATCCTCACTTCAAGCTTTTTAGTTAAATTCAAGAATCTCAATAGTGTTAATAATGTGAGATGTGAATTTGCAAACTTTGGATATTATGTGAAAGGATGGAAGTTGGTGTAATGATATTGTTATTTCCTCGGATAATATCCCGAATGTACGTGTGTTCAAGGTGAACTACCCTCGTGTGTATTGCCAAGTGATGGGAGTACCACCGATAAAGAAAATATGAGAAGTGTATTGCCAAGTGACGGGAGTACCACTAACAAAGAGAATATGAGAAGTGGTAATATGTGTTTTGACTAGCATATATTTAGTGTATGTTAGGATCCTGGTGGAAGGATCACCATGTTTTTTACTAGGATACATTTAGGGCCCGTTAGGGGAACCCGGATAAGGGGATCTCCATATGTTAATGCTAATGGGATGATGATGATACCGATGAAAAGGGTATTAGTGATGTGTGGGTGAGACAGTTGCGGTTGATTTTAATGGAATCTTGAATGGAAGTTGGAAATGAGAGATGAAACAATTTTTAGTAGATGAATGAGAAGGAGTTCTAACGGAAATGAATAGGGAAAAGGAATAGAATAAGAATACATATCTATTTTTAAAAAAAATTATTGAAAATTTATGCTACTGTACTTATTGCTGATATTCATATTTCAATAATATGTATTTTGTTTTAGGACCATCGCATGGATGACAGGAGTAGATGTTAACTTTTATTCACTTTTTGTTATGTAGTCTAGGTTGGATGACCTTTTACATTTTGTAAACATGGAAACATTTGTATAATTTAATTTGTATAATTAATGTTTAAACTTGATTAGATGAACTTAACTTTGTAGTTCATATAACCATGTTCCATGTATGCGTATTTATATCTTTTATCCATCCATAATGATATTTGTTATATAATGTATATCATAAATATCGTGGTTGATATGTATGATGATGTTTAGGGGGATTGAGACCCAGATGATTGAGTGTGATTGAGTTAGGAGATGCGGGTTATTAGAAGTGTAAACAGTTAAATATCGATAACTTGGGACCTTCCGATCTGGAGAGATTTCGTCGAAATTTCAGTAGACTTTAATATGAACACCATGTGTGTGTGTGTATATATAAATTTAATTACTCTATTTTTCAGTTTGACATGAGATTGTTGTTTTTATCCCGGATATGGGGATGTTACAAATACAAAAGATAAAAACACTTAATAAGTTGCCTTCCTCTCCAAATCTTCTTCTTCATTCTTTAGTTTTGCTTATTGTTTTGCCTTCCATAAACTCCTACCACGCTAATTGTTTTCCAACAATTGATATTAGAGTTTGTTTTTTTATTGTTTGACATGACCAATATAAACTTTGCACTTCAATATTCTCATTTGACAAAGAACAATTATGAAAATTGGTGTATCCATTAAAAAAGCTTGGCTAGGTTCTCGATATGTGTTGGAAACGATTGAAAAAGACTTTGAAGAGCCTATAAAAAAGAGTAACGTTGACTCTTAGCCCAAAGAGAAGTTATACAAAAGGCGCAAAAGAAAGGATCAATAAGCACTCACACTCATCTAACAATTTCTGGGATGATGCCACTTTTAAGATAGAGGTAATACAAACTACCGTAAAAACAAACATGAGAAATTTGGCAACAATCAAACTAAGGAGTTGACAATGCTAGAAAGGGTACGCCTATAAAAGTTACAAGGTGATTTTAAAAGTTATATATACTTGAATCAAAGAGTATTTCGATTACTTTGTCAAGTATTGGCTAAGTATACAATCAAATGAAGAGATACGTGGAGAAGATATAGGAAATACGTGTGTTAGAAAAGATTTTATGCTCACCAAAAACAATTCCCTTATGTGGTGGTCGCGATAAAAGAATCATAAAATATGGACTTTTTAACTATTCAAGAACCTATGGGAAAACTACAAGCCCTTGAAGAAAGAGTCAATGACATTCAAGAAGACAAGAGTGCACAAGCACTCTTTTCAAAACATAATTCAAAAGAGAAGCAAAGATGGTTTTGGGTATACCCAAAGAGGTTGAGGGCATGGTCAAGGTAGAGGAAGAGGAGAAAGAAGTAGATAGTCATCCATTTATTAGTGATTTCTATTATATTTTTAATGGGAAAAAGCAATATATTGAGCTTGTAACAATTTTTGAAGAAAGGTTATGAGACTAAGTTGAAAGATTGTACTTTGACATTACTTGATACTCATGGAGCTATGATTTCAAAAGTAATCATGACAAATAATATAATGTTTTTGCTAACCATAGAGACGGATGTGCCTAAATGTTTACAAGTATGCGTGAATGATGAGACTTGGCTTGGGCATATGAGACTAGGGCATGTAAACTTTGATGTACAAGATGATGGCACAAAAGGAGATATTGCAAGGGTCTACCATTCATTATCATCTAAATCAAGTCGTGTAAAGGATATTTAGTGGGCAAATAATTTTGCAAGAGTTTTCTAAAGAAGTTTACATCTAAAGCTAAGACAACTTCTACAAAGAGATACATGTAGATTTATGTGGTCTTATTCAACCATGCTCTTATTTGGCAAAAATTTGTATTTTCTACTTTTTATTTATGATTATAGTAGTAGACATGGGTATACTTCTTAAAGAAAAAGTCTAATATATTTAATTATTTTAAGAAGTTTAAAACATTAGTTGAAAAAGAAAGTGATTATTCTATAAAATCACTTAAGACAAAATAAGAGGGTGAATTTTGTTCTAATGAGTTTAATGAAGATCATGGTATAAAAAGACTCTTAAAAAGTGCCTAGATCTCTTCATAACACAATGGCGTGATGGAGATAAAGAATAGAAGCATCCTCAACATGGTGAGAAGCATGCTCAAAACCAAGAAGAAGCCAAAGGAGTTTTGGGCTAAAGGTGTAGATTATGTTGTTTACTTGTTAAATAGGTGTCCTATGAAAAGACTTGAATCCCAACACTTCATAAGAAGCATGGAATGGAAGAAAGCCAAGTTCTATTCACTTTAAAGTGTTTGGAAGAATTGGCTATGTGCATATATATGATCAAGTAAGGACTAAGCTAGATGAAAAAAGTAAAAGGATGATGTTTATGGGCTTCGACCAAATGTCCAAAAGATATAAGCTTTATAACCCCAATAAAGGAAAGATGATGATTAGTAGATATGATAAGTTTGATGAAGGAGCACGAGATTGGAAGGTAGATGATGGTGAGAAATATTATTTTCTATTGGTTCTTGATAAAGGGAAGGGAGAGATATGAAGATCATCAAGAACAAACTACACCTCCATAATCATCAATGGTGTCATCTTTACCTTTATCTTTTTTTTTTTTTCTAATGGAAGCTCAAGTAATGGTAACCCATCAAGTCCACCAAAAAGAATGGGGAGCCTTGATGAGCTATATGAGGTAACTACTCCTATTGATGATGATGTAACACTATATTATCACCTTGCTACTACGTGATCCTATAATGTTTCAAGAAGTAATAAAGGATGCAAAATGGAGAATCGCTATGGATGAGAAGCTTGCATCAATTAAGAAGAATGACACATAGAAATTGACACCTAGACCAAATGGAAAGAAGCTAATAGGTGTCAAGTGGATCTATAAAGAAAAGAAGAATGCCTAAGGAGAAATGGAGAGGTATAAAGAAAGGTTAGTGGAAAAGGCTAAAGCTAAAAGTATGAGATTGACTATGATGAGGTTTTTGCTCGCTAAGTTAGATTGGAGACCGTTCAATTAATCATTGCCAAAAAGCTACCCAACATAGATGGAGAATCTATCAAATGAATGTCAAATCAGCCTTTCTTAATGGTTTTCTTTGAGAAGAAGGTCTACATTAAGCAACTTATGAGTTGTGAAGTGAAGGGACATGGGAAGACTGCACTAAAGTTGAACAAAGTCTTATATGGATTGAAGCAAAACCCTCAAGGGCTTGCTATAGTCACTTTGATGGCTTTTTCTTAAAGAATGGATTTGTTAAATGTTTCTGTGAATATGCTATCTATGTAAAGATCAAAGAGAGTGGTGATACTCTTATTATATGTTTGTATGTCGATGACTTAATTCCTTTATAGGAAATAATCCAAAGATGTTTGAAGACTTCAAGCAAACAATGATAAAGGTTTGAAATGATAGACATTGGTCTTATGACATATTACTTAGGGATTGAGATCAAACAAGGAGAGGATGGAATCTTTGTAAGCCAATTAGAGATTCTCAAGAAGTTCAAGATGAAAGATTATGCGAAAAAGAATATTCCAGTTAGAGTGTGGAGTGAAGATGACAGAGAATGATGAAGAGGAGAAGATAAACTCTAGTTGGGAGTTTGAGATATTTGATATGCACTCGTTTATATATTCTTTTTGGAGTAGAATTTGGGAGTAGGGTCTATGGATACACCAACTATGACACACTTTAAAGCTTTGAAGTGAGTTCTTCGTATATCAAAGGTACTGTTGATTTTGGCTTGTTTTATGGATATTCTAATAGCTTTGATCTTGTGGGTTACAATGATAGTGATTGAGCTAGATATATAGATGATAAAAAGAGCACTATTGGTTTTGTTTTCTACATGGAAGACACAACATTCACATGGTGTTTAAAAAGCAATCTATAGTCACTTTATCAACATGTGAAGCTTTGAATATATAACTACTACATCATGTGTTTGTCATTCCATATGGCTAATAAGTTATTGAAAGTATTACGGATCCCATAAGAGAAGTCTACATAGATTTATGTGGACAACTCATTAGCCATTGCCTTAGCTAAAACTCAAGTTTTTCATGACAGAAATAAGTACATTGACACAAGATTTCATTACCTAAGAGATTGCATTACAAACAAATAAGTTGAAGCCAAGTATGTAAAGACATAAGAGCAAGTTGCAGATATTTTCACAAAACCAGTTGAATATGATGTTTTTACCAAAATAAGAGATTTACATGAGTTATGAAGAAATCAAGTTTAGGAAGGGGTTTTGAAAAATTGAACTCGAGCTTGTTTTTATAAAGAATAGAGGAACCGATCCACTGTTGGGAACTATTTACTGGTTTAGTAGGCAGAATACAATTTCTGCTTCAGATTAGAATTTCCTTGTATTAGTTTAATTCTTTGATTATCTAGGACTTTATACTCATAAAAGGCTTGTAATTTAGCATTATTAAAAGAATAAAAGCAGAGAGAATAACTAAAAGAGTTTAGAGAAAAACACTTAATAAAAAATATACATTTCTCTCAATTTTCTTCTTGTTATTGAGTTTTTGACTTTGCATTACTATTTTTAATATTATACAACACCTATCTTTCTTTAACATAAACTCCTACCATAGTAATTTTCTTCCAATTGTTTTTGGCTACTTTGTTT